>OZ038476.1:15475224-15515224 GCA_964036315.1 Acanthosepion esculentum | reverse complement strand
CAATTACCACAGTTGTATTCTAACGCTAGCTGCATTTGAATTTGGTTTATGTAGTCAATGTTTCTGACTTTTCTTATCACTATTGGCTCATCTTAGCAATATGCTGCTTCTCCTCTATTTTCTGCACTTGTAATATTTCTGGCTGTCAGGAATCAAAAAGATAAATATAAAAGTTTTGCAAGTTTTGACTGAAACTTTGTTTTAACAAGTTACTGCACTCATTCTCTAAGTTATGCAATGAAAATGAGGAGCTAAGGGATTGTCTGTGGTCAGGAATCAAGGCAAGTGTTATTAACAAAATAAAACTTATATATATAATGTAAATGAACTGTAAATTGTTTTAATATAGAAAAACATTGTAAATAATTTGACTAGAGAAATGAACTGATAATCTGAAAGATGGAGTTGTCATTGGTCAATTATTAGAACAAAATAATACTGCCAAAATTATTTGGTTATTCTATTTCTGTCTGAATTTCTGGAATGAGGAGTTATTATCATTTACACAGTTTATATTCGGACTATTTTCCTCATCTTTGTTGTTGTTATGTTTTGGCCACAGGGCACAACAACCAAAATGTTGGTATAAAAACAACAAAGATTAGGACAATAGTTAAAATAGAAATTGTGTAGATAAGGCTATTCTATGAATTATAAATTCTTGCATTTACTTTAGAATATAAGCTAAATATCTACCAATGCACACACACTTAAATTCATGTAGAATATATATCTTCTTGGTGCTATTGAAATTTCTGTGTATATTAAAAACAAATGTGTATATGCTATTTTTACCTTGAAACAATTTATTGCATTGTATTCTGGGTAGGTTGTGCTATTTTCATTATCAAAAATTGACTGCAATGCATTAAATTGCATATACTAGTAAATTCGTATTGTTTTCTTCCTCAGATTTTAGCCTTGCTCGTATTGCAAATATCCTTACTTAAATTTAAATAACTTTTCCCTGTGGAGTAATTTGTCTTCAGATTTCTTCGTCTTGAGATAAGAATTTTGAAATGGGGTAAAGTATGCTCAGCCTCCAGCATTATTGTAACTTACTCTGCCCAGAGGTCTTTAAAATTTTCTAAGAGCTTTTTGATAAAAGATGGTTGAAAAACTTGAAAATATATTTGAAAGAAATAGAATTAGTTGCAATGGAAAAAAGTGAAAAGAAAATCAAAGCAGCATTAAAGAAAGGTAAAGTAGGAAAGAAAGAAAGAAAGAGAGAATTAATAAGATGCAAGAGGAAGTGAAGATAAAAAGAAATAAAGAAAGCAAGTCTTAATGGAGTGAGACGGGAAAAGAATAGCAGTGAAAGTAAGATAAAAATAACTGAGGTGACAAAAGAACAAACATAAGAAAGAAATGAAGAAGAAAGAATATACAGAGAGATGAAAAATGACAGGAAAATAAAAATTTAAAAGAATTTTAGGAAAGAAGCAAAAAATGGTAGAAAAAATAAATAAAAATATGTAAAGAAGAAAAAGAAAGAAAAAAAATAAGTAACAAAGTGAAATGAAGAAAAGTAAAAATAAGATACAAGAAAAAGCAGAGAAAAAAAAGGTGGGAAAAGGACAAAAACAAAAGAAACAAGAAATAAAAATAAGTCTTATATATGCTGTGTCCTTTCAGGACATGGTTGATCATGGCTATCCTCAATTTCTTGTCTTTTATAACTCTTAGTAAATTTTGCCATTTTGCTATCTTTTCTAATTCCTGTTCTGCGAACCATTTACACAGGCTCATTAGGTAGGTTATGCATTGCTTTCCTCCAGCCATCTTTCCTTCAATGTCCTGTAAGTATCAAATTTTCTAAGCCCCTTTTTCTTTATGTGTCTAGAAATTCCAACTCCCTTTCTGATGTTAAGTATAAGTGTCCATTTTGTTTCTATTTTCTCTAAAACTTTGTCGTTGCTTACATGATCAGTCTATAACATCCTCGACATCCTTCTGTAGAACCAAATTTCTGTTGACTCAAGTGTTTTCACCGATGAGGAGAGTATCCAGCATTCACTGCCCTAGAGGAGGACAGATATTATGTTACGGTCTAGCACTCTTTCTTTTGTTTCTAACAAAGAAAGAAAAAGGATAGAAAAATGAAGATACATGGAGAGGAAAGGAAGAAAAAGAAGAAAAGAACACGTGAAGAGGAAGAAGAAGACGTTTGCTTAAAAATAAGGATGCATGTAGTAGTGTCAGGGATATCGGCTCGGGGGTGAGAAATTTAAGAGCGAGCCTAGTTCGAATTCCGGTTGGTGTCGTTTCATTCACTTATGCACAAATACCCGCAAGAAAGGTATGAATCCAAATCTTCTCCTCACCCTAGCTGTGGGTAAAATAGCAGGACAGACTGGGCCTTATAGCTTTGGTTGGCAACCAGTCTACTGCAGAAACAAACGGCAACCTCCTGCGAGAAAATTTTCTGCCTTGTCAGTCATGAATCAAAAGAGACACCATAGCCCAAGAATGCATCACATATGGCACTTAAATGACTGCCCGACTGAAAATAAGAAACGATTGGCAAAAATTCTTAAGACAGGAAGATTTGTGAAAAGTTAAAATTTGAAAAAGAACTAAAAAGAAAGATTTTGTGGAGAATCTTAAGAGAAAAATAATAAAACTGTAAAATGAATTTGAATTTCTGTATAAAAAAGGCTTTGTGTTATATATACTTAGAGTGTAATGTACATTAATGTCAATATATTTTTCTGTATCATTAAAAGAGTTCACCACAGAGAAATGGTTGAAACACTCATCTTGGTATACTGGAATATTCTAGTGATATGGTGGAAATGGAATTTTCTGTTATTTTAAACTTGACATAAAATATTTATGTCTCAGCTTATTTTTTAGCTGAGATATAATAATTTTGCAATTACATTTTATTAAAATCTGAAATATTGTCATCATATTTTAAAGCATGAATAAACAAACTAAACTGAAAAAATATAGATAAAAAAAATAAAAAAACAAAGCAGAAAAATAAATTGGAAACAAAAAAAGGAATTCATTGGAGAATAATAAAAGAAAGAATAAAAAGAAAGATAATTGCAAGAAATGAAGAAAGAATAGAAAATGACTAAGAAAGCAAGTGAGAGAGATAGAGGAAATGTTAGAAAGGGTGGAAAAAAAATTAAGTGCTGGAGAAAAAGAGAAAAAAAGAAACAACGGTATGCTATAATTGTTGCAAAAAGTGATAATGCAAAGAGTTATAAAATAAGTCATCAGGTTATATAAGAGAGAGTAATAGGTACTTATGAGAAAGTATCCTCGTTTATCTGCAGACTCTCAGGTTCTCAACAACACATCTTAAAATCCCTTACCCTCCAAAATCCCTCCCCACCTTCATCTTGCCCTTCACCCATAAACATTCAACTTTCTTCAATGCTAAAAAGATCCCACTTTTTATTTCAGTGTCAAATAACTTCTTAGTCTTTCTCTCTTTGTTTCTTTCTTTAGCATAAATACCAGCTGGCGGAAAGAGAAATCCTGACATTGTAGTCAAGTTTATGCCACTAAACAAAGTTTGTCTAAGTAGAACTGACATATTGAGTTGAAAGATAAAGAACTTCAACTTTTTCATGTCTGCAGTCATTTACAGGCCAGGTGCTAGTCTTCATGTTTAATAACTTTGGACTAATTAATACCAAAAGCCTGCAGGTCAAGTTGCCCTGACCTCCTGGATTTCTACTTTGGAATGACTATTTTGTGTCTCAGTCTCTTGTTAACCTTTTCAAACATCTTTCTTTCCTCCCTTATATTGTCAACAATATGAGTGAAGAAATTTATTACTGATTCACGTGTATACATTTCAGCAGTTAGAATAAAAATGGCCACAGCATTGACACGAACAAATGTGTAAGACTTGATTTACAAACAAAAAAAAGTAATTAAAATTGTTTACATCTCAAGGATGCCTTTTTTTTAAAAGCAGCTAAAATGTAGGAATGTCTGAATTTCTGAGAAATTTCAAATAAAAATAAGAACTAGACATGAACAATGGAATGAGAATTGTCTGCCCTCATAGATTAAATAACGGGTTCGGTTCAGAATTCTCTGTAGCTTACCTGCATTGATATACACCTGATGAAGTTTCGAGTGCACAATGGTGGTAACACTATGATAATAACAGCAAAGATAGGGACAATAGTCTGCATGTAAATAGTGTAAATAATGCTTTAAAAAATATATGAAAGGGTGCTGAAAAGTTCTTGGTCCAGCTCACTTCCCAAAATCTGGAAAGCAGCAGAGTTTCTTAGAAAGGTTTATTTCATCAGAATGAGAACTTTTCAGCACCTCTTTGTAAATAAATAAAACTTGTAGCTTCATACATTAGTCTGTGTGTGAGTATATAAATTATAAAAGAAAGTAAGATAATAAAAATTCCTTGATTTAGTCCAACAAGAAAAGATTATATAGTGTAGTGAATTGAAAATGATGCTGAAGTAGGAATTGGTTAGTGAGTAGATAAGCAGTCAAATGTTGTCTATGTATGGAAGAGAAGCTGTTTTAGTTGATATAAGAGAGATGATAACTTGCAGGCAAGAAATTCTGTAAACAATCCAAAGTACTCTAAGCTGAATAAAATAAATGCACTGTGGCCATAACAATATACAAATGAATGATGATAACCTTACAAATGGCAGTTCATATATAATTGGGGAGAAAGAATGCTATGAGAGAATTACAGATATGCAATAGCAAAGCATCCAAATAGGAAATTCTCTCTCCCTCAATTTGTCATTCCAAAATGACATATTCTTTAAAAATCAACCCAAACAGAATTATTTACTTAAAACTATCACCCTCACTGTATATAATAATTTTAGAAAGGGTTAGTTGGTTGGTGGTTTGGGATTTTATGGCATATCAACTACTATGGGTTATTTAATGCCAGATCCAGTTTCCACATATTTATTAAATATATATACTTTGTAAACGTAATTTAAGGATAACGTTGGCAACATCATTGTTTCAAAAAAGTATAGCTGGAAACATCATTGTTTCAAAAACATATAGCTGGCGACATCATTGCTTCAAAAAACGTATAGTTGTCAACATCATTGTTTCAAAAACGTATAGCTGGCGACATCATTGTTTCAAAAACGTATAGTTGTCAACATCATTGTTTCAAAAACGTATAGCTGGTGACATCATTGCTTCAAAAATGTATAGCTGGCGACATCATTGCTTCAAAAAACGTATAGTTGTCAACATCATTGTTTCAAAAACGTATAGTTGTCAACATCATTGTTTCAAAAACGTATAGCTGGTGACATCATTGCTTCAAAAATGTATAGCTGGCGACATCATTGCTTCAAAAAACGTATAGTTGTCAACATCATTGTTTCAAAAACGTATAGCTGGTGACATCATTGCTTCAAAAATGTATAGCTGGCGACATCATTGCTTCAAAAAACGTATAGTTGTCAACATCATTGTTTCAAAAACGTATAGCTGGCGACATCATTGTTTCAAAAACGTATAGTTGTCAACATCATTGTTTCAAAAACGTATAGCTGGTGACATCATTGCTTCAAAAATGTATAGCTGGCGACATCATTGCTTCAAAAAACGTATAGTTGTCAACATCATTGTTTCAAAAATGTATAGCTGGCGACATCATTGCTTCAAAAAACGTATAGTTGTCAACATCATTGTTTCAAAAACGTATAGCTGGTGACATCATTGCTTCAAAAATGTATAGCTGGCGACATCATTGCTTCAAAAAACGTATAGTTGTCAACATCATTGTTTCAAAAACGTATAGTTGTCAACATCATTGTTTCAAAAACGTATAGCTGGTGACATCATTGCTTCAAAAATGTATAGCTGGCGACATCATTGCTTCAAAAAACGTATAGTTGTCAACATCATTGTTTCAAAAACGTATAGCTGGCGACATCATTGCTTCAAAAATGTATAGCTGGCGACATCATTGCTTCAAAAAACGTATAGTTGTCAACATCATTGTTTCAAAAACGTATAGTTGTCAACATCATTGTTTCAAAAACGTATAGCTGGTGACATCATTGCTTCAAAAATGTATAGCTGGCGACATCATTGCTTCAAAAAACGTATAGTTGTCAACATCATTGTTTCAAAAACGTATAGTTGTCAACATCATTGTTTCAAAAACGTATAGCTGGTGACATCATTGCTTCAAAAATGTATAGCTGGCGACATCATTGCTTCAAAAAACGTATAGTTGTCAACATCATTGTTTCAAAAACGTATAGCTGGCGACATCATTGCTTCAAAAATGTATAGCTGGCGACATCATTGCTTCAAAAAACGTATAGTTGTCAACATCATTGTTTCAAAAACGTATAGTTGTCAACATCATTGCTTCAAAAATGTATAGCTGGCGACATCATTGCTTCAAAAAACGTATAGTTGTCAACATCATTGTTTCAAAAACGTATAGTTGTCAACATCATTGTTTCAAAAACATATAGCTGGTGACATCATTGCTTCAAAAATGTATAGCTGGCGACATCATTGCTTCAAAAAACGTATAGTTGTCAACATCATTGTTTCAAAAACGTATAGCTGGTGACATCATTGCTTCAAAAAACGTATAGTTGTCAACATCATTGTTTCAAAAACGTATAGCTGGCGACATCATTGTTTCAAAAACGTATAGTTGTCAACATCATTGTTTCAAAAACGTATAGTTGTCAACATCATTGTTTCAAAAACGTATAGCTGGTGACATCATTGCTTCAAAAATGTATAGCTGGCGACATCATTGCTTCAAAAAACGTATAGTTGTCAACATCATTGTTTCAAAAACGTATAGCTGGCGACATCATTGCTTCAAAAAACGTATAGTTGTCAACATCATTGTTTCAAAAAAGTATAGCTGGCAGCATTATTGTTTCAGAAACGTGTAGTTAGCAACATCATTGTTTCAAAAACACACAGTTGGCAACATCACCGCTCAAATATGCGGATGCAGTTTACCGCCACACCCAGGATGCGGATGTAGTTTATCGTCATACCCAGTATGTGGATGTAGTTTGTTGTCTTACCCAGGACATGGAAATGTGCTGGAAAAGACCTGGAAGTTCACTATTTGCCCATAGATGGGACCCCAACAAGTGCTACCACCCCGGGTCAGAGTGGACCTAGGAACACCAGCAATTAAGAGGTGGTTCCACGCTTCCTCAAAACCTCCTGATCAGAGGCCTTGCTGTTGGATGCAGTTTAACGTCGTATCCAGGACGAGAAAGGGTTAGATTTCCCTACTTTGGAAAAGATCTTGCTTTGCCTCATCCATGGCACACAATATAAATACACTGAAAAAAACTATCAAAGTATAAAAATACAGTCTTATAGTAAAATACTAGCAGTATATTTATTAATGATCAGCAATGCATATTTATAGCAAAATGACCTAAAATACATTTTATCTGTAGTTGAAGGCATTCAATTGCATTCAAAATATATTTAGTTGAGGCCATAAAATTGCATTCAAAATATTTAGATTTCAGCATTAAAACCCCTAGAGGTTGATATGCCACTGAACAAAATCAACCAATAACCGTTTTGTACTTTTTTGAATGTAATATATAAATTGCAACATTCAAGTTTAGTTGCAGTATAAAATTTTTTTCCAACAGTTTTTCCAATAAGCCAAATTGACATAAATGATTGATTTCATTTTGTCTACAAGTTAATTTATTCATTTATTTCAATATCAAAATGAAGCGCTACTCAGTTGCATTTATATCATTTTATAATTGTATTTTGTTCACATATGAATGTAAAATGCCTTGTGTATAGGATTTAGTTTAAGCTATTGAGTCTAAACTGTTAAGTTATCTTCAGTTCAGGCTCCAAAGAAAAGCAGATATAAACTCAAAATCATTTTGATATAATCCGGTTATAAGCATCTCAAGACTAGAAAAGTGTGTAATTGGGTGATGCTGAGAAAGTTTCCTTTGCTATACTTTATCATCAAACATTTTCCAAAGAAGGAAGTAAAATTCTATTTTGAATCAAGTAATCCATGCAGGGCACAAAATGTTTTAATCTTAACTCCGAATAATTCACTTTTGTCTGTGTATTAAAATATTCAAATGTCTTACAATTTATATATCATATATTTCTAAATATCGACAAAAAATGGATGGAAATATGCCACATCCATATTTGCTGAATGATTACAGTTTCCAGTGTCACCTTTTGGCATAATATTAGGGAAATCTTAGAAGTGTCTTTAAAGTTTACTGAACCTTTGCAATCAGTTAACTATGTTACATAATTTAAAGTCTGAAGAAAAATTCAAGAGCAAAGAAAATGGGTTCCAAATTAATGAATAAAAATGAATATTGGTCAACATTTAAATATTTGTTTCTTTACCAGCTTGTCCTGAAAAGAAGATGCCATTTTTAACAATATAGACAATGTTGATGAAAAATTCATTATGAAAATCTAAAAACATTTTCTGTTTAAATTCACAATGGCCTTCAGCATCTTACCATTGATGTGATCTGTGAGGCAAAAAAACATTTGTTTCACTTTTTCATGGCATTCAAAGGAAATTCTTTATTATGATTTACTGAAATATAGACAAAAACTGCTACACCACTATGCCCCAGTAATAATTGTATTATTTAAATAACACACTGGAAAAGAAAACCTCTTTTCAGGACAAGAAAGTTGATAAGTGGTTTTGTTACATGCTATAAATCCAATCATATTGGTAGAATGAGAAAGATTTTACAAACTCAGCATCTTTTCGAGACTTACTGTTTTCAGCCTTTGTAGAGGACTGGGGGAAGAAGATGAAAATAAAATAAACAAACACCGATATATATATATATATATAAAGAAATATATGTATTAAACAACACAATTTTACAATGGACATAGACATTAACATTTGCGTGTGTGTGAACATTTGTGTTTGTTCTTTGGTGAATGTTCGTACATACGTGTATGTGTGTATAATGTCCATGGCGTCTTCCCACAAGGGGGGAAATGCTATCTTTTTGTGAGAGCTCACATTGTAGAGGTGTTCGCTGAAATGAAGAAATGAAAAAGAGAACGAGGCAAGAAGTTGCCCAGTATTTATAGTATAGGGAGAGAGACCCCTAGTGACAATTAGGGAATTAAGGAGGAGTTAACTCCGACAGCTTTCACTCATTTCACTCAGTTTAACATTCCTTGTCTTATAACAATTGCAAGATATCAAACAATGACTCATTTCATTGAATTAAAAGCAGAAGCATTTATGATGAAAATCACAATTTAGCTGAAAAGTGACATAAGGTCAGAGAAATTTCAGGAAAATAGTTTTATGGCTGAATAATGATCCTATGAATTTACATGAATAAAAGAGTTTGTCATAAAATATTGGAATCTTTTGCGTTAACCTCATAAAAGCCTGGATAAAAGATTTTAATCAACAATTAAAAATTTAATTTTTAAAACTCACTCCATTCAATCTAGTCTCACTTGATAAATCTGTTGAAATACGATGCTTACCATTTCGATATTAAACAATTCCAAAAAATAATTGATATTACTATTTCTGTTATTGATTCCCTAGACACATTATCTGTTTACTGTGACTTTCAAAAGGATACTAGGGTATATGAAGTTAGTTGATGTGAAATTGTTACAGTTCACATAAAAGATGTTTTATTGTTAGAACTTTAGAAAGTACAAATGAATGAACTTTATCTTCAGTACAATAACTATATTGTATAAGGTTGTAGCAAGGTTTCTAATTAGTTTTTAATACACGAAAGACAGCACCTTTTATATAGAAACAGTCATTTCCTTTGGTCAAACAGTGATTGGTTGAAGGTTGCATCCATAAATCAGATGGACTGACACTGTTCCAGATAGCAAAATCCTATAAGCAATTTCATGAAAGAAGTGAAAAGAACTGAATTTCTATTCAAAGAAAACCGTCGGTTATCCCACATGAGAATCTCTATTATTTGTTCTCCTTTTGGTCTTCAGATGCAAGTTCCTCTCCTGTCTTGATATTCTCGATGTTGCTTGCTTTCTATTTCTCCATCATGGCTGACATGTTTAGATAAAGCAAGTCAGACTCTCTTCAGGAATGCTGACATGAATTTAAATAGGCAGAAGATACACAGTAGACCAAAATTTCTTATCTATATAGCTTGGTGTAATACGTTTACTGTTTGAGAAATGACTTCATTGCATAGCCTTTTAAAAGATTTTACATTTGACTCAGCTTTTTCTGTGAATGATGAGTAAATTTTAACATTTTAATCTTTTAAGATTCTAATCTTCCAATAAATAAGATTTTAATACAAACCTTCAATGGTTTAAATTTAAATATGAAAATTTAAATATATTTCCTTAAGACAAGATTTTAATACAAACCTTCAATGGTTTAAATTTAAATATATTTCCTTAAGACAAGATTTTAATACAAAGTGCTTTATATATTAAGAATGACTGAAAAATAAAACGTAAGTGTGTTAGATCTTCAGCTGAATTGCCTGGAGCCTCAAAATGCTTGAAATGACAAAACAGTCATTCACATGACAACTCCTTAGGGGGTGTGGCAAACAATATATTAACTTATCTTGATTACAGTCTAAAATCAAGATAAAAGGTTTTACTCAAGAATTACAAATTTGTTTTGGAAAACTAATAAGTCTTTTCTTCTCTAATTAATTTGTTTACTCTTTACAAAAAATGTTGGAATATTAATCCTGCCATTTTGACTTTAAAGTAAGATTCTTTGAGGTGTGTGTGTGAGAGAGAGAGATGTGCTTTTCAAAAGTTCAAGTTATTTTTAAAGTGTGAATAAACTGAATTTAGTGAGAATTTTGGTATTATAATCATTTAGAGAGTTGTATATATGTATAGGGTTAAATATTCTCAAATTTTGCATAACACACACACATACAGATTATTGTGCTACCTGTAATCTTCTAACTTCAGCTATATATATGACAAAATATAGTTTTAAGGTATGCTATATTTATGGGTTAAAGTACTCAATATCAAGGATAGAGCATATGTAAATATAAAAGCGGCCATTGAAGTCAACACCCAAAAAGGTGACAGTCTGTTTCATGCTGTCACATAGCCTGATGATTGCATTTAGCATGAAACAGACTGTCACCTTTTTGGGTGTTGACTTCAATGGCCGCTTTTATATTTACATATGCTCTATCCTTGATATTGAGTACTTTAACCCATAAATATAGCATACCTTAAAACTATATTTTGTCATATGTGTGTGTGTGCGCGTGTGTGTATAAATATATATATATATATATATATATATATATAATGAATACAATATCCTTATAAATCCATCAGGTCAGGTGGTAATAAATTTATTTCATGGAACTCATGTCCATCACTTCAGAACAGTTTTTCATTAATAAATGGAGTTCATTTTATTCAGACACAAGGCCTTGTGTTCGAATAAATTGAATAAATCTTTCATGGAGCACCTGTTCTTCTGTGGTTTTCAACAGTTTTGATATTTTTATACTTTGCAATGAATGAACTAATGACAGTAAATAGAATATTTAGGTTGTCTGAGCTTTTTCTGTAACTTTTACTCTCTTTCCAGATCTTAACAATCAGTTCTTTTTGCGAATTTGTCAATTCTTTACCTTAACTTCTTGCATGAATATGAATTATAGAATGTTCAGTTTGTGTTTTTTAGGCTAAAAATAACTACTGATGAAATTACTGGAACATTCTAGAATATTCCACTTGAATAATCTAGAGTATTAATGCAATATAAAAGTTCTAAAATCTGAAATTTGCATTGGACAAATACTTTTTCAACCATTAAAAATGGATAAATGGGATTTATTTCTTTTAAATCAAATTTTTTTCTGTTTTCTATGCATATTTACTTATGATGCATCCGTGTACAGTTAATTATATGAAAAGTATGTTTATTCATTAGTTGGAAATACAATAAATTAAAAATGTGTATGAATATTTGCTTCCCCCACTATATATATATATACACACACACACACACACATATACACATATATATCATGTGTATATATATAATTTTAGGATATTACATTAAAAACATGTCAAAAACACTACACAATTGCAGTGGTGCTTTGATGCATCAAAACATGGGAGTATATATATATATATATATAATAATGAATCAAGAAGCAAACCTTAAAATCCATTGTGGTTATAATTTATTTTGTGAATATTTTTATATAGTCATCTCTGACTGAGAGCACTTAATAAATATATATATATAATGAGATATATATTTTTATATATCAAGAAAAGTATTGGGGTAGGAGAGGTACTGGGACATTTGGAATTTTTTTCTATCTTGCTGAATTCATTGATGAAAGTTAAAAAACCTAAATGAATTTGTCTACATAAAAAAAAAATGCTGTGTGCATATATAGTCATACCAACATAACAAATTTAGTCCAATGAAGCCCTGAATGACAAAAATGCATCACAAGTAAACTTTTTCCACTTTGTCATATTATTTTCCCATATATATATATATAGTTAATAATCTGTTGGTATATAATCCAAGTGAATCTTATTAATACAATATAAAATATTAAATATTAAAACTAATTCACACATAGAACTCAATGTTTTAATTAAACAGAGCAACATATTTCATACAATAGGAATTAAGATTACATTAGGTTAATGATCATTTTTACCTTGTAAATTGAAATAAAATTTACATGGATATTTCAAACCAGTCAATGAATGATAAATTATTGAAATAAAATGGACAGACGGAAGGGGAAAAAGGGAAAAGAGAGCAAATTAAAACTAGGAAGTAGTGTATGTCTGGATATGAGGGGTGGTCAGAGGAGAAAGGAAGAGAAAAAGGAGGAGAAAAAGAGAGAAGTGACCTAATTATTTTAAACACAATAGCAATCAGAAGGTAGTTTAGACTAAAATAAAAATATTATTTAAAATAAAAAGATAAATCCATTTATATGAGAGAGAAAATTCAGAATGAAAGATATATTAAAATAAACAATATATCAGAAAAAGTATAAAGAAAAATATAAAAATTAATTATATATCCTTGTCGATGCAAATTAATTAATATAACTTTAATTTAAAATATGTTGATTTAAATGTAGATGTTAAATTAGATACTTCTTGGGGTTGCACAATATGCAAAATCATACATTATGTATGTGTGTGTGTGTGTATATATATATATATATATATATATATATACACACACACACACATTAAACAAAAAGTAACCATAGTGTTTTACTGATTCCTTTGTTAGTTCATTTTCCATTCTCTTATGCATAAATGTTTATATTGCAAAAGCTGCCAAGTTTTTATAAAATTCCATGATTAATCCCAGTACAGAAAATTTTTACACCTGTTTTTAAAATAAACTGTCCTGAAAGAAAAAAAATGGAAGACCAGATTTGACATATATCAGGAGAAGGCTGAAAAATCTGTTGGCTGAAATGTTCTGGTAAAGACAACAAAAACTGAATAATTCATAGCATACTAGTGTGTTATTGTGAAACACACCTATTCTATAGTTATTAGACTCTCCCACCTAATATAAGTAGGAGTAGTAAGAGGAACGGGGGTCAGTCGATGTCGGACGACAGTAGTTAACAGTTAGTCGAATATGAAAGTAGTCAGTGACCATAACAAGATTACTCTGCATAATACCTATTATATCAAGTTCCTAACGTTTGATACATTGAACTTATTTAGGACCGATTTTAGTACAAATACAAGCCTCCACTGCAAAATAACTCCACAACATAGTGTTGTTTTGTTTTATTCAATACAATGAAGCTACACATCATAATATCACCTATGACTGATTCAACTCAAGGGAGATTTTACTTTTTACTTACATCCTTTGGTATTCTTTTCATTCTAGAATGCTTTCTGTTTTTTTCTCAAAAAAGAAAAAAGAATAAATGTAGTACAGCACTATTGAAGAGAAAGAAAAAAGAAGATTTATTCACTTCTTATCTTTGATATTGTCCAAAAGAACATCACTTAGCATTTTGTTTTTATTGCTCTTTAGAAATATTTGAAATTGAATATTTCAGTTGCTGAAAAAGAACAAGAGAGATCCCAGGAAAGTTTCTATGGCATAATACAATTCTATGAACAAGCACCAGTCTTCAACGACTCCAATAAATTCTAGACATATTTAAAAGCTAATTTTCTTTTTGACTTGGAGTAAAATATATCTTTTTTTGTCTCATCCCACTTTTCCCAAATAGAACCAAGTATATTCTTTCATACATCCCCAAAGGTCTGAAGGGGGGATGATTGTATTATTATCGTTTGGAGCATCAACCATTGATAATATCAAGCCACTTAACCCCCACATGATCTCAAAGTAAATTAATGAAAATATGGCAGACAAATATCTTAGGGTAAGTCAAAAATAATTTTATGGCTGGCAGACATCTTTTATTGTGGTGGATAAACCTTTTGCAAAGCCCTTGTTGGGGGGAGGGTTATATTTTTCACCATATAATATAGATAAGATTTTGTTGTTGCTATAATTAATATCTGTAGCTTAAAGATACAAATGTTGGTCACTCAGTGAGGATCAAATTCACTACAAATATAATGGTCTGCAAGACTTGCTTGCTAGATATTACTACTGGTGAGATCACATTACTAAGATTGGGTTGGTCTTAGAGAGGGTTACGGATGCTGGGCCGCCAATGAGAATTTAACTCAATATAATAGTAATGGCTTGCTAAAAACATTCCATAGGAACTAGCATTTCTTTTTTTAAGACATATCATTCTTGTATCTGGATATTTTTAAATTAGTTATTTATCTTGAATTTTGAGATTAAACTTTATTACTATATCATGAATTATTCAAACTAGAATCCTTAGTGTTGTTTTCCCAAGAACATTAAAACAAATGCTTTCTTCAGGCTTCCTTGTGTATATATTCTATCAGAAAATCTTTGAGTATTGTCCAGGAATTTTAATCATGATTTTATCTAACATATGCACTCCTCCAATTTAACTTTACTATTTTTTATTTATTACCTCCACCACACACCCCATTTTCTTCAATCTTATCACCTTCACTCTTCTATTTTCTTCAGACTTACGACCTTCACCCTCACTATTTTCTTCAATCATATCACCTTCCCCCTCCCTATTTTCTTCAATCATATCACCTTCCCCCTCCCTATTTTCTTGAATCTTATCACCTTCACCCTGTCTATTTTCTTGAATCTTATCACCTTCACCCTGTCTATTTTCTTGAATCTTATCACCTTCACCCTGCCTATTTTCTTGAATCTTATCACCTTCACCCTGCCTATTTTCTTCAATATTATCACCTTCACTCTGTCTACTTTCTTCAATCTTATCACCTCTTCTTCCGTTTTGCAATTTTTCTCTCCACCTCCTTACTTTTGTTTTTCTCTTGCTGCTCCATGTCTTTATAATTTTCTTTAATCTTACCTCCTCCTCCTGCTCCACTTCCCCCCTCTTGCAATTTTCACTGCTTCATCCACTTTGATTTTTTTCAACAGTCCTACTTTCTTCTTTTCAGTTTTTCTTTTTTCTCTCTTACCTCCTCCTCCTCCTCCTGTTTCAATTCAATGATTTACCTTCTGCAATATCCAAACATGGATATACATGCACACTAGAAGAAGCTGCAAGAATGCGTTTGTTGAAATACTCTTGTAAAAATAACAAAGATGAGGATAATAGTTTGAATAATTAATGAAATAATGAAGCTATTTTGTTTTTATCAACTGTTATCATCAATTACTCTCTTCTTAAATGTCTAGTCATGTTTAGTGTGGCTAAAATTAGGTCATCATTAGTGACCTCAGACCTATAAAATGTCATTTCATCAAAACCAGATTAAAACCAATAATCTTTTCATCTAAATTAAGAAATCGCCTGCAATTCCAGTGCCAATGATATAAATTAGTCTGATTGTCATGAGAACTTGTTTTGTTTCAGTCAAAAGAGCTGAATGACGATTCATTGATAGAATGTCGTTGATTGATTCTGAATAATTTCAAGGGAGGTCATTTTTATTCTGAGTTAAACTTTATATAAAATCACATTACTAAGTAAAACATATCCACCCTTTTAACAATAAAGAAAACAGCTAAATAACTGAAAGAACTTTTATAATCTTGAGATTCTTCTTCTTCTGAATATGAGTGATTGTTGCTCTTCACAGCTTCCTATCCTTCTTGGCTCTTAACAATGTTTTTTTTTTTTTACTATCCTTCCCTCTCCCTGTTCTACCATCCCCCCTTACACAGGCTTGTTAGGTCAGTTATTTGCTGCTTTCATCTGTCCCTCTAGCCTTCATTATGTCCTGTGTGTGTGTCAAATCTTTCCAGTTGTTCAGATTCTTTCAGATCACATTCTTTTAATTGCTTTTTCCTTGATCTATTCTGTGGTCTTCTTCATCTGTACAATCACTCCCTTTTTTTCTGTTGATTTTTCTAGTTTGCGGAAAGAAAAAATACCACAGCTTTCTTTCCATATAGATTATATATGTAATTATATATTATTATAGTTTCTCAGCAGGTGTGTGTGTGTGGGGGGGGGGTAAATACACTTAGGGATCCCATCTCCAAGGGTAGAGTATAGTTATCAATAAGCATATATTATAGAACAGAATGAATTTTGTGTCTCCAACCTCACACCTGCTTCTGGCTGCAAATACTCCACCTACTGTTCTTGATATCCTTCTGGTTCATGCCAAAATATAAAAAAAAGGTCACAAAAAGACTAATGTCAGTTTTCCAACAGCTCTTGAAAAGTTTGCTTTAAATATCAACAGAATTTTTAAATGTACAAGGTGGTATCAAAAGTTCCCAAACTAGTTATATCTAAAAACAAACCCTAATATATTTACCTTCATTTTCACATATCTCCTTTGAAATAGTCACACCTTGCACAACAATACACTAGGTCCCAGTAGTCTTACCAACTTTTGGAATCCAACCTGGAAGTCATTTTCCATGAGTGAGTTAAGAACTTTCTGCAATTTGCTCTGGATCTTTGAGCAGCATTTTCAGCTTGGAGAAGAGATGGAAGTCAACAGGTGCTAAATCTGGTGAATAGGGTCAGGGTGCGGAAGCAGTACAATGTTGTGTTTGACTAGAAACTCATGAGCTCAGAGACAGGATGCATTGTTATCATGAAGAATCCAATTCTTTGCACTCCACAGATCTGGTCATATTCCTAAACATCTTCCCTCAAAATGTTTCAGTAGAACTCTCAACTGATGGTTTTGCCCTGGGGGATGAAATTCCCAATCCACAATACCACAGATGTCAGAAAAGAACAATAAGCATGCTCTTGCATGACAAAATCAACATGACACATGACCGCAAAAACACAAATTTCACAATTTGTGAAATGAACACAAAAATGTCACTCAGCACACTGGTACATGAAGGTCGCTGTTATATCTCACTGACTGGTACATGAAGGTCACTGTTATATCTCACTGACTGGTACATGAAGGTCGCTGTTATATCTCACTGACTGGTACATGAAGGTCGCTGTTATATCTCACTGACTGGTACATGAAGGTCGCTGTTATATCTCACTGACTGGTACATGAAGGTCACTGTTATATCTCACTGACTGGTACATGAAGGTCACTGTTATATCTCACTGACTGGTACATGAAGGTCACTGTTATATCTCACTGACTGGTACATGAAGGTCACTGTTATATCTCACTGACTGGTACATGAAGGTCGCTGTTATATCTCACTGACTGGTACATGAAGGTCGCTGTTATATCTCACTGACTGGTACATGAAGGTCGCTGTTATATCTCACTGACTGGTACATGAAGGTCGCTGTTATATCTCACTGACTGGTACATGAAGGTCACTGTTATATCTCACTGACTGGTACATGAAGGTCACTGTTATATCTCACTGACTGGTACATGAAGGTCGCTGTTATATCTCACTGACTGGTACATGAAGGTCGCTGTTATATCTCACTGACTGGTACATGAAGGTCGCTGTTATATCTCACTGACTGGTACATGAAGGTCGCTGTTATATCTCACTGACTGGTACATGAAGGTCGCTGTTATATCTCACTGACTGGTACATGAAGGTCGCTGTTATATCTCACTGACTGGTACATGAAGGTCACTGTTATATCTCACTGCATACGAAACTGGGTGTTGCCATTTCTTTTTTCATGCTATAAAACTTTTTGATACCACCTCATAAATAAAATTGCTATTTCTGTGTTCCTTTTTAAGTTCCTAAAAATATATCTATAGTATTAATCAGTCAATGAGTTAATTTGAATTGAGGTAATATGGACTTGACAATACCTCAGTGTATGCACAGTTATAAAGAAAAGGAGTGTGTAAACAAATATAAGCAGCAAAGTAGCATTCAAGTCTGCAATCAATAAAAACTATTTCATCTTTCTTTTTTTAATCATTTCAACCCAAGTAAAGCAATAAAGCCACTCTGATGCAAGGGGTTGCAGGAAGTAAAAGTGAATCAGAAGATTCTAGCGAGGAAAACAGCAATAAAGAAACAGGGTTCAGGAAGAAAGAAAATGCCAATTAACATTCCATTTAAGACTGTAGGTAGCAAGGAAGCAAGAAATTAGAAGAGAGTTCCACAGGTGAGAAGTTCAAGAAAAACTATTACAACAGAACAGATGTTTACATCTAGCTAGTTTGACAGTAAAACCGAGTTGCCAATCTAGTAGCACACATAAATTCATGCAGATGAGTCCCCAAAGATAAAAGCTCGTAAGGACAATTGCCATGAAAATATTTCTAGAAAAGACAGACGGTGGGAAAGTGACTGAAGTCAAGATGCCTGGTCAGGATCAATCTTACATATTTATAAATCTATCATTCATCCATACACTCATACACTGAATGGATTTAATAGGCTGGTTAATAAAATTTGAAAAATATAAAGCCAGCTCAATAGTGTCAATAAAATTGATATTTATTATATATTAACCTTTTGACACAAATGAAGAATGAAGAGAGAGATTTTAAAACCAGAATGTTTTAACTTGCCTGTGTTCTTTTTCAACGATGCAAGGAATGTTGTTGGTTGGAGGTGTCCCTGTGGAAATTATACTCTCTGAGTAAACCCAAATCTCTGTTTAATCCCTCCATGGTTTAATTTATTTTAAAAATAATTTTCAACTTTGATCTGTGTCTTTCTTCTTGGCTGTTGAATGAAGATGCTAAAATCTTGCATCTGATGTCATTGGTGCTATGAAATGGTTGGTTGAAGTGTACTGCAACAGGTAAAATGTTGTTTTTGTCCCTGATGAGGAGTGCTGAAAACCTTTCAGTCTAGTTCACTTACCCATATCTGACCAAATGACCAAAACAACAGATTTTGGGGTCGAGCACCCTTATATATATATATATATATATATATGGAAATCTATGACAATGGAGTAAAACTTTTTCCACTTTATCATAGATTTCCCTAAAATTATTCTTGATATATAAAAATTTATATATAGTTTTCCCAAATATATATATATATATATATATATATATATATGACAAATGGAAAATGTTTAATTGAAAATTGATTTGATTGAATCATTGATAATGAATCATAGTGCATTTTCCCTAAGCTGGCATTTTTCATAATTAAAGAAAGAAAATGAGTGATTTTTAAAAAAGCCATTAATATTTATTCTGTATCTTTTCTTTATAATTCTTAGTTCATGTCAAAAGTTGTTAATATATTTTCCCAGGTTTTTTTGTATAAAATTAATTTTTGGGTCCAAATGCTTGAATGGCAAAATGCATGATCAAATCTATTTTCAATCAAACGTTTTCCATTTGTGAAATTCTTTAAAAACTTTGTTGGAATTTCTGTATCCTATTTTAAAAACATATATTGTTGACAGGAAAGACAAATAGAAGGACCAAAAACCATAAATCTTTTGCTTTCAATCCATTCAGAAGGATTGGATGAGGATTTGCCTTGGATTCATTTCAGAAAAGGCAAAATGAATTTCTTGCTTTTGAACCATTCTGAAAATGAGATGAGGATTTACTTTTAATTTGATACAAAAAGCTGGGAAAATATATTAACAACTTTTGACATGAAGTAAGAATTGTAAAGAAAAGATACAGAATAAATATTAACAGCTTTTTTAAAAGTCACTCATTTTCTTTCTTCTTTAATCCCAAGAAATGCCAGCTTAGTGAGAAAGTATTGTGATTCATTATATAAGCATACACAGAAATTCACATACACATTTCATTTGTTTTTGGATCTGATGAGGCCTAGGATAGCAAAACATGTAATCAAATCTAGTTTCAATGAAATGTTTTCCATTTGTCAGATTGCTTAAAAACTGTCAGGATTTCTGCATCCTATTTTAAAAACACACAAACACACATATATAGATATAGATATATGAGAGAGAAATTATTTTATAATAATGTGAAATTAAGAAAATTTATTCCAAATGATAATTATTAAGTTCATGTTAGCTGCAACTTTTAACACAAGTGAAACATAATAGCAGCAAACATATGTAATCTGTTGCTTACAGAAATTAGCCCATTTTTTTATCTACTAAAAAGGTTTTTCGCTTCATATGATAGCTAAACCAGATCCTTAGCCTGAGCAGAAAAATGCATAAATAGTTGTTGGTGGTGGTGTTATAATTAAACTTGAAAGAGCAAGCTGCAGTTGTTATAAAATAAACTTGCAAACTGCAAAATATCCATTCCTTTACTTGACAGAGAGTGGTATGAGGACAGAGATTAATGCATTCTTGGGATTGGCTGGCACTTTTTGCAGGCAGTAGAAAGTATCCCATAGCAGAACAAATGCCAAGTGAAAAGATTAGGGATATTTCCTGTTGCTGATAGGGTAAAGATTTTCAGGGTTGATGATGGGGATATATTCTAGCTCTGAACCTGAGTTAAAAAAAAAAAAAAAAAAACTCAAAGCAACAAAACAGATGGCAAATGAAAGTATTTAATTTTTAAAAAATTAAAATAAAGAAAAGAAGCAAATCAGTTAGTGATGATGGTTAAGTCTAGCAGAATCCCTTCTGGTTAGGTCATGAACTGTTACAGGCACACACTGTGCAGCAGTTATGCAGCCTGGGAAAATGGCAGGTTTTATTGTACTTTCCAGAATAAAAAAATATTACCAGTTATGAAGGGGAAAGCAAGCAGACATTGTGGGGAAAAAATAGTGTCAAGCTATTTTTTTTTTTTTTAGCTTCATCCATTTCAAGTCTTGAATACTAAATAGTATTTTATATCATCTTAATTTTGTAGGTGATATTTTTTGTTTTTTACTCTTTTGCTTCTCAAAACATTAAAGAGTTTTCTCATCTGTTTCAATTATTACTTCCCTTATGTTTGCTGTTATTTTAAACATAAAGCAGCATCATCATCATTATCATAGATGGAACCTAGTAGCTAAACATCAAATAAAAATCTATCATGAGTACAGAGATTGACAGAAACATATATGGAAGTTCAAATTAACTTAATGGTTATTAGTATGGAATGAGCAATCTTTGGTTGTTTGTGTTCACTTAGCACGTATAGCTTCAAGGGAAGCATGAATCTACATTCCTATGCTCTGTTCTACCAGCAAATATCTTGGCACAAAACAACTTATCATTGGTATATCACAAAGACTGAAAAAGAAAAAAATATGAATGACTGACCATTCTTGGTACTTTTCTGTAACTACTATTAAGCAACACCTGTTTTCAACCTTAACAAAAAAAAGTTTCATATATATATATATATATATATATATATATATATATATATATATATATATATGCATAGATTGAAACAGAGAAATATGTGTGTGTGTGTATATTTGCATTCATTGACAAAAATTATGTTTTTAATAAGTCCGAAACATCAAATAGATTTTATTCTGCTCAATTAAAAAACGTATATTTTTCATTTTGACTTTTTTTAGCTTTAAGATATCATTTTATATATATATATATATATATACTCTTCCAATTGATGAATGGATGCATACATGTGAGTTAAAAGATTTTTCATGAAACTTCTTTACAAAGTGTTCACATAAAACTTTCAATCCAGATCTTAAAATGAAACCAGTTTTCCTCTTAACAAATGTTTAGACAAAATCTTTGATGACTATTTCTTTAAACCAGTTTCAAAATAGGATTTCTTTCCTCTCAAGAAAATTTTCTCTTGTTTATATTGTTAATTATTAACATTCATTTTTTCATATACAAGATGCAGAAGAAAAAGTCTTGCAAAATTGCTGCAGTATTTTAAACTAGATCATTATACATAAATAGGCATATTATTATGGTATAAATAGGCATATTATTATTATTATAAATAGGCATATTATTATTATCATAAATAGGCATATTATTATGATATAAATAGGCATATTATTATAAATAGGCATATTTTAGAGTATAAATAGGCATATCACTATGTTATGCTATAAATAGGCATATTACTATGCTATAAATAGGCATATTACTATGCTATAAGTAGGCATATTACTATGTTATAAATAGGCATATTGTTATGTTATAAATAGGCATATTATGCTATAAATAGGCATATAATTATGGTATAAATAGGCATATTACTATGCTATAAATAGGCATATTACTATGCTATAAATAGGCATATTACTATGTTATAAATAGGCATATTACTATGTTATAAATAGGCATATTGTTATGTTATAAATAGACATATGCTATAAATAGGCATATTATAATGGTATAAATAGGCATATTACTATGCTATAAATAGGCATATTGTTATGTTATAAATAGACATATTATAATGATATAAATAGGCATATTATAAACTTATAAATAGGCATATTATTATGGTATAAATAGGCATGTTACTATGTGTTAATAGTAGGCATATTATTACATATTATAAATAGGTGCTGCTCAGTTTCATATCTGAAATGTAAAAGAAGTAATTTCTGAATAAATTACTGGATTTTATTTTATAGAAAAATATGTTTCAGGGAAATTTGAATGAAGCAAAATAGAACCTGACTTTATTGTGTGATGCTCTTCATAGTCAAGCAGTAAAAGGCTGCCATGTCAAACAATAGTCCTTCCTGCAGGTATGAATCACATTTTCCTTATTAAGATTTCTTGAGTACACAAATGGGTAGACATAATAAGTACTGTTTAAGATAAACAGAGTGTCTACTCAAATATGGGTATCCTCTAAAAATAATATTTGAATTAATAAAATTTATCAGATTAATAAATAAAAATCCATCACTTTTAGCAAAAATCCATTAATTATATATATATATATATATATATATATATATATATATATATATATATATATATAAGAATCCTGAGTATAATATGGATAGAGAATGTGATCAATTAGGAAGTTTTAAGGAAAATGGAAACAAAATGTGGATGCAAATACTTAAATTCAGAAGGAGACAGTTGAAATAATTGGGAAGTATAATGAGAGAAAAACCACCTGTAGAATTTGAACTCACATGACATATGGAAGACTAAAGGAAACAATGAGTTAGTCTACCTAACAAGGTTGTATAAAAAGATGGTGGGACAAGGACTGAGAGAGATAGTAAGGAGACAAATATTGATTAGAGTTACAACTGATAGGAAGATGTGGAGAGCCACGCTTAACTACATCTCAAAGAGAGGCACAGACGCACACACACACATTTCACTAAGCCCATTGCTTGACAATGCAATGTTATTAACTGTATTTTGATCCGAAATTTTCACTGTATAATGTTCAATCTATAGAGAAACATTGGCTTTAGTGCTTCAACTAAGGTGTTCATATTGAAAATAATTATATTTTTATGTAAAATAAATACTTTTTTCATCATTATAGTACAGATTTATGTATGAAAATATACATATGTACAAGTACATTCTTTCAGTCTTCCTCTCTATAACATCTTCAGGAATTAAACACATTGAAACTACCAAAGACAAAAATGTTCACCAGAATCCAGATGTGCATATACACACTAATGTTACAAGGTACAAGCATATGAGATCTAACTGATTAATGAAAAATAAACAAGGCAGAAATAAAAGATAGTGGAACATTCTCTTCCAAAAATTTCTGATGAAGCTTAAATAAAACTGAAACATGTTATAATTTATAGATTTTTCCTATTTGTTCCTTATCACAGACACACATTTAAAGGGAGAGTGATACGCATTCATGCATATATGTACATATTAAAATATTTCAATGAATTGTTGCTGATGATGTATCATTACATAAACTCATCAATTAGTGTATAAAAGCAATCATTTAACAATTTTCCATACAATATTCTTATATTTTATCAATATAAACTTATTAATACACACATTCATTATATATATATATATACACACACACACACATTCTTAAATATCTATACATAAATTTATACATTCAAGGTTGTTAATGAGGATAACAGTTTTGCTTCTACTGCTACCTGGGCAGGTAATTTAGTTAAGGAAGAGCGTTTTGGCAAAATGATCAGTCACCTAATCTTTGCTCAAGCAACAATTGTGACATGCCAGTTATGACATTCATTTTTCATCTATCTGGAACAAAGCACACAGGTGTATACCTGCCTTATCTCAGAAGTGAGATTTCTGGAATAATTTATTCTTCACTGGGTGTCCCACAATTGTTTTCATTTGCCAGACTGATCTCAGCTCTCCGTTAATACCTGTCATGGTGTATTCCTTTACAAGCTTATCTCAGAAGTGATTGCTGGAATAATTTTCTCTTCACTGGGTGTCCTACTATTGTTTTCATTTGCTAGACTGATATCAGCTCTTTTTTAATACCTGTCATGGTGTATTCCTTTACAAGCTTATCTCAGAAGTGATTGCTGGAATAATTTGCTCTTCACTGGGTGTCCCACTATTATGTCCCTGTGTCAAACTAAGCTAATTTTAGTCAGTTAGTAATGATCTTTCAAGTCATTGTTTATAATTTTTTTCTTTACATAGTGCTTCAGAAATGTGTCCTAATGCCAAAATTGGTTAAGTTCAACAAATATATATTGACCTCTGTAAGTTGAATCAACAATTTTTGTTTTTACTGCTCATGTCATGAGAATTTCAGGATTAGACAGAAAGAGCTGGCTGTGAAGTGTGACGGCCTGATTCTAAAAAAAAAAAAAAAAAGAAATCTGTTCCCAGCCTTCCCAGGAATCATAAATCATTTTCTTGTATTTGAAAGCACCATGACTAATTGATCAAAACCATGCAGGCTTGAATCAAGGGAAATGATTGGAAGTGATTGGTTCAAGTTGAAATGCAAACTGACAATCCCACACCACTACCACACTATATTTCTATGCAAAAAAAATTGCAATTGTAAAAATGTTTAAATCATTGATTTGTATTTTACTTCCACAAAAGTTGCCAAAATTCACAGCAGGAATGAAAAAAAAATACATAACAATGTAAAATTTTTCTTGATACTTTTATCATCGATGAATAGAGATTTTACAACTATTTGAAATAACATGGATTATGAAAATGTTATAAAAACTACAATATCCTCTGTTTTGTTCAATCATCACATTTTCTTTGAGATATTGATTTATGTGTAACTTTGTCAATGTTTGTACCATTTGTTCATTATTGATTTTACAAGTTTACAAATGTACACTATAAGCCAAAAGTTTGGGGCCACCCTGTGGATTTCAAATAATTGCCTAAAAATTGAAAGTTGCATGCCTTTTTCAAAACTAATTTGCTAAGCAGAGGGACTTTTTCTTCCTGGAGGGGTTTATTATATTTTCAGTAATAAGAATAATAATAACAAAATTAACCCATTGCAGAATAAATTTTCCTTGAAATTTGAACTCTTTTTTTTACCTAATCTATCTTGCTGGCTAATGGTGTCATAGGACAAGTGGTTTTAAAATTTTAGGCAATAGTAATATAAACCATTTCCTTATAAGGAAACATTCAGCATTCATTGACCAAGCAACCAGGACCATTATTGTTTGAAATTTATAAAATATGTTTATTAAAACAATTTTTCAGAAAAATAGCTTTCTCAAGTCCAATTAATGCTATTGCTCTTTTCATTATTGATGGGGGTTTCCTTTCTAACCTTTTGTTTCAAATAGTGTGGAGCATCAACATCTTGATTGTCATTATTTTCTCTTTGAGTTACATATACAATCTATTTAGCTGTTGCTGCTGTTGAATCGCCTCTCTAACAAAATAGTCACACCCTGCACTAATAGGTTAAATAGTTTCAGCATCCAAACTTAGTAGGAGTTAATTAAACCAATCATTATCAGGTTAAGAATTCTTCACAGATTCTCCTAACTTGTTCCTTCCAACCATCTCTGTTAGACATCACTGTCAGCAGGTCCTCCAGATGGCATCCAGAGTCATCTACAAGTTGGTCAATATAAGTGTAATGAGGTCTTCCAATCAATCTTTTGCTGTGCAATGGTTTCCATAGGAGGGTATCACTCACAAGTTCTCATTTACTTCTCCAGGAGTGACCAGCTAGCCAAAGCCTTCTCTCTCTTAATGAAACTGAGATAGGAGGAAGGTGTCCATACAAGTGTTTCTTTGTTGGGAGTTTCTTCCAGCTGATGTCCAGTTAAACTAATTAAAGAAATTAAACCAAAGAAGGCATGAAACTTAATAATTATTAAATCCAGAGAGTGGTCCCAAAACTTTGAGCTATCATGCACAAATTAAATTTAGGTCTAAATAAATCAAAGTAACATAATTAGATATTTTGTTAATTTAATTAATAATGCTTACTTAATGTTTTGGGTGCAGCCAATTGATAATCAAATGTTGAGAAGTTTGTTACAATATTTCAAGTTAGCAGAGTCCAGTGTTGATTTGCAGACGGGATTAAATTATTCATTGAATTATTAGAACTAGTATCCTCATTTTTATTGTTTTAATCACAGCTAGCAGCAGCAAATTAACCTTCAGTAATTCAGTGAGGTAAGAAGTAACATACTTTCTTTGGGCTTGCCTTGTGGCTGAGGTAGTTGTGTATTTATCACTGTTGGTATTTGAACCTGTGATAAACATTCAACTTACCTGCCAGTATTGAAAAGGATAGAATGTTTTTCATGATTAATCTGCCATTTGCAATTTGAAAAAAGTGTATACACACACTAGCATGCATGATATAACAAGTGAGGAATGGCTAAACCTATATAACGGCTAAAAATTTGTCAGGCAGAAGGATTGGTGTCAAGGTAACTGTATAAGTAGACAGACAAAAAGAGAGATAGGTCTCACATTTCAGTGTCTCACCAAAGATGAAAAGAAAAAAAACCTAGTTGTTTTGTTCTTTTTTTTTGCACAAACCTTGAACAGAACCCAAACAAAAAATCCAAATGTTTGAACAATCAAGTTGGTCTAGGGCTTCTCACTTGGATGATTGGTGCAACACAGTCTTTCTATTTGCCATTTTCCTATTTATCTTTGTACTTGACTAAGTAAGCCTCATTAATGTTAACAACTCGTATTTCTCTAAACCATTAATTCCAACTACTGAGGCATTAAAATTTTCATGACTACCATTGAGGACACGATATGGTGTATGCTCTGTTTGACAAAGCATTGAGTAGAAAAGCTAGCAGAAGGCACTCATCACATCTGCTAGTTTCTTTACAAAGGACTTGGAAAAGCTTTAAGATGCTATTAAATAACTTTAAACCAGTCAGAAGTTATACTAACTTTTCCTAATTACACATCTAATTGTCCTATCCTGTCAGAAAGACTTTGTTATATACAAGTCCTTTCATTCTTTTCATCTCCAGTTATATATATATATATATATATATATATATATATATATAATGTGAGTATGATTTGTTACTTAGCTAGTTGATGTTGCCTACATTTATAGGGAATGTTGTAATGAACTGTTCTCAATATTGACTGGAAACCACTTTTTATATTCAGTTGATTCTGCACCAAAAACCTTCCAGCTTTTGTTCTATGTGTCTTTTCCCTTCAGGACATGGGTGATTATGACTCTCCACAACTTCCTATCATTTGTAGCTCTTAGTAAGATTTGTCTTATTACTATCCCTCCCAGTCCCTGTTCTGCCATCCATTTACGCAAGCTTGTTAAATAGGTTATTCACTGTTTCCATCTGTCCCTTTTGCCTTCAATATGTCCTGTGAGTGTCAAATACTCTAAGCCCTCTTTTCTCATTATGCTGTCTCTTTCTGATTCTTAGTCTTTTTACTTTGCATTTTCCATAAAACTTTGTTGTTTCTCATCTGTTCCATCCATTCTATTCTCAGCATCTTTCTGTACAAGCACATCACTGTTACTTCACTTTCAGAAACTGCTCAGCATTCACTTCCATATATTGGGATTGATATTACATAGCAGAGCCTGGTACTACTTGAACCATAACATCTGCCTTACACTATGTGTTACTAGCAGTAATTTTGATATGACTCAGCAAACCAAGCACTCTTGACATCTCTCAATTGCTGAAATTGAGGTGACATCACAGTAACAGTGACAGTCATCTTTTACAACTATCCATCTTACTTGCATTAGTTTCTGACCACTGACAATACCTTTCTTTTTGTTTTTAGTGTATAACTTCAAATTTGTTTTAATACACAATCTATAAGTTAAAAAATCATACACATAAATATTTGGTTTCCTATTCCATAAAATGACCAGCGCTAAGCAGCAAATATGGATTTTTCTTCTTGAACCAATAAGCAGAATGAAAAGCTTACTTCCATGCCAAACTCAAATGTTGTTAAAACAAAAATATGCTTTTGCTATTAGTTGATTTCCCCTACCACCAGAATTTAATTATATTGATATATGTATAACCATTGGAGCAATGTTTTGATATCTTTAATAAATCCTACCTGTGATAGCACAATATAAACAGCTTGTCTAAGAATAATTTAGAAAAAGTCTTAAATAACACACTGAGTGACAACTTCACTCTTCATTGAATTCTGTTTGCAATGTATAAACTTCTCAATTTAAATTATTCAACAGTAATGAAGGAGTTGCTCTATCAATTTTGTTAAAATCATTCAATTAAATTATCTTCATTAGATTCTGAATGAATATTAAATTGATTACCATTAAATATTATTAGATTTTTATTTTCTTAGTGAACAGTAAAAACTATTATTTTGAAAAGTATGATCTAGTTTGCAAAAAGAATAAAAAATTATGTAAATTTTGAAAATATTGTGTTGTGAAGTTGAAAATCTGAAAATTATGACATTTTTTCCTGTCAGTCATTTGACTAAGTCAAAACTAAACACTAGAATCTGAGGTGGGTCTGCTTACAAAAATAAATCATAGCAATTTTCTCATTCTGTTGTGATTACAGACTGGCAACAAGTAAAATAGTAATCCAACGACTGAGTTCTGATGATTGAAATGTTGTATTTAGAAAAACAAACATCTGGGAAAAGATGAAAGGGTCAGAGTGTCAACCAAAATAAAATTACAGGAAATTCTCCACCGCCCAACCCTACCTGAAAAAAAAAAAAATCCCATTGTAACCTCCTGCTTATATAGGTGCAAATCCCACTTAATCTGAGCAAAATGTTAGCAGGTTTTACTCCAATTTATACTTTGTATTTTTTCAGTGTGTGTGTGTGTGTGTGTGTGTGTGTGTATATATATATATATAACAATGTCCACACAAACACATGTTCTCACTAAATACAGGGTGCGATGGGTAAATTGTCACCATTTAATATTTTTTACTTTTGTGCATGCACAGTTTGTTTTAGATTTTGCTGACTGCATAGCATAGTAAGGTCAGTTGGGTACCATCTGTGAGAAAAAGAGCACCATGATGCAATTCACTCTGCCAGAAATTTGGAAATGGCATGCTGTACTGCTTGGTATTCACACTGGAACCTCCAATACAAACATTTTGGAGTTTTCAGGTATCAATCTGAGTACAGTGCAAAGGATTGGGAAAGAGTTGGATGAGTTTAATGATGATTACAAAGGTGTTTGGAAAGATCACTAGTGATGGCAATGTTATGCCTCCATTCATCTTCCTACAGAGAAGGCCTACATCAAGTGCTTTGAGGAGGTAGTGTTGCCCAGGGCCAAGAAAGTGGCTGCTGCAAGACCTTATGTCTGGCAACAGGACTCTGCACCATGCCTCCCAAGCAGGAGAACCCAGTCATGGCTGTCAGACAATTTTTGTGACCACATCTCTCCTTACATCTGCCCATCTAACTCCCCAGACTGCAACCCCCTTGGTTATTATTTGTGAGGTGCATTTGAGCAAGTGACCAACAAAACTCCTGATAATACCAGAGATAAACTGAAGGCAAGGGTTAAGACAGCACTCACCAACTTAAACAAGGAGACCGTCCAGAAGAGTTTCAGGAGATTCCAAAGTTATCTGGAGGTCATGGTTGAATAAATTTACTCTTTAGTATTTAAAGATATTTTTTTATAATTTTGGTAAATATATCTGTTAAAATGTGATCAGTGTTATTTTCGTTTTTGTGTGATTTAGATAACAATTTATCTATTGCACCCTGTATAATGTCTTAAGTAATAAGAAATTATACCAAATAAAAGAGAGTCCAGAATGCTATAACTTATACTAATGTGATTTAACAAGTTAAATGCATGTGAAGCCTGTTTAATCAATGCAAGTCAAATTTATATTGGGAAGACTTATCTGTTTACTGTACCTGACAAAAACTCTTTCATATCAAACCTTCATATTTTGTATAGATACTTACCAGCCTCAAAGTAAAAGTTTTTCTCTTCATAAGAAAAAGAGGTGCCTACCAATTTTTTTTTTGTTATATACATTTATCTTTGAAATTAATAATTACAGTTTGCAACTGTTTGGTGTAAGACTATAATTTCTCTTTTGTTATTAATATCCAGTAACAAAACTAATTATTAACTTTCAGAAAGCAATTTTCATTAAAAATTTACCAAGAATTAGTTCATGAATATAAACAAAAAGATTGTCAATAGGAAATAATGCTAATAATAAATTTGTAATTGACATCAATACTGTCAACCGGACATTTCTTAGGTCCTAAATCCCACATAACTTGATCAAGTGAAATAAACTGTTTTATTGTCAGTATAAACAGTTGCAGTTCAAGTCTTGACCAATTACTAGTAGACAGATAATTCAACTGGTATATAATTTCACTTAGTTTTGGATTTCTTATTACATAAAATATCAACATTGCATCTGCTTAAAAATTCACAGCAAGATTTCATCACAATTTTATTTCTTGCTGTGTGTACACATGTCTTCATATAGAAAAGCACTTTAAGGAATATGCCTTTTCTTAAGGATACTTAGAGAAATAACTAATTCTGGTTGGAGAGGGGTTACAGAGATCAATATTCTTTTGCAAGCACGATTTGCTCAAATCCCTTCCTCAACCTTTTTATACTGATATCAAGTGAACAACTAAAATGCTTTCAGGTACTCGAAATAAAAAAGATGAAAAACCAGCTTTCAAATGCATTTTGAATTGAATTATGTTTTATGTTAATGACTGTTGATTGAAAGTTGAAAGTCTTGTCTAAGGCCTTCAGGTGATGCACACAAAACACTCAACATGTGATCTGTATCAATGTGGATTAGATTCAACAGAGGTATTGATTTATTGCAGTATTTTAAAAAATTATGACAATAAGCTGAGTTCAAATCCACACTTTATTGTTGCAAGTCTCTTTTATTCATACAATAACATTAGCCTCAGCCATCTGTTTTTTTTTCCTGGTGAAGGCAACTATGATAGTTTTGAGAATTTCAAAATGCTTTATCATTGTTTGAATTATGAGGTCATAACCAGCTGACATCATGTTTGTGGGTTTTGCTAAGATTTTTTATTTGTCAATGAAATGCAAGTCATATATTATATTGAACTTAAATATAAAGTCAAAACCGTGATGACATCATCGGTAGAAGAAAGTGGCATCTATGGCCAATAAGTGAACAATAAGGATTGCCTGCAGGATCACATTAAAAAAAAGGAGCACTATACCAGCTTTCTTCCTCTTTTATGAGGTTCAGTCATTTCTTCGTTGGTTCATCACGGTAGAAAGCCATTGTGCTAGCACTTCACAAAATGTAGCCTTCACAACCAGGACATATTTCATTATTTACACTATCTACATGCAGACTATAATCTTTGTCTTTGTTGTTGTTATCACAAGGTTTTGGGTGTTGTGCCCTCCAACCTCCATCAAGTCAATTCGGGTAACCTACAAGGAATTCTGAACTGAACCATTTATTTAATCTACAAGGGTAGAGACTATTTCTACTGCCCATGTCTAGGGGGCTTTCATCTAGTTCTTATTTTTAGTTCTGCTCAGTTATTACTTATCCTGTTTCCACTGAGTTCAACGACACACTGCCTGACCCATGGATTGAACTCACTAAATTTGCAAATGTTTTAATCCGCAAGACTATCCTGTGGGACAATTTTCTGTGCAGAATTTGGAGCCTTAAACTTAACCTACCTCTGCTACTACTGCTTGTTATGCTCAATGACTCTCACTGAAGCTTTTTCTCTCTTTGCTGCTGTTGTTGAAGACTTGCAGTTATTTGTCTTCCTATCTTTATTAGTGGCTCCCATATATTTATTTCTACGCTAGGCCTACTAAAGTGGTCCTCATTTGCCTAGCATATCTGCTGATTATTTCAGATGTCTAACTCTCAAGTTTCCTTCCTTATCCAATATTTTCACTTTATTCCACACGGGCTGATAACAATCTTTTTCCTCCATATATGATCAGCTATAACTGATTTCATTGTCTCACTCCTCCCTACAGCTTTCTGATATTCATCCAACCTTCCTTTTAAGAGGCGGCTTGTTTCACTTTTTATTCTCTGCCACAATTGTAATGGATAGTGTACATACAGTTCTTGATTAGGTTCTCCTTCAAGTTAAACTTTACTCAGCAGAGATTTTTCCACAGAGTGGAGCTGTTTATAACTATTGTCCTGATGTTGTATGGACTGCAAATCTTCTGAATATTTTCTGATAAGCCCTTGATGTCAGGTAGACCATGGTAATTTTTCTGGTCTTCCTCCTTGACCCTTATGTTTCCACCTGCTGATGTTTGCAGGGTAGTTGTTATTCTGAAGGGTATGCTTGATGTTGGTTATTTCATGTTGGTCTGTATCTGAGCTGCCACTTATGATTTTTGCCTGATGTTGTAGGCATGAAATGATCACTTTCTTCAAATTGTTTGAATGGTGGGATTTGAAATTGAGGTATTGTCTAGGATAGGTTTGTCTTGAACCCATTATTACGGCATTCATGAATGTTAGCTGATTATTATTTTCTTCTTCCATTGTGAACTGGGTTCACATGGTCCAGCAGTATTTGTACTTCCTGATGAGGCCAGAATATGAAGGCATCATCCATGTATCCCTGCTATACTGTTGGCTGTAGTGGTACTATTCCTCTCCTTGAAGTATTCCATGTATATGTTTGCAATCACTGGTGAAAACAGTGAACCCATAGTCAAGCCTTCCTCCATTGGTATTTGGAAGAATATTATCTGTATCCATTATGTAAAAATTCTCTACTGATTATCTATTGGAATGTGTGTAAATTCCCCCAGGGAGGAGTCTGATTCCAATCAGTTTCAAATTACTGTCAGGGCCTCATTTGTAGGAACTCTGGTAAACAGGGTCACCACCTCCAAGCTTATCATCTAATTGCTATGGATGTTAGCCCCTTTGATCAATTCCACAAAGTATTTTGAGTTTCTAACATAGGACTTCCCTGTTTGTGGGTTGACTATATACAATAGAAATCTGCTCAGTGGTTGGTGTGCTAAGCCCATGTATCTGACTATAGGTATCAATCGAATACTAACTTTGTGAACCTTGGAGAAACTATACATATGTGCCAGCTTGGTGTGACGTTGAGTCGGTTGTCTATACTTATTCAGTATGAAGTATTCTTTGTTCTTATTTAGGAACTGTGACAGCTTCCTCTCACTTTTTAGGGTCATATCTTTTGCCACCTTGTCACTCTCAACGAAGCTTGCTAATTTTTTTGAGACTTTTTCAACTTGTTTCTCACCATTGAAGTGTTTCTTTTTAAGCTGGCAGTATGATAATACTAGTCTTAGTCTGTAAGGTCTTGATTGTCAAACTTTCTTCCCTTGTGATGTTTGATTTAAACATCTTGGCCTTTTCTAGTGCTTGTCTCAATTTCCATCTTAGCTTGGGCCTTCATATTTAATAATTCTGAAAAAATACTCATAGTACATTTCAGGTACAGACATTTTATACATTTTTTCTTATTGTTTGTTATACATTTTTTTCTGTGTAGCTCACAAATGGTTCAGTCTTATTTACTAGTTGTATCCTGTCTAGCATGATTTGGTTTTCTTTCTCTTTCTCTTGAAATCTGCTTTTTACAACTACTAGGATTAATGGGAGCTGCAGACAGCAACATCACATTTTACTTTCAGGCAGTATGACCATGTGTTTTTGCCTGAATATAATATGAAAAGCTTTAGATAAGAAAAGGATAATACACTCAACAGATCCTGCCAAATTTAAGGAATGATTAATATGCTGAGAGTTAAGGTAGCTTAAGGTTATAGAAAAGGCAATATATAAATTCATCTTCCTGTTAACCAAGAGGAACGACACTAATAAAATTATTAAATATAATGCTACATGAATGAAAATTATAAAATTCTGATTTAAATGACTGTAACCAAAAGACTAAGTATTTAAAGGAGGAAATATAGGAAAAAAATAAATTCAATGAGAAAATTTATTAAACTGAATTGATGTTACTTACATTATTTACATTTTTTCAGACTCCTCTTTATTACCATATTCACAACGTTTTGGCTGTTGTATGCTCCAGCCTTCTTCAGGTGATTTGAATTTCAAACTGAACCCTTTATTTCATCCACTGGGTGGATTGTTCTAGTTCCATGTGCCATGCCACTTCTGGATGTCCCAGTTATTTCCTTTAACGCCACTCACCAAGGTTGTCTCACAACTGCTGTGGTCTGATATTGAAATCACAACTCTTTGAGTCTAGTCACTGGGCCATGTGTCCTTGAAGACATCTGTGTATGAATTTTTGGGACTTATAAACCTAATGTCTCAGTAAATATTTTTTTACCAGTGCTCATATTGCAATTTTTCTGTTATTATTATTGCATTTCTTTTTTTCTTTCAAATATGGCAATGAAGATGAGGATAACAGTTTGAATAATGTAAAAAATGTAAGTAATCATAATACCTCATCTCAGAAATATAGACAGCTATTGAATTTATGTTGTGTTCATAAACAAACAATGCAAGAGAATAGTACAAATGAAAATTAGTGAAAAATATAGTCAGGTGAAATTCCTTTTTTCAGTAATGCAGAGTATTTGAAAAATCTAACTGTTGAAATAGTGAATGTAAAAAGAATAACTGAACTGGAAGATATCTTAACAAAGGCTTTAATGAACAAATTGACCCACAACAAGGCTAACACGAAATGTTGGAAAAACCAAAGCCTACAGAGGTAAAAAAATGTCTACCAAAAAGGTTCCACTCAAGGGAGGTAATAAGTTCATAAAGCATTCCAATCAATAGAAGTAATTAAAAATATATATGACAGAGAACAATGTTTTAAAGAAGTTACTTTTAAAGCAGTGTTACTCACATCTCAGTAAATTATGAAGCTAGAATGTATATACTGAATAAAGATATTAAATAAAGTCAGTGTGAGACCATGTGTAAAATTCTTTTGTTAAACAAGCAATGTAATGATCATCTTCCAATGGAGAAAATCTTACTAAGATATAGAGCACAAAGAATTCAAAACAATTAATCTCCAATGCTGGTCTATATGGTAAACCCCTCGGCACATAAATTTTGGCTGAAATTTATACTTACTGCATACCAGAGATTAAGGGAGATAAATTTTGTCTAGTAGTGATGTCATGGCTTCCAATAGCAACACCAGTTGTAAAACAGAGCTAATTGATATATTATTGTGCTTTTAAGCTAGAGTGAATGTCTAGTTGAATGGTGGCTACCAGAACAAAGCATTGATAAGAGCAGCATGATTTATCTGTGTGGGAGATAAATCTGAAATGAATGGTGCCAATGACATTTTCTTGAGGAATTTATTCAGGTCATTAAAATTAATAAATATAAATTTATTTAATATATACAGACATTGAATAGTAATGCTTATTCCTTGAAATCATTGCAAGGTGGGCATTTACATGAACATCAATCTCTCTCTCCCCCCCCCCGACACACACACACACACACACACAATTTTGTGAATTACAACTCACAGATGCTCTAGCACAAATCATCAGTAATATTTTTAGATTTTGATCATGAAGGGTTTTCAGTCTTACAACGTCATACCTCTTTTCCATGGGGATCTAGTTGATATTGGTCAAATATCGACTTTGGGCCAGCCATCAGCTACAACTCTTAATGGAATGCTAACCTAACCCACTGATACAAAAGAACTCCTTAAGCCTTTATAGTCTAATTACAATCAACTTCTGGTTCACCAACTTCTATGATCTTCCATAAAAAGAAAGAAAATGTGGTGACTATTTTCTTGAAAAATATGAGTATCTTCATTGTTATATTTAAAACATTTTGACCATTGTACACTCTGGCCTTCTTCAGGTATCTATTGTACTTACTAACCTTCTCAAAGTTTGAATTGAACCCCTTCATGGGGTAGACTGTATTCGATTCAACTTGCTATGCATAGAGGATTTTTTGTATCAGTTAATACTCATCATTCTTATTCATCTTGGTGTTGCTGGTTAAGTTCTTCCATTGAACAAGAAATACCCACTTAGAATGGAAAGTGAAATTTTGACAGGCTGCTTCAGTCTCAAATTCAAAAGCTTAAGTGTACAATAAATGAAATGTTTTGTATATAACAATCAATACTGACAAAAAAAGAAAGGCATACAGAAATGAGATTAATTATAATTAAGGACACATGGCACAGTGGATAAAGGCATTAGTTAAATCCAGTGACAGGACCCAAAGAGTGTGAGTTCAATACCCGACTAAGGCAGTGGAGAACTTTCAGAGGGAAATTAACAGGAGATAACTGATAACTGACATCCATTAAACATGGCACATGGAACTAGAACGGTCTACCCTAGTGAGCGAAATAAAGGGTTCAGTTCGACATTCCAAACAACTGAAGAAGGCCAGAGCATGCAACGGCCGAAACGTTGTAATAAATATGGCGACAAAGATGAGGACAATAGTCCGAATAATGTAAATAATACTTCATCTCAGAGATATAGACAGATACTAATTATAATTAATAATTTCCTGGTAATATACAATTTTTCAGGGTAATAGGTTTCTTAAGTCTAGTAGCTGTTATTACTCTTCTTAGTATTAATGGGGGTTTCCTTACTAATCTTTTATTTGAAGTAGTGTTGAATGTCAGCATTTTATGTCATTATTTTCTCTTTGAGTTACATGTGATACCCATTTTATCTGTTGCTGCTGTTAATGATGTGATGTGGTTTCAGATATCTAGTACAGTTCTTTGTTTAAAATCCTGTAGCACCAGTTCATAAGGTTTGAAGAGGGTGTGGTTTTGACAAGACCCATAAGCTTCATTCATGAAAAGCCATTTTTAAACCCCAAGCTTTAGAAAGTGTTTGTATACAGCAGACACTTTAGATATTTGTGAATGACTTGGACACCATCCATGACACCCATATGAATGTCTTTCTTTGATGAGGATTTTTAAGTAAGTTTGTTTGTTTAAAAACACAAGTTTTCAGGCTAATCTTTTGGTTCTACATACAACTGTTGAAAATATGATGGACAAAGTATTAAGTTTTATGAGGAGTAGAAACTATAAAGAAATGATTGCTAACAATCAGAAAGAAAACATTCTGAGGACACATAATGAGCAAAAAATGCTGGGAGAATTTAACACTCACAAGATATATTGAAAACCAAGGAAGCAGGAAGACATTGTGAGTAAATAGCAACTTTAACATATGGATAGCAGTAATAGAACCACATGGACAAATAGAGGTAATAAAAGGGCTAGATTTAGAGCAACAAGGGACAGGAAATTGTGGAGAGCTATGATCAGGCATGTACTGAAAGGATATGGTACATGCAAGAAGGCTGAAGAGGAGATTATGTTTAAAAATAAATATTTGTTGTGTAAAATAAATTCTCTCTTGTATCTTGATATCTGCTTTTGGAGAGTCTGAAATTTTTTGAATGTTAAAGTTATATTTTTTAGTGATTTTGCATCTTTTATTTGGCAGTTAATGCATGCTTCAAAGAGGAGAGACAAATCAGTTCTGTTTTCCTGCAATAGATCATTAAATCAATTTAGCTTTAAGGATTTGTATCACTGTTCATTGCAGGATGGACTAGGGCTCATTATGAATTTCTAGCTGTTGGGTCAGAAATACAATGACATCTTAATTGTTATTTCCTTGGGCATTATTGGATGACACTTAAATCAACCAATAACCAAAAGAATGCTAGGTGATTATCCATCAGCTATATGTGAGTCATTCTAGAACACACCAATTAAAATAGCAGCTGTGTGGTATGCAAAATTTCTTTAATGTCTCGATAGATTAATCAGATTTGAAACTTTTTCGTTTCGCTTCTCTTTCTCTTTTCTACTTTTGTCTCAAGCTTGTTTTCTTTTTGTATGTATTTATATAGAGTAATGTTTCTTTTTTGGGGAGCTTTTCAGGACAGTAAGAATAAAATATAACATTTGTAATAAAACCAGTTTAAAAAGATTTCAGACTTTCAAAAGGTTAAACACACATACATACAAAAGATTCCTGTCAAATCATTGACTTTGAAGATGTGTGATCTTTTGAAATTTTAAGATCTATCCATCATATCTGTGTATATGTGTGCATTCTTACTCACAGCTATATAAACATGTGTAAAAATATATACATATTAGAACACTTATATAAATGAATATCTATCTCTATTTGTACATATGTATACACCGTTGAGATGTATAATCTGCTGAAATGTGCACCACTTATGAGCATTTATATAGGGAGAAACTAAAATAACTACCACACCTGAATCCAAAAACAGAATAAAGTCAAATTGAAATCTAAAAGGTTCTTATAAAAAATAATCAAACAATAGGTATATTGATTTGTTTTTCACTGTTTATCAACCTTTTGCAGATTATTTAAAGCCAAAAAATATCTTTAGATTGTAAGAATTTATTTAAGATAATAATGATTTACTGATACAAGTCTTACTATTTAATCCATAACTGGAGGGGAGAAGAGGTGGATTCATACCTTTCCCAACATTTGTTGCACCATCCACACATCCAGCACCTGGTATTCCTAAATAGTTACACACAGTTGCTTAACTTTGATGATCATACTAGAATCTGTGTTTGAATGTGATATGGCCATAAACTGATGAGAATAAGTATAATTAATATCTCTCAACAGATGAACCACCAATGTAAACATAAATTTGTAATATTTCATTAAAAATTTGTATAGTATTTTGTTGTATTTCAGGTGTTATTGAACCTGACATTTCTGGAATTCTTTAAATCCTAATAAAAATTCTACAGGTATGATAACAGGACAACTTTGCTGCTGTAATCACTGGTCCTACTCTCCAAAGCCTTTCATTTGGTAATTTACTATCTGAAACTCTCTGCTGACATAAGTAATGTGCAACTGCTTTATCATCTTTTGGAGAGTTGTGAGAAAAATATGTTTAAGTAGATTTTACCTTTAAGGTTTCCATTAATGAAGAAACTTCATGAACTTTTGTTGATGACAATCCCATAGAGATATTTACTTTCAGGTTTGATGGAAGTTTATCAATTTTTTCTCTGGGTGTTTTTCAGCACCCCACCAAATATTTTTTTTATTGTTTAATATTTTTTTACATCCATTTTTGTTTTCAAATGTGGTAGTTACTTTATTTACCCCA
>OZ038476.1:15412724-15470224 GCA_964036315.1 Acanthosepion esculentum | reverse complement strand
ATAGATAGCCAAATGAACACTTGCATGTTTTACCACTTGATTTTGAGACCTAACATTTTGGGCATTTTCAAATTCTAGCTTGACAAGGACAGATTAATTTTTATAACATCTTCTTTTAGACAGGACACAGATTGGCAAGATAAAGTTTTCAATTTGCCCTTATCAGACCTGCATCAGAGTTGTCCAGAGCCTTGAAGAAACTTTATTACAGTTCAGTGGTACCTGCCAATCATTTTCTGGCATTGTTTTACTTTCGCAATTTCTGAAGTTATGAAACATCTCTCTTTATCCATCAACTCAACCTTACAAACCATTTTAAAGCTTCAGACTTGAAATGGGGTTATTAATTTGATACCTCAAAATTCAGAAAATTGCATAGAGATAGCGCTTCCGTTTGTTTACATCAGCACAAGATGAACTGGTTTTCATCCTTAATGTACAGGTAGATGTTGCTCTTAAACAATAACAACAACAAAATTGCAATATGAGCTCTGGTAAAAATGGTTGGGGAGACATTAGGTTTATAAGTCACAAAAATTCATACACGTGATGTCTTCAAGGACACATGGCCCAGTAGATAATAGCATTGGTTGAATCCAGTGACTTTAACCAAAGTGTTGTAAGTTCAAAAAACATAAGGGGTTGAGTGAAAGGGAGATAACTGATACTGAGTCATCCGGAAGAGGAATGGCATGTTGATCTAGAACAATCTACCACAGTGGATGAAATAAAGGGTTCAGTTCAAAATTCCAGTCTGAAGAAGGCCAAAACTTTGTGAATATGGCAACAAAGATTAGGACAATGGAAATAATTTCGATACCTCATATTGGAAATATAGACAAACTTTTAATTTATAATAAGTATTTTATATATTGATAAAATATGAAGTATTTAAAAGTAGTAATAATGTGAGACACAGTGTGTGTGTGTATATATATACACACACACACCTAGAGGGTGCGAGGTATAAATTGCCGTCTAAATGAGTCAAAAATGAAAATGACATTGACATTACATTTTAACAGTTATATTTACCAAAATTACACAAAAATACCTGGAAATACAAAAGAGTAAATTTATTCAATAAAATCGCCATTGGCTTCAACCATGGCCTCCATATGACTTCAGAATCTCCTGCATCTCTTTTAGACAGTCTCCTCGTTTAAGTAGGTGAATGCTGCCATAATCCTTGCCTTCAGTTCATCTTTGGTTTTACAAGGAGTTTTATTGGTCTCTTGCTCAACTGCACCCCACACATAATGACCAAATGGTGTGCAGGCTAGGGAGTTAGGTGGCCAGATTGAAAGAGTGATGTGGTTGCAGAAATTGTCTGAGACAGCGATGACTGGGTTCTCCTGCTTGTGTGGCATGTTGAAGAGTCATGTTGCCAGACATAGGGTCTTACCTTTTGACCCAAGGCAGCACTACCTCCTCAAGGCAATTGATGTAGGTCTCAGTATTGAGTCTGAGGACCTGTGAGAAGATGAATGGAGGCATAACATTGCCATCACTAGTGATCACTCCAAACTCCTTCGTAATCACCATTAGACTCCTCCAACTCTTTCTGAATCCTCTGCGCTGTCCTCAGATTGACACCCAAACACTGAATTATTCATATATACTAGTTTCTGCTTTGAATCCCAAGAGGTACAGCATACTGTTTCCAAATTTCTGGCAGAATGAATTTCATCACAATGCTCTTTTTCACCAGAGATGGTGCCCAACTGACCCTACTATACTGTACAGTTGACAAAAAAAATGAAAAATATAAAATGGCAACAATTTACCTATCGCGACCTGTATATGTAATTAATACACATACACACACACACACACACACAGACAGAGGCAGTATCAAAAATACTTTTACAAATTTTGGGGGTGGATTCCTCACACCAAAACAAGGACAAGGACAAAAGTTCATATAAACATATGTCTACAAATCCTTCGTTTTTGAGTTATTAAGTTTAAAGAAAGTTTATGGTAGATGACACTGTTGTTATGTAGACTAGGTTACATTTGTCATTCATGTACATTTGTGTGTAGTTGTGAGTTAACTGAGAAGTGTTCCATTTAACAATGGCAGGATATTCATCAAGCCTTTATCAAGGAGGACAGTAATATCGATTTTCTCTTAAATAATTAAAATATATCTATTTTCTATTAAATAATTATTGGGTAGATTTTATCTGTGGATACAACGGCCATGAAGGTCGTGTCAATAAGTGCTGTGGAGTGCATCAGAGCATGAGCGTAACACATAGAAGTCCTGGTCATCTACTGCACCCTGGAAGCCTTTCATATGTAACGATTCCTTGTGCTCTTGGAAGAAGACTCCGTAAGCTAAGAGAGGGAGATTATTCTAGCGCAACAATTTTCTCAATATAAATTCCTTCTGCACAGGTCTTTTTAGAAAATTCATCAGGTTCCATTGATGAACTGAAAGAGAATGTCGACTTTAGATCTGAAGGAAAACCTTGATGATGATAGTGTGCAGTTGTTACCATCTAAGAAACTTGTCAAGCAGTTGATGTTACCAAAAATAAAATACCAGGACCTTGTCTAGTAGCTTGAAAAATTGTAATAAAAGAATGTGTGGGTGATATAATGGATAGTGGCTCAGAATTAGTTTGATTTTTTATCAAATTCATTTCATTCACTAATGTGCAAAAATCCTTAGGAAAAGTGTGAATCCAGCTCATCTCCCCCGAGCTATGGGTTAAATAGTAACACTGGTATCTGGAAAAATCATTATCTCCAAAAAATTGTTAATGCAATATTCACTTGCAAGAAACCCACTTATTCTTCCAATTGCAAAAATATGTTTTGGCTATTAATAACCCACAAAGGGTTAAACTGTAAAAAAAAAAATCAAATCAATCAATGATGTAATAAAAAAGAATTGAAATAAAGTTTATATATAAAGAAAAATCTCCTCAATACTAAAAACTAATTTGATAATGAGAAAGATAGTAAAGCTTTGTGGAAACTTAGTGTCACTTTGTATGAATTGTGCTGTAAATAATGAAAATTGCCCAAGAGATTCTTTAATTATGAAATATAAAATTGGCAGAAAAGTAATAAGCTGAGGTGTTGAATTGTTACTGAACAAGACTTGCTAAAAACTGTTTGCATGAAGAGCAATACTACTGATGATGATGATGATAATAACCTGGATTGACAATGTAGATAAATATTACAATCAGATACCAGAAGCTGTTTGGGAAAACAAGAAATAAATTTTTTTGGACTTTGACATTCTAACGATTCATGCTATTCAAGCCAGAGAATCTGATCCAGTCTTTGCAAACAAAGACAAAAACAAAGTCTGTCTGATAATGAAAAAATCAATTTCCAGACTGAAATCAAAAAAAAATATCTGGACATTGTTAAAGAGCAAAAATACTGTCATTCTTCATATTTTAATACACCTTCATCCATAATACGCACCCCAAAAATTGTGCTGACAGTGTAGGAAAATGCTCTTACTCATGCATAATATGCACCCCTTTTTGGTAATCAAACCCTATAAATTGTACCTCTCCAATTTCATTACGGCCAGCATTTCCTACTCTTATTAAAAAAGTTATTTTAAACATGGAATATTATTCTAATTTAGTTTTATGATAATTCTTATTTTATTTTACATTTGTAAGTATTGTTAGTTACATATTTGACATCCTTATGGAGTCGCAATCACTGCATGTTAGTGTCAAATTGTCAAATGCCTGTGGTGAGTAGTCATTTCGCAACTGAAATTGGCAGATGAAAGACCAATTTCTTTAAAGATTTTTGTAGCTGTGCATAATACACACCCCTAACTTTGCTTATTTTTTTTTAATAAAAAATGTGTATTATACATATAAAGATAGTCAAGCTATGATTCAATACATATGGCCTGAAGATTGTGTTCAAGCATGAGAACAGACTATTGTCCCTCAATGTTATATATAATACATGCAGTATTTATATATAGACTTATAAGATTTATAATCCAGTGTTCTTAGCAATTATTTTTATTTAGAAAAAAAAAAACAGTGCTCGCTACAAACAGTAGGGCATAATATTATAATTATTTTCTTTTTTAAAAATACGATTCCATCGCGACACAGAAATTTCTCTCTCAAAACTGAAACAAAATTCTAAAAATTAAACTTACAATCTAGAGTTTTGTTCCATTGTCAAGTGATGCTAATATATATATATATATATATATATATATATATAATGTCATTTGCAGACAGTACTGTTTCACTGTATCACAGCTCTTCAGTGCAACTAGACATCTGAATGCCTCAAGCCAGGATTGAAACCCAACCGATTTGGTGTCAGTCAGAGTTCCTACCACTAAACTATCTTCACTCAGTAGAATGAGCCAGCCAAATCTAGTGTATTGGTTTTACAAATGTAAACAAATGCCCAACAACCGGAGTGCTCCATTCATTTTACTGAAGAGCTTCGCATTATATATATATATATATATATATATATATATATATTAGCTATGTTTGTTTATACATCATATAAACATATATATATATCATTACTAAAGTGTTTTTATTTTTAAGATAAGCACCCATCCCTATATTTTACAACACAATCTGTCTACCCCTATCAACTCCGCCATTGGTTTTGTTTGAAGATGAGTTTAGTAAATGTCAATAAAATCATTACTGAAGACAGGAAATTTTGAAAAATGTGTTTGTTGTCACTTGAACCTTAACATGATTTGTCAGTCAACACAAGTGTGAAAGGTGATAATAATAAATACACAATTACCTTTTAAGGGAAAAAATATAACCACCACCACAACAACCCTATTTGCCGTTCTAAACTCAAATCCAATTCTACTTGAAAAGAAAGCAAAAAAAAAAAAAGAAATCAGTTTGGCAGAGCAAATGTCATATTTTCCTCCTGCAGTTTGTATTTACCCCAACACCCATTAACTCAATATTATTCCTGTTGCTGCTGCCTTTTTTCTTCTTCTTCTTCTTTTAAAACATAAACTCTTCCCTTTCCCCCCTCGACACACGCACCTATCCACAACCAGATTCATTTTATGAAGGCAACAGAAAATTCATGCAAAGTGATACCAAAAATCTAAATGCACATAAAATTGATCATCCTGTTCTAAGGTGACATAAAAGAAAATTTTCATATCAGGCTTTTCTCTTTTTTTATTTCATTTTATTTTTTTAAAGTGTAGCTTCCTTTTGCACATTGGCTGTAATAAAATGTATTGATTGATATATCCAATATATCTGCCCCCATGGCTTATATGAGTGTGTTGGTTCTTTTTAGATAGACACAGTGATCAGTTTATGTGCATATCAGTGCTTGTTGAAGGATGCTACTCACTTTTGCTTATTTATATTTGTACATATATCTGTGAGCATATACATAATGTATTTTCAGGTATATATATATATATATATATATAGGCATGGTTGTATTTGTGTGCTGATATAAATTTAAATACATTTACATGTACATTCATGTATGTGAATATAAACTCATTTGTATGAATGCCTACATGCATATGTGTAAATCACATACAGTTATATATGTCTGTACATATATAAATCAATGTATGACACAAATAAACACACATGCAATGTGTACTTATATACATATGTACACCTTGAAAAACATCTGCATATACATTTTTATAGACACACACACACACATATATATAAAAACTTTTTATAAGAAAAAATATATGCACAAGATAAACAGTTACAATATATATATATATATATATATATATATATATATATATTCATTGGTGCCTATTTATGTATAAATCCTTACATAGCTTCTTATACATCAAATTATATAAATTTATGTAACTGCTGAATGCATGAAAATGTCATTCATATATATATATATATATATAGAACAATGCTCCTTTGCAAACATAAGTATGTTTATGCATGAATCTATAAATCTGGAGGATATATACATTTTTTTCTACAGATAAACATCTATTTTTCCTATATGTAAGTGTTTGAATGTATGTGTGCGTGTTTGTATAGATGAATAGTATGTTTGTATATTTGGTCTAAGTGTACGCAAATCTGTCAATGTTTTTATTTGTCTGTGCAAACAGTATGTGTGAATAACTTGGTCTATAGTTTTATAAACAAATAAATGTACAAGAATCATGAAAATTGGGAGAGCCGAACAATTTTATAAGATTTTACAAGGAATGTATTAAGTCAAATCGGAAGATTAAAATATATCTATGTAAGTTTTAGGTGTAAAAATGTATTCTTTATATTAACCTTACAGTATATTTGCAAAAGTACTATGGAAATGTTGTTTTGTGTGTGTACCTATAAGTTAAAAATAAGCAAAAACATTGTGTATGCATGTTAATGCTGATAAATGACTATGTATGTTTATTTCCCAAAGAAAACTTTTGTTTGACTGTCAGATCAATTCTGAAGTATTTGTTCATCATTATCTGACGTTTGAAAATACTAATAATGATAATTGAAGTAAAGGTGATTATACTATTGCTATTGATGACAAAGTTATGGTGATTATGATTTAACTTTGTCACCAATAATGTTGACAAAGTTATAGTGATTATACTATTGCTATTGGTGACAGTTATGGTGATTATGCTTTTGTTATTAGTGACAATAGAAATGTTGATGACGAAAAAGGTAATGATAATAATATTCATGACAGCAATAATAGTAATACAAATGATGATACAGGGTTTGGCAGAAGTACCTCCCATATAATGGTAAGAGATTAGCTACACCCTTGTGCAAATTAATTGAAACAACCACTTTAGTTTCCTTTCTTTCAATATAGACAGGGTGTAATCGATATCTATTTTTTTTTTCAGATTAGGTCTTTTTTGTTTGGCCTTGAAAAATATTGCATCCTCTGTGATTGCATCAGATTTTTATCATGCCCAGACACTATTGTCTCGACTGTCAATAAGTTGTCCTATGAGCACTGTATGCAATGCATGTTACTCCAAGGAAGCATACAAAAATTGTAATGCTGCACAAACACACTGGCAAGTCTTACCAGTGAACAAATCAAAGTACTATAGACTGGCCTTTAAACCCAGTCGAGAATCTGTGGTCAATCTGCAAGGAACAACTTTGTGGAATAGACATACAAAGTACTAACATGTGCACTGTTTCATTGGAAAAATAGGAAAAAAGTAAATAATAACAGAATCATTTTGTTTCAATTAATTTGCACAAGATGATGAAGACAATATAGCCAGTAATGTTATGTGGTAGGTATTTCTTCTGAATACTAAAAATAATAACAGAATGACTATTATTAAAATAAAATCATTTCATTTGGATGATATATATTAAGGTAGTGAGATAATGACATTGATTATATGTTGAAATGATATTAATTCTAAAATAATATAAAACAATAATAGCAATATGATAGCAATGTTAGTGATGTTATTTAGAAGGTGTGATAGTGATGTCAGTTATGGCAGTAGTAATTAAAAATTTTGTTTCAATTAATAATGATCAATATTATATTAATCATAAAAAATAACAAGGTTGTGTGATTTTTAGGCTTCTTTTTTTTTCTATTAGTTTAAAAAAATAATGACATCTGTCTATAAGCCTTTTCAGCAACATGTAAGCATTAGTTACTACCATTTAATTATCAAAAAAGTAAAACTATAACATGTCAATCCAAAAAGATCTGAATGACAGATTATCTACTGTAATCAATGCAATCTTTGAACAAGCTGGTAGAATATGTACAGCATTTGGTCAAGTAAGTGATCATGTATTTTAAGAGAGATTCTGGTTTTCATTTGGAAATGTTTCACCTAACAAAGGACAGGTTGTAAACATTGGTGATGACCAACTTAGGACTTGTGTTGAATGCAATCTGCTTCCAAGATATAACATTAAGTTTCAATATTATATGATAAAACTATGTCTGCTTTTGTACTGAATCAGAAAAAGATATTCATTATTAAATGGCTGTCCTTCAAATATTGTGAGTAAAACAAATAGAAAAAAAATATTAATTTTCAATTTAAAATTTTTTTCTCATTCTTGTTGCATTTATTTTTACAATGTCTCAAATAGTTAATTCTTCGGCTTTTTTCAGTTGGAATGACTTTATTTTCAATTTTATTGAGGATACATTAAACTTCCAAGGAAAACTTTGATTTGAAGAAGGACAGGAAATGGCTGAAACAATGTGAAAAAAAATCAGTGTCAATGAGAATAGTAAAAAAAAAAAGAAAAGTTAATTGAACATTTACATTTAGATCACTGCTTCTGAAAAGCTCAATTAACAGCATAATTGATAATTAGTGAACGACACAGCATCATTTTGGCAGTTGCAATAATTGAAATGATACTGATGGTAGAAATGAGAATAATGATGATGATTATGCAAATGAAAGTGACACTAAATAATGTTAGTGATGATGATCATGATTATGCAAATGAAAGCGACACTAAATAATGTTAGTGATGATGATGATTATGCAAATGAAAGTGACACTAAATAATGTTAGTGATGATGATGATTAGGAGTGAAACCACTAACTATTCTGTAGCCCTACTTATCTCCTGGCATATGTTTCGTTTACTTCTGATAAAAGGGAAATAATTCTTTGGAGCATGTTTATGGGACAGCTACCTGCTGATTGGCTATGCTTGGATGACATTGCAATATCAACTGCCCCAGGGTTAGTCATATGAAACAGAAATGGTCTTGTGGGATGAAGCCACATAAGTATCTAGACATGTTTTTCATGATGTAGTCCTTACAGCAATGTTATACACCAACTTCCCCTTAAGTCTGTCACTATGTACCGTGCTTACATTTGTATATCTATGTCTCTTCGTTTTCCTTGTTCTTTATTTTTTTTTTCCATATCTTTCTCTCTTTGAAACGGATTTTTTTAATCTTTTTTTTTTTTTACTTGTATTCATTTTTTATAATACCTTTCATTCATAGCTTTCTCTCTTTTATTGCTACTATCCCCATAGTTCTACCCTTGTAATCATTTTTTGGAGTTACCCCTATTTCTCTATCATTTTCTTTTTTCTTTCTCTGTTCTCTGTCTCTTGCCATCATATTTCCTCTCTCTCTTTTTATAATTCTCTATCCCTATATATCAACTCCAGTCTTCTATTGTTTTCTTTCTCTCCGTTTAACTTGTTTATGTTCCGACTCTATATCCAACAGGACAATGCTGCAACTATGTCTGTTTGTCAGTTTAATTTATTTCTGCATGCCTCTTGTAAATATTTATTTATACATGCCTCTTGTAAATATCTACACATCTTAATTTTTCATTCATTGAAAGGAATTTTATGCCCAATATTTTATTGCTAAAATTTTCTAAAAATATTTTTAAGATTCAGAGGAGGTTTATTTTTAATTTCTCATTAAAATTATAGGTTTTTTCTAACCTTACCAGTTTAGCTCTAAGGCACAAGCATGTGGCACCCAGTGAGGATCAAATTTACTATAGTGATAATATTTTGTAGGGTTTTCTTTAGTTTAATAAACATAAATTACTCTAGAACAAGTCCATGTTATTGGGATATCCATTGAGGATTGGCCTCATAATTTTAGTGGGTGAGTTTGTTAGCCAAGATTAAGTGTCATATGATAGTAGATTCCTGTCTCCATAGAATAATAAAAACATTCCAAAACAAAAGAAATTTCAAATTGATTAAATAAATATTGATATTCGAATTGTATGTCTGTATATTGAAAGGCTCATGTGTTGGAGGATTTGAAAATGTATAATGAATTATGATAACACTATTTTATTGTAGCCATAAAAATAGAACAATAATAGATACAATTGATATGGAAATAATTGCAATTTAGAATAGAACAAGATGTAATTCATATATTAGCCTGTTTGGTAAGTAATGCTACCTTTTTGGAGAGGGAATGAAAAACCTGTTCAAATGAAGTGAAAGCAAATTAAAAGCTATAATACATACAGGGACTATGAAATTAAGTATGACGGATCGTGTGGTTAGAAAAAGTAGATTGCTAACCTTTTGTGGAATTTGTATATACAAGCTGATTACTCTTCTTGATGCAAAATCTCGTTAAACCTTAGAGAAAAACTGAGTGGTGAATTATCTTATTAAATTTAGCTGAGATTTTTGCAGAACCACATTCCTTTATAATGTGTTTTTTTATAATAAGATAATATATAGAATGATATCCAGGATGAAGCAGATTAATTTTTACTCTGTCCATGTTCGTTCTCAGCTAGGTACCGTCATTATGGCAGTGTTATATCACATAATATATTTAAAGAAAATAGCAAGTATCAGACAATGTAGTGATTTCCCAAGCGTAGCTCAGATGTGGCACAAGGCCGAAAGTATGGGGCACCGAGTGAGGATCGAACTCACTACTCAGTCATAATAGTTCTAGCGAGACAAGCTTGCTAACCATTACACCACCTCAAGGTGCCCAAGTATCAGACAATGTATATAAGAAGAAAAGGAACTTAAAAGAAAACATACCAACAGCCACTTTAATTATTGTAGTAAACAGATTCATATACTCTTTTATACAAGCATGAACAATGAGGTCAACATCGAATGGCAACAGTTTGTTTCAGGCTTGGACACAATCTTCAGGCCATGTGAACTGGATTATAGCTTGAATATATAGATATGTATAAATAGTTGAAGTTGGGTATTTCTGGTTTATTGTGTTATCTGACCTTTCTACACATAATTCCCTATTGATCAGCATACATAACTGAGCTGCCACCTGCTACACATGACCTGAAGTTTGCATTCAAGCATAGGACAGGCTATTGCCACTCAGTTTTGACCTCAGTGTCAACTCTTATATTTACACATGCTCTATCCCTGGTATTGAGCATTTTTACACATAAATATAGCATAGCTTAAAACCATATTTTTATCTTATATTTGTGTGTTGTGGATTTCTTGTTATTACACTATCCAGACATATTGCCATTTTCATGGAGAAAATTAGTAAAAACCAAAAAAACATATTTACCGATGAATATTAAGGTATGTGCACATGTGAAATGAAAATAAATTGTTTTATCAAGGAACAAAATGTATGCAGCTCAAAAGACAAGGATTTATATACATTTATATATAAAAGTAAGTGTAGTAACATTCAAAACAGACGAGAAATGTTTGTTTTTAAAGTTTCAAAATAAAAGAATCTCTGCTTCTGTTAGAAATAGGAAAGCCACGTTTTTCGTTTAGCTACTGTTCATAGCTAACAGGTTCTCACTGCTGATTTTTATCATGCCATTTTTTGATTGGGGTTTCAGTACAACACTGCTCACTCAAACTAGAACATCAAAAGCTTTTGAAATGAGCCCTTTAACCAAATTATACTTTTTGCCCTTGGGAGGAGTGATGATTTCAACACAACATTTTTTTAAGTGTACTGATTACAAAATGAAAAACAATTCTATAATATTGATCCTTGGAGGGTAGAGATCGTACCTGAGATAGTTTTAAAAAATCAAAATTTCAAATTTTCTTGAAATCAAAAAAAAAAAAAATAGACATATGGATATTATAGATTTTACAAGTATATAAATGTACTGATAGCTAAATAGAATGTGTACTATACATGGTGGTCCAAAAGTAGGTGGACTGTATGTGGAATAGGTTTATGTATCGATTATATTATTACAACTGAGTATCTTGATGAAACATTTCCTCAGAAATGGATTAGCTGAAGAGGTCCAATTGATTGGCCGACACATTCACCAGACTTGACCCCAATAGATTTCTTCTTTAGGGGAGGACTCAAGGACAAAGTTTATAGTTGAAAATCAAAAAATGAATTCCCAAAAAGACTTGTGCAAAAAAGTTTGTTGAAGCGTTAGACTTCAAAGCTGTGTAAATTGTGATGGAAAACAGTTTGAGCACCTGCGTTGATAAAATTTAAGGGCTTTTGTATTATTGTTCACAATAAAATTCAAGGGCTTTTGTATTATTGTTCACAATAAAATTTAAGGGCGGTTGTATTATTGTTCACAATAAAATTTAAGGGCATTTGTATTATTGTTCACAATAAAATTTAAGGGCTTTTGTATTATTGTTCACAATAAAATTTAAGGGCGGTTGTATTATTGTTCACAATAAAATTTAAGGGCGTTTGTATTATTGTTCACAATAAAATTTAAGGGCTTTTGTATTATTGTTCACAATAAAATTTAAGGGCTTTTGTATTATTGTTCACAATAAAATTTAAGGGCTTTTGTATTATTGTTCACAATGAAATTTAAGGGCTTTTGTATTATTGTTCACAATGAAATTTAAGGGCGGTTGTATTATTGTTCACAATGAAATTTAAGGGCGGTTGTATTATTGTTCACAATGAAATTTAAGGGCTTTTGTATTATTGTTCACAATAAAATTTAAGGGCGTTTGTATTATTGTTCACAATAAAATTTAAGGGCTTTTGTATTATTGTTCACAATAAAATTTAAGGGCTTTTGTATCATTGTTCACAATAAAATTTAAGGGCTTTTGTATCATTGTTCACAATAAAATTTAAGGGCGGTTGTATCATTGTTCACAATAAAATTTAAGGGCGGTTGTATCATTGTTCACAATAAAATTTAAGGGCTTTTGTATCATTGTTCACAATAAAATTTAAGGGCTTTTGTATCATTGTTCACAATAAAATTTAAGGGCTTTTGTATCATTGTTCACAATAAAATTTAAGGGCTTTTGTATCATTGTTCACAATAAAATTTAAGGGCGGTTGTATTATTGTTCACAATAAAATTTAAGGGCTTTTGTATTATTGTTCACAATAAAATTTAAGGGCGGTTGTATTATTGTTCACAATAAAATTTAAGGGCTTTTGTATTATTGTTCACAATAAAATTTAAGGGCGGTTGTATTATTGTTCACAATAAAATTTAAGGGCTTTTGTATCATTGTTCACAATAAAATTTAATTGTCAATGTAATAATTGTGTTAGTAAATATAATTGTATGTATATGTAATCTGAAATAAATGTAATTATTTACTGTCCACCTACTTTTGGCCCACCCTGTATAATGATTGGATTAGCATCTTCATTTTGATTGTTTTTATCATGATGTTTCCACTATTGTCCTCTTGGGTGTTTTCAGATGTCTGTTACATTTAGCAACTTTCAGAGAAAGTTTGTCTAATAGATTATGTTATTTTCATTCCAGGATAGTATAAAGCATTTTACTCTAAATTCCTTGACCATTAATGAATTCCAACAGAAACCTGGGGAAATCTCAAACAAACAGAATCCAAAATATTGTGACAAAAACAATCAAGATGAGTTCGAAAGAATTATGCTATAATAAATATTCATGTGACTTAGTTTATTGTATACTTAGGTACATCTATAATGAGAATTTCTTAAATACTATGATATAAACTAGGATATAAACTATCATGGCTCTCCACAGCTTCTTTTAATATGTTGGGTTTGCTACGATTTCTTAAGAAAAATAGTGATGTGGTTTTTAATTTTTCTTCTAGACTGGCAGCTGCCAAGGGTATAGAACCTAGTCTAACATATTTAAACCATAACTGATGTCATAAGAGATGGATTCATGCCTTTCCCAAGAGCATTTTTGTCAAATGGATGCAAGAGACAAGACTGGAATTTAAACTTGCCTTTTTCTGTGTTGATACACCATACATATGTCCATACTGAGGATGCCTTGGCTGAGATAATACCACTTTACTCAAACATTCAGAAATAGAAGATTGTGTAGCATCAACCTTCTGCTTGTTTGCCTTGAAAAATTACCTTTAAAATTTTATGATCTTTCTACCTGAAAAGTAACTGTTGTTTCCAGAAGTGAACTTGTAACTGCTTTAGTCATTATCTACATCCGTGCACATATGCATCTACCAATCTGTACTATGTAAGGATGCATAATACATCCAGGTGTTTTAAAAACATAAATTCAATGAAATATATTACAAGTATATTATTATTAAATTGAAATGAAAATAATCACCTTGTCAGATGAAATATTTATAGTTTTTTATTATTATTATTATTCACATGAATCAATGCTAAGTGAAAGGATTTATTAAACAAATGCATAAAGACTTTCAATGAGTAAGAAAAAATAATCATATGGTAGTCTACATGGGTGGAAATTCAGTAGTTGTCATCTTTATATTTTAGTACCAATTACATTTGAATCTACCATATGTAGGAAAGATTTCAGCTTTTTCTATCATACCCCATCACTACCCTGCTTCACATTAGTCATTTTTTCAATATTTTGGTGGTAAGAAAAAAAATGATGATAAATCACCAAACTTCGCAATTTTTTACTTAAAATTTATAGTAAGATTTGGTACTCCATATATATTTTGTGCATTGAAATTAAGAGAAAAGACATTGCTTATGGTTGAGAATTAATGTAAATATTACTGACAAAACAAAGTAACTATTTAGAAATTGGTTTGTTTACTGAGCCAATCTGACAACTTTGAGAAAATAATCTGAGTGAAGAGGAGATGCTTTTCCTTGCTGTTGCATTCTTAGTGACCGGGCAGTAAAACATGCTGGATCAAAAGGTGGTTTCCCCTACAAAGGAGATTGCAGGTTCAGTGCTTTCATTACTAAAATTTCTTGAATATGCAGACCATTAGATGATAAATATAATATACAATGTTTAATGAATAGAAATGGGTATCTATTTAAAATAGAAAGTATCCACTATAATAATGTTTAAAGTAATAACAATATTATATGCCTAATAGTATTTTTGAAGTATCTAAAATGCCGAAAGACTATTTTTTTGCATGTAAAACAATTACTTTTCGTTATACTATAAGTAATAAATATTATTTTTATTATTTCATTAAGTAACAATATGTATTATTTAATTGTTAAACATAGTAGATATAGGTATTGAATGTGTTTGTTAAGGATATGTGATTGAAGGATAGAAATATAAAATTAACAAAGTATATCATTTTTATACAGTGAATTTGTAATAAGGTACAAGGAGATGATTTGTATTAGATAAGCAAAATTGACTCAGACTATTTCCTAAAGAAGGCTGTAGAATAGGTCAGTAATAATATAGAGAAAAAAAAGCACAGAATGATAGTCCTCAAATAATATTGGATAGAATTTTTTTTTTTTTTGTTGTTGAGCTTAGGGATAGGCTAGTTTTTGGACAGAATCCAAGCTTCTATTGAGCGAGCAAGTAAGCAAAGATTTGCCTGCAATTGCTGGTTACCACATTTGATATCTAGTCTTAGCAGAGCTTAGGAGATGGCATAGGAAAGTTAGTTGGGGGCTAAAGAATTAAGAAGCTCCAGACAAAAATCCCAGCTTTCTTGGAGCAGATTTAGCGATGTAAATCTCTTGAGGTTATCAGGAACAGTTATCCATCGTTGCAAATCCTTTGTATGTGGAATGGATACAGACTTATTTGAGCCAAGTGCTGTACTTGTGTGGTGGTGGGGGGGGTGTAGAGGCATACAGATAGTAGGGTGGAGCTGTTTGTTTGTACGTTGGTAATAACTCCAATGCTCTTAGAAATGGAATAAATTTAAGGTATCTTTTGGTTTTGTCTATGAATTAAAAAAAAAAAAAGTTTATTTTTAAGAAACAACACTTATGATAATTATAATTAGTTGGTATAGATTTTACAAGTAACAAACTATGGGTCAGCAAAGTATATTCTAAAAAATTAAATTCTTCAAATCTTTAGAAAAATAGTGAAAATATATCTTTTATAAAATTAGCCATTATGATTAACCTTAAGCTATATCATTAATCTATATTTATCTTATCTTTCTGTGTGCATATGTATTAATGATATATGTGTGTATGAATTGATGCTATGTGTATATTCATACACACAAAGCACATATATATGTGTGTGTGTGTGTGTGTGAGAGAGAGAGAGTGTGCATTAATAGTGGATGTGTATTATGATAATTATGTGTGAGGAGTGTATTAATGATATGTGTGTGCTCATATTAATGCTACATTATTTTTGATTGTGTGTGTATTGATAATACTTGTGTGTGTGTGTGTGTGTGTGTGTGTGTGTGTGTGTGTGAGGAGTGTATTAATAATATGTGTGTGCTCATATTAATGCTACATTACTTTTGATAGTGTGGGTGTGTGAATTGATAGTACTTGTGTGAGTGTGTATTAATCGTGTTGGTGTGTATTAATGATGGATGCATGTGTGTGTAGGTGTGTATTAATGACCAGTGTAGATATGTGATAATGATCGGTGTGTGTGTAGGTGTGTGTTAATGATCGGTGTGTGTCTATTAATGATGTGTGTGTGTGTGTGCGCGTGTAGGTCTGTATTAATGATGTGTGTATGTAAATCTTTATTGACAATATATGTATATGCATGCATTAATGCTATGTGTATTTTATTGGCATGTGTGTGGATATCTATTAATGATATAAAGTCATTTTTTATAAATTTTTATCGGTATGAGGTAGTGCAGTTATTATCCATGCAGAAATCAAAATTAGCAAACTGAGCCTTTTTGTATTCTCTTTCTATTAATGCTTAAGGTAAAGGCATGAACCTAATTTTTCATAAATTCAATGCTAGATATTTTAACAAAAATATCTTGTCTCTTTAATGCTGCATTCATTGATTGAGAAAAAAGTGAGTGAGAACTAAGGTAAACCACTCTCCCATAACAACCTTATCTGACCAAGTAATAGCAACAAAAAGCTGTCTCTTCCATGTCAAGACTGATTACAGAGGAAACAGCTTTTTTAAGGCAGACAAATCAATCATAAAGACAGCCAAATAGACATTTACCACATGTGGGTATTGTGGAGTTTATTAGTACGTAAATGTATTATGGGCTTGAGTCAAAAGAGGATTTATTATAAAGGAATATTTTAAGACTAGCGTCTTCATCTTGATTTTACCTGAATTTAAGTGATTTCCTTGAGTATCTATCATTTTTCATAACATTTTTATTATATCTCATGGAACACAATTCCCAGATAAAATAAAGGGCATCACACAAAATTATCTCAAGCTTATTAAATGCAATGGATACTTGAAAAAAATCAAAGTGTACAATAACCACGTATTGGAATAGAAACAATAAAAATTAAGATGTTGGTCTGAAAGAATTATTTTATATTAATAAACAATAATAAAAAGGGTCTGTCTCGAAAATTAATTAATCTTCAATTATTTCTGCTGTTCATCAAAAAACATGCGAACTAATCAACATGGAAATATAATCCAGTGTTTCTTTGTTTTTAGTTTTATGAATAATCAACCAGAACAAATAACGCACTATTTCTTCATGTTTTGTTTTATGAACAGTAAAAGTGGAAAAATAAGCCATCATTCTTTCTTTCTTTTTTTTAATGACCAATCAATAAGGAAAAATAGCCATTCATTTTTTTTCTGGTCTCTTTTATGAGCTATCAAAATGGAAATTAACCCAAAATCTTTGATTATACAGAAAAAAAATCAAAGTGGGAAAATAAACTATCAGTCTTTCTTTTTATTATTATTATGAACAAGCAACATGGAAAAAATAAGACACAGTTGCTTTCGGGGTTTTTTATGAATAATGAACATGGAAAAATAACTCCTCATTTTTTGTGTATTTTGCTTATAAGCAATCAACATGGAAAACTAAAAGACAATTTCATTGGTTTTCTTTCATGAACAATCACTATGGAAAAATAATGTGCCATTTCTTTTTTTACAACCAATCAACATGATGAAATAGCCACCTCCACTTATATTGCCATTGGAAATGAAACTGGATAAGTATAAAGAAGCATTAACTACTTGAAATTATTAGTTCTTATTTACACTTGTATTACCTTGATGCATTTGTTAAGCGTCAAAGTTACAAACTGAAATTGCAGGCTACTAATATTTCTACAAGACTGAACACTACAATTTTAAATAATAGAATTGGAATTATGGAAAAAACATCAACAATAGGTAGATGCTATAGCATGTGAATTACACTTTACAAATATTACTGTTAGTGTTTTCCCCCTGTGATATAAAAGAAAGCTTTTATAAATTTGTTAATGTAATCAAGCTGGTGATAAACTTGCTTAAGATATGGGTTGCCTATTTATATTTTTAAACTTGGCCCCTAATGTGTTTAGATCAACTTAATTGGGTTGAAAATGATAATCTTAAATAGATATACTCGATTGTAGCATTAATGGAGATAGTAACACAAACATGCATGCATTCATTTTTAAATGTATCCCTTAGTATGCACACAGAATGTACTTCCTTAGATGTTGCAGAAGAAATTAAGAAAAAACTATTTATAGTTCAAGCATGTGTGGAAGTTGACTGGAGATGAATATTGGTGATTTAACTGGGAATAGTGGTTTTCACTTGTAGCTGTTTAACCAGATTAACATCTGATGAGAATGTGTATACATAAAGTGAATGAAAAATGACAAAGTTGAAAAAATAAAGACAGAAGGACTTTATGAATTAAGTAATTATCTTGTTTTTTAAATCTATGAGTAGAACTCAGGATAAAAGAGTGTGTTTTCACTATCATGACATTAATTCCATCAGGTTTTTTGTCTTTCATCCTTTTTCAAAAAGGAAAATATAGCATTTGTTCTCCCAAGACCATTTTTATCATGACATTTGTTTTCCCAGATCATTTTTGTTATTATGACATTTTTTTCTCTCAAGTTCTCTTTATCAAGACATTTGTTACCCCACAACCTTTTTTATTATCATCGTATTTGTTTTCCTAAGATCGTTCTTGTTATCATTTATTCTCTCAAGATATTTTTTGTTATTATGACATTTGTTCCTCCAAGTTCTCTTTTGTTATTATGACATTTATTACCCTAGGCTCATTTTTATCACAGTATTTGTACTTCCATGTCCTATTTTTCATTACTATGGAATTTGTTTTTACAAGGTCATTTTGGTTAGAATAGCATTTGAATTACAAATTATTTTCTTATTCTCATGACATTTTTTTTTACAAATTTCACTTTTTCTATTTCAATCTGATTCATTTATTATTATGTTTTCTGGTATGAATTTTTATTTTTTTTTATTTTTCTGTCCAGACTGACTTATTATTGATAATTGTACTACACTTTGATTGTAATGATTTTCTCATAAGATATAAAACATTTGACAAAATATAGATCCAAATATAATAAATATTCTTCTTTACACACTCTCTATGATGTGATTTTTATCTATCGTATAAAGAATCCTTTATTATAAGAGTCCTGTCTGGAATATATCCATCCATGTTAAATATCTTGTTGCTTTAATATAATTTGGCAACCAGTTGGAAAGAGTGAAACCATACTGCATATGCATGAACAGATGCTCTCCCATTGGGTTATTCAGTTGGTAGTGACATGCCTTTAAGTGAGCTTGTGTACTGTATGAATGTTACATTTATAGTAATCAAGTAAGTCAAATTTTCATGTTTTATGCAGGAATTTTGTGGAAACATATCCCCAAAGACTGTTAACTCTAGATATAGTCCATGGCTTCCAATTTTTCACAAAGTTGAAATCACCATGGAAACATTGTGAACGAGATTAAGGGGAATGTGACCATGCAATGATCCTGAGGAAAGACTTTATAGGTTGTTTTGAAAAATTAAAAGGATAGTGTAATATGTGTGCAAGATCCTAAGTGAGATACTTGGAAGTGGGCTAAGTTGACATTGCAAGGTCTTAAGTGGTGAACTTGGAAGTGGGCTAAGTTGACATTGCAAGGTCTTAAGTGGTGTACTTGGAAGGGGGCTAAGTTGACATTGCAAGGTCTTAAGTGGTGTACTTGGAAGGGGGCTAAGCTGACATTACAAGGTCTTAAGTGGTGAACTTGGAAGTGGGCTAAGTTGACATTGCAAGGTCTTAAGTGGTGTACTTGGAAGGGGGCTAAGCTGACATTGCAAGGTCTTAAGTGGTGTACTTGGAAGTGGGCTAAGCTGACATTGCAAGGTCTTAAGTGGTGTACTTGGAAGTGGGCTAAGCTGACAGTGCAAGGTCTTAAGTAGTGTACTTGGAAGTGGGCTAAGCTGATATAGCAACAAGGTCCTAAGTAGGCTATATTGCTTCATTAAAATTAAATGGATGGATACTTTCCGAACAGACCTCATTTCTGATGAATATGAGGATAAAATTATGATTTTAAATGGATCTTTTTTTTTTCATATAAGCAAAGGTCAGGTGTTCTATAAGAAGTGAACTGAGTCACACTACATCATTTATTTGTCAGAATTATTCAAAATTGCTTAACTCCTAAAGAGATAATTTAATGAAGATCACTTAGCAAAGGTGGAAAGTAATAAAAAAATGCTTAATGAGTTTATAATTCTGTGTCTCATCAATCTGTTATGTGATGTAAGACTAAAAGACCTATTCCTTGTTACTCTGTTACTATTTACATTGAACCAAACTTGTGAAGGTCATGCCCTGTGGCTTATTAATAAATCTGTACAAAAAGTGATGACAGCCATTTATTAAAAAGATAAAAGAAAATAAACTAAAAGTATTGGTAATATAGAAATGAATATTTAAAAAAACAAAACCAACTATACAAATATGCAAAAAAAAAAAAAAAAAAAAAACTCATCTTCAATCTGTCCAGACTGCTAACAATGGCTGCTGAGAGATATTGTACTGCTGTGTGATAAGTTCTATTGCACTCAAATTGCATCTGTTCAAAAGAAGCCAAGTTATGGCCAATTTAGTGGCCCACTGTAGCTATGAATTCTCTTCAGCAAACTGACCACTAGGTCAGCATTAATTGTAAAGTAATGTGCACCAAAAGGAAAGAAAAAGTGATACTCACCCAAACACATTTATGAATATATATATATAAAGAGACAGAAAAAATATTAAAATGTTAACAGATGAGAAAGAGAAGAGAAAGAAAGGTCGTTAATATTTACTTCAAAAGATTAATAACGATTGTCTGGCATATGTGCATCCATACAAACCTTATGTATTAAAGATTGCTGCCTATTGTTGAAACTTATAAAGAAAAAAAAACATTTTAAATTAAACCAAAATGGTGAGAATAAATACTGTAGAGGGATGAGGGAACAAAGAAATACTGAATTAAATCTATAAATAAAAACAAAATTTTAAAACTACCAAAATATGGAGGAGGCTTTGGTGTTATATGGGCATTTCTGAATTAAGAGGAATTTAAATAGCAGTTGTTCATGCATGACCATAAATTTGAAGTGTTTGATGTTTGGGCACTCATTGGAATAAACAAGGAACTTCCATTGAAGTGAGATGGCATGAAAATAATGTGCCTGTTAGTTAAAAACAGAGAGGAATAGAAATAAAGCTTTTGAGAGAGGGGATACAAGTTAGAGTGTGAGAATGAAAGAGAGAATGGGGCCGGTTGTTAGAAGAATGTGATCCCCCCCCCCCCAAAGTATTGAAATTCTCAAACCTTGGCAAAGATCCATTTGGCAGGGCTTGTCATAAATATATTGCTTCTTGTGGTAATCATGGAAATATTGGACTAGGCCCACAAAAAAGGAGAAAAAAAGACCACTGATGTGCAGGATCTGATTTTTATGAATATTTGCTTGCATCTAACCATTGAGACTGATGGTGTGTAAATATAAGTGCAGATTAGAAAAATCTAATGGATTGGTATGAGGCATCATGGGAGTTTTAAGGCTGAAAGAAAATAATAGAAACAAATACAGAAGCCAATGTTTAGCAAGGATCATGATAATTATGGCACTTTTTAGTTCTTCTATCTTAGTTCTATATTAGGAAAATAGTAGCATTTAAATACATAGATAGTCAAGCCACAACTTTATGAGCAGTGACATGTTACAAAAACAACAGCTAGTGTCTCATCTTGTTTGTGTCAGGATCATAAAGCATAGAAGCTGGCTGTGAGTATTTCATTTTGATGCCTGTTATACTGCAAAAGATTTGAATGATTTTCATGAGGGTTAAATTGTTATGGTCAGAAGACTAGGTCAGAGGATTTCCGAAATGGTTTGGCTTGTAGGAACACATAGTTAGAATCAGGAAGAAACAGTTGAAATTTCTGGGACTCATAATGAGGAAAGGGGACTTGGAAAATTTGACACTTCCAGGGAATAGTAAAAGGGACAGAGGAGGGAAACGATTAACCTATTTAATGAGCTTGTCTGGGGTGGTTATTGAAAATAACTAGAATGGCAACTTAAAAAGTATAACGGTTTATTTTTAACAAGAATGATACAGGTAGATATTTGCAAGTTCGTCTGAAGCTGGAAAGCAAGCCAGTATTTACCTGACCTTCCCACGAGGCAGAATGTGGCACAAGGACGATTTTTATATGGGGTGATCTATGCCCATAGGATTGAGCAAAAATTTCCCATAAGCCCACATACACAGGGTTGGATTTGTCAACCTCCCCAGACAAGACTGTCCTTTGACATCACCTCATCTGGGTTCCTCTCTGCCCAATGACACAGAATTCGATGTCTTGGGGCTTGCTAGAAATCAAGCCTCCCTGAGATCAACAACATAGATGCTTATATTCCTACTGGAACAGTCCATTTAATAGAGGTGTATCAGTTCTTTGTATACTGAGGGTTATCAGCTCGTTCCCTACAACAGATAGTAAAAAATGTAAATATTATTAATAGTTGCAAAGGGTAGGAATTTTTAGAGAGCTGTGATCGGTCATGTCCTGAAGGGATTGGCATATAAAAGAAGACAATAGTCCAACAAGGCAATGGGCAGCGAAGGCTGAGCAATGTTAGGAGTAAACGGTAGCTTTTCTACTAAGTACAAGCCAACAGAAGGGTTACTTTGATACAAATTGCTGATAGCTTTGTTCAAGGTAAAACAAGGAATGCATCACTGTGCACCAGTTCTTGTTGTGTAAAGAGCTGCATATCTATTGATAAGTCAGAGCAACCGTGTTCATTAATGCTGATCACTAAGTGTCTTCACTGGGCACACAAGTACAAAACTGGATTTTGTATCAATGGGAGGGGTCACCTGGTTCAGTGAATCACACTTCTGAAAACAATGAATGGCAATGTGCATATGTAACATTATTCATGGAAAGTGAAGAAATCAGAATGTATTTTCTATCAAGAAAAACAAACTCATGGATGCATTGTGATGGCCTGGGTAAAAATAAATAAATAAATCAAACCTATTTTTCATGTAGAAAGTACTCTGTTGCATATAACCTACATAAGCATCATTGAATACCAGATATACACCTTTTCATGGCAACAGTTTCTACAAGGATAATGGTATTGTTAAGAAGAACAATGCATCTTGCCACCCTACAAGAATTGTGGTATAGTTCATAAGCCAGCTGCTGATCCGGGTTGATCTCTCATAGTAGTTCCCACTGGTTGGCGTGGCGTTCCTCCTGCTGACTGCTGCTGACTGCCCAGACTGACCGTGACAGATCTCTTCCCCGGCCTCCCGTTGACTGCTTTGTACTTCCCGTGTGACCCTTTTTATGGCGTTTTTTATGACTTAACTGGCTCGAAAAATGACACAAGTATAATTAGGAGGGAAGCATTTTTATTGGTTGAAAAATAGAAGCACTTTGAAATATTATTTTATTTTTTGACTGGATCTAGTGCATCGGGCCTATGCATAAATGACGATAATGGTCATTTTGTGACTGGGTCTTGTCCCGTTCACATCCAGCTCTCGCTCTTGAGTATGTTAGTTTATTTGCCTGCAAATCAGCCGAGATATTATTTCATAACACTCAGATTCTTTCGCTCTCAGTAACCACCTGCATCTTTGTCATCTTGCTAGGGTGAAATGATTAAAAAAAAGTAAATGACTAACATATCATCTTAGTTTCAGCTTACAATATCTGTCTTTATTAAAAAATATTAATAACTTGTTTTGGAATTGTCGGGTTTTATTATTCAAAATAATTATAACCTTTTTTTATTTATAAATAAATTTAAAAGATATATGATCAAAGAAATATATATTTGATTAGCACAATATCCTATAGAAATTAAGAAATTATTATTTCATTATTTTTACATGTTAATATTTAACATTACTTACACAATTTTTTATGGCTTTCCTAAGGCCTTTTTTGCTTGATATTATTTTAAATTCTCATATACATTTTCTTTTAATAATAAACTACAGGTTTTCTATTGAATTAACATTTGGAGACACATTAATTTTGTATCTTTGGAAACATTTTTGGCAAGGTGGGCAATAGTAAGATTTGTAAAATGTGAAGGAACATTGTCTTGCATAAATATACTCTTCTGCTTAAAGTTTCTTGGTTAAGATCTATACTCCTCTCAAAATATCTTTTCCAAAAATGTGCAATAACTACCTGCATTTCCCTTTATAACATAATCAACTTTGAAGTGATGTATAATTTTAGTATCTATATTACTAGCCCAAAACATTGAACCACTTCCCCAATATTGTTCTTAAGTCATGTTGGTTGAATATTTCTCTGAAGAACCTAACCTCTAGCCGAGCCATCAGGTTTATCCAATGTAGCTTTACATTCATCACTAATTGGGAATTCACTTTTTATATATTTTTCCATGCAATTTACTTGTTTTTCTTTGTGATGTTTATTTAAAGGTGATAGTTTAGTTGATTTGGTATCTTAATATTCTGTATCTTCTCTGTATTCTCTCTGGTTACATTTTCAACATCAGTTTCTTCAAATATTTTCTTGTTGATCAATCAACTTTTCTTGCTTATTTTAATTACTATTTTAATTTTTCTCAGATCTTTTTTTGGGACATTCTTAAAACTTTTTTAAAATTTTATTTTGCCAATGTTTTTGATTGATCCTTGATATTCAATATTTCTATGTTGTGCTTCTGTTACTCAATAACTTTATATTATCATATTTCACTTTTGAGATGAGATCTTTCTTACAACTGATGACAATTTTTATTTGCCTGAAATTAAAAATAAATATTGTTAACTATATTATTATTATATAATTATTTACAGTATAATGAACAATTTCTGTAAAAAAATCTCACACCAAAAAAAGGGTATTGTAAATATTTCTAATAAAAACTGATATTATTTGCTAAAATTCACACAATATATTTATCATATAAATATCAGTATGTCTTGAACATTTTATCACCTTTGATTGGTTAATACCAGTTTTATTATGAAAACATAGATATGCATAATAAAATCTGATATAATGTAGATATTTATTCAACTAAGTCAACAGTATCCCATAATAATTGAATACTCAGTGACATATAAAACACTATTACAGAATATTCGACTCTGCCCAAATTGCAGATTTAGTGGGCATACATATTTTAGACACCTTGAGTAGAGTAGTTAACTTTAACCAAGTTGGAATTTATAGAGATGACGGCCTACATTGTCCCTAATAGCAATGTTCCCTTGACTTCCAACTTACATAAGAGGATCATTAGGGCTTTCAAATATCTAGGCCTTAAGATTGAAATATCTTCCAACCTTAAAATAGTCAACTTTTTAGATATCACCCTCAACCTCCCTAATGGGACTTTTAAGCCCTTCCATAAAGTTGATCAAACATCCCTATACATCAATGTCCACTCTAACTACACAAAATCTGAAATAGAACACATCCCCAAAACTGTTAATACAAGAATAAATAGACTTCTAGCCAAAAAATCTTTAATGAAAATAAATTTATATACAACCAGGCTCTCAAAAGTAGTGGTTTTAGACAGGAATTAAACTATAATGAAGAACTGGAAAATCATAGTAATAATAGATCTAAAAACAGAAAGAGGAAAGTAATATGGTTTAACCCACCATATTGCAGGCTTTCCAATATTGATATAGAAAGATTTTTCCTAAGGTTAATAGACGAAAATTTTCATAGTAAACATCCACTATATAAGATTTTCAATAGGAAGACACTGAAAATTAGTTATTCATGTGTAAGTAATATGGAGAAAATTATATCTTTCCATAATTGTAAAATACTTAGGAACTACCATAGTAGTGAAACTCGATCTAGGAGCCCCACCTGCAATTGTAGAAGTAGAGCTAATTGTCCAATCGGGAAATGTATGTATGAGAATGTAGTATATGAAGCAACAATCTTTCCCGGAGAAAATATCAACCAGAAAAAAAGATACATAGGTATATCTGCCGGTAATTGGAAGCAGCATCTATACAACCATAGACGCTCTTTTAAATATCGATACCTTAAAAATCAAACTTCCTTATCCAAGCACAACTGGGATCTGGTGGATAAAGGACAAACCCTACATTACGGATGGAGATTCTCATCAAGAGCGAGAACCCCTAATAACTGCTGGTGTGATCTATGTATTGCAGAAAATATTTTTATTATCAAAGATAAAACTCAAGATGAGTTGCTGAATCTTCGTAGTGAGATCATTTTCAAATGTAGACATAAAAAACGATTTAAGACATAAACACGGTTTTATAACATGTTGTTACCTATATATCTTGGATTACTAACATCGGTCTTGACATTTAAATGGAATGACCCTTATGATTATATATATCATTGTCTGTGTTTATGTGGTGCTCTATATATTTTTTGATCATTTAATTTGTATTAACAAACTTTATTCATGTGTTGGTATATGTGTATGTGGGTATGTAGATAAAAAGTTTTCCTAAATAACTGATATACAAAATCTGATAGTTTTCTGATAGTTTTCTATACCTATATAGGTATATATGTAGACTTAAGGGATACATATGTGTTAATCCCTCCGTGGGTTTAATTAACATTTTATTAACATTTTCTTCCTCAGTAGTTTTTTTTAAGTACAAATTAGTTTAATTCTACCCATCTATTTTTATATGTTAAATGTATGTATGGATGTGTGTTTTTTTACCTTTTAATTTATTTTTATATATGTATGTATGTATGTATGTATATATGTGTGTGTATATGTATGGATAGATAAATAAATAGTTATGTTGTATATGTATGGATGTGTGTAAGGTTTTATGTAGATATGTTTATGTGCACATATGTGTATGCATGTATGAGTATATGTGCACCCGTATATGTATGTATGTCCGAATAGATATGTTGTTGTGTATGTGTGTATCTACATATGTGTTTTGGGGCTTAGAAATAATAGGTCCTTACTAGATAAAATATTAGTTAGATTTTATATGTTTATGCTAAATTTGTAACCTGTAGGTGATGTTACTTGCTTTGTCAAATTTTATTTTATTTTCTTTATTACACATTGGTTCTCTTATAAATACCCTTCGTTTTTAGTTCACACCCCCACCATAATTTTTTTTTTTTTAATTTAGATCATATCATTTTTTTTATTGTCCATAGTGTTACCACAAATGTATACACACTTTTCTGGTGTCTGTTTTTTGATTTTAATGTAGGTCAGCAATTCGGTAGCGAATTATGCATCGAAAAATAATTCATAGTTGTCTGTATCTCACTCATTTAAACCGTTGTTTAACTCCACTCTTTAAAACTTCTCTCTGTTAAATTTTAATCCCCACCTTCACCTGTAGGCCTTTCCTGTTCTTCTTTCTTCTATTACACCCCCTCTCTAAAGCGTTCATACATCTCACTTTCAAATTTGTTTCCCACTCCCAGACATACACTCTCACTAAAATTTTGTTTTTTATACCCGGAGTTATATTTTCCGATTTCTTTTTGAATTTGTAGGTCTGATGAATTGGATCATAATTATGATTCCAATGTAATAAATTATAACCATGGAATATTAGTGTTTGAGCTTTTTTATTATATTTTTATATATATATATATATATATATATATATATATATATATATATATATATATATACATATATGGTGTTTAAAATAGATAGGTTGGTTAATAAAACAAGGGAAAATGAAAAGGTACCAATGTGATCAGTGTGAAAAGAATTTATTATATATTATTTGTTTATCACAGGACAGAAATGAAGCATGGAGATTAATGTTATTAGTCTGGAATTTTCAGGCACACCTGTGTCCTTCATCAGCAGTGCAACAAATAAACAGAGAAATGGGTAAGACTTACCAATGGTGTTTTGGGGGTATTTTTTGCTGGTATGAACTTGTTGTAGATGGTATTATTAATACAAATCTGATTCCTGCTTTATTCCTCGCCTGCAAAACTTTTTTTGAAAATGAACGGGGTGAACACATTAGTCAGTTTTGTCTTTATCGCTGGGGGAGTGTGATTTTGAACTTGGGAAGAGGCTTTTAGGATTTGGCGTGGGGAAGATATATGGTGTGACATACATATATAAAGCTCAGAATTTATGCATTTCCTGTTTGAATCTCTGAAAATTAAATATATATAAATTTGTTGTATTTCCATGAGTGTACATGTGCAAATATTACATAAAAATGTGGCTTTGGCATTTATATCTATTATCATGTGTCTTATATCTTAGCCAACTTAGCAGTTCTTGCTTAATAGAAATATCTAATTTGCATATTGAGCTTTAAATGTCAAATTTTTCAAAATAGTTGTGTATTGCTATTCATTTTCAAATTGGCCCTTTTCTGATCTTTATAAATACATAATTGTTTTATCAGTGGCTTTTATAATTGCTTTTATATTCTGAAAGTGTTAACTATCTTAGCATTTAGATCACAGCTTGAAAGTAAATTGGAGTAAGCAAGCAATTTATAACAGGTAGAAAGCAATGTAGAATATATTTTGAAAATGTAATATTATAGATTATAATATGATATTTTGCCATATATGAAGTATATTACTTTCAAAATATCTAAACCTATAAAATTGCTGTAATTATAATAATTTTGCAAAAAGTGTTTTATGACAAATACAAATTTCCACAAAAAATTAATGTCTACTGCAGTGTGAAGAAGAAAAGAAAAGCACAAGATAATTGTTTAATATGCTTTATTATGATTCATAGATTTTTGCTGCTGTTAGTGTTTTAGAATTTTTATGTTTTGAATCAGTTCCATTACTGTAGAGCTTAAAAAATTAACTTTAACAACTGAAGACTATTATACCAATTTTAAACATTAGTTTTCACCGGACTTCAAGTTAAATATTATCCTTTTGGATACACAGAACATGAATTTTTTAAAATTAAAATTTGTGAATAATCTTTTTTCTTTAATATATATTTTTTTTAATCACCCCAAGCAAGGTGATAAAATCACTAAGATGCAAGAAGTTATTAGGAATGGAAGAGAATAAGAAGACATTACTGAGGAGAAAGGACAATAAAAGAACAGGTTTGAGTAAGACAGAAGATGGGGATTAATGTTGCAATTAAATTTTCGAAGATTGTAGCTGGCTGGGCAGTAAGAAACCGAAAGAGAATTCTACAGGCAAGAAATGTTAGAAAAGAAACTATTAGAATACAACTTAGAGTAACATCTAGCTATTTGAAGAGTAAAATAATGAGACCTAATAGCCAATTTAGTAGTATGCTTAAATTCATGCAGACAAGGTACAAAGGAGGAGAGCTCATAAGAACAGCTACCATGAAAATATTTATAAAAAAGACAAGAGAGAAGCCATGTTGCATTACAGTGGGGACTGAAGTGACTGAAGTCAAGATGACAGCTCAGGACCAATAACATTACAGATCCTTCTTTGGATTTTGTCAAGAATCTCAAGATATAGAGCTGGGGCACTAGACCAGATATGACAGCAAGATGACCTAGAAACAAAATATATGCTTCTTCTAACATTTTTCTGACAACACAATAAAAGGAATAAAGAAAACTGGAATTTATATGATGAAAAAAATAAATAAACACATCTGGGTTGACCTCATAGTTGGAGGAGTTGTGCTTTTTCTTGCAAGTATCAAATGTCAAGATAAGAGCCAGGGTTTCAAATGCTTATTTTCCTGTTGAAAATTGGTGCAACACAATCTTTTTCAATTTGTGTTCTATTATACCAAGCTAAGTAAATATCAATAGTAAAAGAAATCTGCCTTATAGCTGAGATAGTTGGGCATTTATTACCAGTATCACATGTTGTTTAAGCACAAATTAAAAGACAGTATTTTAAATGCTTATTTTTAAGGCAGGAAGGTTATTAGCCATTTAGAAGACTTGCTTCATTTCACATCTCCAAGACAGAATATCTTGTACTGTTTCAGGCTGAAATAAATTATATGCATACATATGTGTAAGGAAAATGTGTTGGGACTTTTGACACCCAGAAACCACAAAAACAAAAAGTACTATATGAGCTTTGCAGAAATTTGCTGCATGACAACACTTTAAATGCACCAGTAGTTCACTGTGATACATCTGACCACATTTTTGACTTAATAATACTAGTCTGATACTGAGAGGGATCTAGTAAGAATCAAATGTATTGGGAGTTCACTAATCACACAATTCTTGACAATAAACCAATGACAAGATCCTTACATAGTATCACTAAGCATCACCAAAACAATAGTAGCAGTATACAAAATAATGGAGAAAAAAAAAACATTATTTATTTTTATATATATATATATATATATATATATATATATATATATGCCATGATCCATAGGGTCATAGGGGTACCATGTGTGCTGCAGCTGCAGTAGAAGTGGTGTTTCTAGGGCAAGATAGTCTGATGGAGCCCAACCCTCTCCAGGCTGGTTTTGAATTCAAAGTTTTCCTTCTCCTAGACCAGTTGCCAACCAAGGCTATAGAATCCAGTCTGTCCTGCTATTGACTTTTAGTTGGGAGAAGAAGGGTATTACTCCACTCTACCCCCATTTATATTTATATATATATATATATATATATATATATATATATATATATATATATATTATAAAGAGATAATTTTAAATTTAACCAATTAGCAATATTAATGCAATTAATGGCGAAATCTCTTCGCTAACAGACTTAATATAAGCATTAACCTGCTAAAAATCCACTGAATAATGCAATCCTTATGTATAAAATTGTTGTCAGATGGATTTGGTGTATTTTTCGAGCAGCTAGTACTTTAAAAAACTTCATGTTTTCATCATCAGGCTGTATTTTTTTCCTTTAAAATCAAAACTCGAAGATGAAATAAATGTGTTGTAGACCAAAAGATGTTTTTTTTAAGAATGTGTTATTTATTAATGGTTATTATATAACAGTTATATAATACTGGAACATGCAAGTCGCAACACTAAAGTTCAAATATTTCAAGTGAGAATTTTTTTTTCTTTTCTGGTTTCTGAATCTAATAAGGTAATTCCATTTATTACCGCTTTCATCTGCAAAAATTCCAATGCATTTTCCTTATACACAGTTTTGTCTTTCATTTCAACCTGAAGAAACTGAAGCTACAAACACACAGACTATATATATATATATATATATATATATATATATATATATATATAATGCAGTGAATATGAATCAAAATTGACAAAGCACATGCATTAATAGTTATTTCTTGACTGTCTGATCTGTTTTTAGTGTAAGTTTGCATCCGAAAACATAGAAATATACATTAAATATAGAAACAAATGCCAAATACCCTTGTATATTCATGTAATAGTCAATTTCATGAACAGGTCAAATTTTGAATTTGCGCCAAAAGGTCTTTATTATACTCCTTGTGTTGAGGTAGAAATCAGTCTTTGAGGGGGAAAAAGAAGAAAGGTCAGACAACAAGCTTTAGTAATAAAATCTTATTTTATGGCAAATAAGTTCCTCAAAATTTGTTGGCAATGGGTAAAAACCCAATCATTTTCAGGAAAATAACATTCCAAAACTTCAAACTTGTAAGCCATCTCTTTTGTAACAGAAATGTTTATTTTCTTATCAGAAGAAAAACCACAATCCACTAAACACCTTTTTCTATGGGTTTATAAGATTGGACAATCATAAACAATCAGCTGGCAAATATTCTTTCCATTTGAAAGTACTGTTCATGATTGGCCTTTTCCAGCACATATGGCATTCAGTTCTGAGAAGCATAGAAAGAATACTTGGAACTCAGAAATAAACTTCAACCAACATTACAGCAATAAGAAAATATAAGTACATGGACAGATGTTTATTTTCTTAACTCATTGTACTTGTAAAATATTTAGAACTTTGAATATTAAGTAAAAATGGTTCATTTTTTTTTCCAAAAATTAAAATGGTTTGTGTTGAAGTAGAAATCTCAGTCTTTGAGGAAGAAAAAGAAAAGTCAGGCAACAAGCACTGGTAATAAAAATTTTATGGCAAATAAATTTAAATTTCACCCTATGAATTATTTCATACTAGGTTAAAACCATGATCATCATTCACATCCTGATGAAACATAGCACATAGAAGATAAGAATACATTTGTGTATGCATTTATCATGAATATAAGACACTAGAAATAGTCATTTTGATAAGGTTTCTCATTATTACTCGTGAACTTATTAATTTATTTTCTAATTTTTGATTATACTTATTTTAGTCATAGCATTTATAATTTCTTAAATAAAATAGGCTTTTTGTAAAATCTACTTATTTTATTGATTATTAATTTTTATGTTGGTAACTTTCTGTAAATTGCCTTATGTTCTTGCAACATTAACCATTTCCACTTTTGACCTGTCATTCAAATAAGCAAAAATTAATTTATATTTTTTTTAAAACTGAAAAGTGATTCGGAAAAACATGCTTACTGGTAATTCAGATTTAATAAACAATGAAGTAGAATTAGCAGGCAGTGACATTAGTGGTGGGAAAATATTCTTCATTTTCTAGGCAGAGAGATATGTCTATTTCTGAACATCAGGTAAATAGATATTTTTTTGAGGAAAACTTGAACATATATAACTCATTAATTAATCTCCTATAAAAGACACACTGGACAAAAGGACAGAGAATCACATTGTAGTATTGTATGTAAATGAGGTACTACTATAAAACAGTACACAACAGTGAATGCCAGCCGTGTTACCATCTGTTGACCTGTTGATGTCTATTCCAAAGAGTGCTCTACTTTATAACAATATGGCATCACTGATAGGATTTCTAACAATGTTGGATCAACAGAGTATGTAGAAATATGGATTAGGTGTTTAGCAGCATTGGATAGGGAAAAGAAACTGAAAGACAAGAAAACCTCTGGAGGGAAGAATGAAATTATTGATTTATTTTTGGCTTTGGCAGGATGTGAAGCCTTAAAGAAAATATCCATTATGGTGTACTCCAAAATAGTGGAAGTATGAGGAAATTTCAACCATTATCAAAAGAAACATACAGCCAAAAAAGCTGGTTATTGCAGAAAGAACAAAATTTCTGGAAAATAGAACCCAAGTGAAACTGTAATGCAATATTTACACAGATTGAAAGAAGCATCAAGATATTGTGAATTTGAAAAACTTGGTTCGAGAGAAATGTCTATAGAAGATGAATTGATCCTTCTCAGATTAATTGAAGGCATGTATGATGTTGCATGCAAACATAAGATCCTAGACAGCTACAAGCAAATGATATGAATTTAGATGCAAGTGTAGAATTCGGGCAGCAATTAGAATTAATTAATGAATTTAATAATTCTAAAACAATGTGGAAGCATACAACACAACTGAAATTTTAATTAAGTGCAAATATTGTGACAAAGAACAGAAAGAGAAACCAAAATGAATGTCCAGCCCTAGGAAAATTATGTTTAAACCATAAAAGGAAAGACCATTTCCAATCTGTGTGCAGATACAAAAACGGAATAGAAACGGTAGAAAATATAAATCCTCATAATGAAAATACAGGAGCATATTCGATAAGAACAATTCAAAAAGTAGTAAAACAGTAAAATCGTGTAACTTTTCCCATGCAGGTTGACACGGGAATTGACGTTACCTTAATCCCAAGGCATTTCTGGGAAAAAATGGGTAAACCCAAATTAAGAAAAAGTAATCTTAATTTAAAACAATTTGATGGATCTATCATCAAAACTCTAGCCTCCTTTGAAGGAACTTTTGAGACAAAAACATTTACAGATTATTCCCATCACTATTGTAGAATGCACAAAAAATTATGAACTCCTGGGAATAGACCTTTTAAAAATGGATATGGCAAAATTATTGAACTGTATAAATTCAAAAGAATCTGACATAAGACTATTAAAAGGATATAAAACGAGTATTCATCTAAAAGAAAATAATCACCCAATCTATTTTGAATCTTGAAAAATACTTATTCACATTCTAGCCATGGTAGTTGCAAAACTAAAGAAAATGGTAGAACAAGGCATATTGGAGAAAGTTACCTAAGGTGGCAGCAGTTGGGCTTCACCAATTGTTGCGATATAAAAGCCCAATTGTGATTTGAGGATATGCGGGGATTACAAAGGGGGGGGGTGAATAATCAGATATGCTCTGATTCATTCCCTTTACCTAATTAAATACTTTGCCATGATTGACCTACCAAATAAAAATTGACAAAAAATTTAAAGAAGTCACTACAATTAATACTCTGATAGGCATACTAAGATGGACTCATTTTCCATTTGGAGTTCAAGCCATATTTTTTCAAAAGGCAATTGAAAAAGTTCTATTGGAAGAGGGTAAAAATATAATCATATATCAAGACGATATAGACATACGTGATTGCCATAAAGAGGAATTAAAAAAAACTGAACAAGTTTTAAACAAAATAAAAAATGCTGGTATGACGATAATAGCAATAAATGTGAATTGTGACAAAATATCGTATACGGGATACCAAATATCTCAAGAAGGAATTTTACCAGACAAACTGATAAATAAAATATCAAAAGAATTACAAACCTTTTTTGGATTGACCAATTTTTATAGCAAATATCTGCCTAGATACAGTGACTGAATAGAACCATTTGCAGAATTCAGAAAAAGAATACAGAATTTAAATGGACTCGAAGGCAAAATATAGCTTTTGAAAGCTTAAAAAAGGCATTAATGAGAAAACTGATTGCAAAAATCTTTGATCCAAAAAGAAAAAAGAAGTAAGATTGACTACGGATACAAGTGAACATGCTGTAGCCACAATTTTATCTCAAGAAGGTTATCCAATAATGTACCTGTTGAGAAAATTAATGTCAACTGAAGCTAACTACTCAAATATTGAGAAAGAAGCATTAACAATAATATGGAGGGCAGAAAGAGGTCAGGATTTTTTGTTAGGATGAAAAGTTTTGTTAAAGTCAGATCATAAACCTTTAGAGTTTATATTTAACACTAGAAAGGAATTACCAAAAATGCATTTTCAGGATGGCCTGAAGTAATTAAGGTTGCTGACAGAAAAGCCACCACTGTAAAACAAATATTAAAATAATATTTTCAGGAATTTGGTCTCAGATAACATATCAGAATTTTGTGAGGAAAGTCTGTGCTCATGGCTAAAGCATATTGGATGTGTCCTGTATAAAACGCCACCCTCCCACCCACAATTGAATGGAATTGCAGAAAGAATGGTGCAGACTGTGAAAATGGGATTAAAAGCATTCCCCCCCCCCATTTAAAGATAATATAGAGAGTTACCAAGGTTACTGTTAAGATATAGGACAATTCCACATGCTAGCAGACTACAAAGTCCCCCCACATTAATGGGTAGACAGACTAGAGCTCCCCTAACAATGTCATTTTCAACAAGTGAAAGTGTCTGGCATAAAAAGACAAAGAATCTCATCCAGAGAAGGCAAACTTTGTAGTACAGAAAGGATGCAACACAGCAATACTAATGAAAAATGAACAAAACGTACTGGCCCATGTGGATTAATTCAGAGGCAGAATATAGAAATAGACAAAAAATCTGAAGGTGAAGAACATGAAGGGGAGGAGGGGACTAATAAATCCAGTAATGAAACTGAAGAATCTGTGGATCTTAATGACCAGAAATCTGAAGAGGAAAATGAACACAGACCTAGGTCCCCTATAAGAAGAAATCAAGATACACACTAAGAAAGACAGTTTAGATCCCCAAGAATAATTAAAAGAAGTCAAAGATCAATGAAGGACATAAGGCTATTTCAGGGAGGTGTAGTATTGTATATAAATGAGGTATTGCTATAAAAGCAGTATGCTATAGTGAATGCTAGTCGAGTTACCATCTGTTAACCTGACAACCTCTATTCCAGAGAGCACTTCATAACATAACATCTGGATCAGAGCAGGCATGAACATTTTGGAAGTTGAAATATAGATTTAGTGTTAAAGACAAGTGCATCTGAAAGGAAGCACTAAGATCTTTTCCATTATGACACACTTAATTCAGCCGAGGAAAAATGATAAATGGAAATTTCTATGGAATTTCTCAATCCAGGCAGATAAGACTGAGAATATAAAAAAAAAAACATGACATTGAGCCATGAGAAGTGGAATAAGAACTTACCTATATTGACAACTACTGTTCCAGAAAAATAGGTGTAGGTAATGCAGAAGAAAAAAAAATATTATGTAGGTTTAATTTTAAACAATGAAAATGTATTATTTTATCTTATAAACAAAAAATTCTCCAGAATATCTTTTTCTCCTTATTTTTTTAATTATGCTTTCACAAAATATTTATCAGCCAAGAAATATTACTTTGCTGTAATATCTCCCAAATACATTTTTATAAGAAAATGAATCACAAACTTTACAAGGTGTGATGGGTAAATTACTGCCATTTTATATTTTTAATTTTGTGCATGCATGTTATTTGTTTTTGATTTTGTCAACTGCACTGTATAGTAGGGTCAGTTGGTCACCATGGGTAAGAAAAAGAGCACCATGATGCAAAAACATCTGCCAGAAATTTGGAAACAGCACAGTGTACTGTTTGGCATTCACACTGGAATTCTCTAATATGAACATTTCAGAATGCTTGGGTGTCAATCTGAGGACAGTGCAGAGAATTCAGAAAGAGTTGAATGAGTCTAATGCTGATTATGAAGATACGGCAGCTCGGAAATCTCACACTGATCATCCTAATAAGAAAAGAACTCCCGAATTTGTTGGTGAGGTCCTCAGACTCAATGCACAGGCCTATATCAAGTGTCTTGAGGAGGAGGTGCTGCTCTAGGTCAAGAAGATGTCTACTGGAAGATCCTATGCTGGCAAAAAGACTACACAATGCCACACAAGCAGGAGAACCCAGTCATAGCTCTCAGACCTTTTTGTGTGACCACATCACTCCATTCATCTGGTCACCAAACTAAAAACCCCTTGATTATTATGTGTGTGTGTGGGGGGGGGCAGTTGAGTGAGAGACCAACAAAATTCCTTGTAAGACCAAAGATGAACTGAAGGCAAGAATTATGTCAGTATTCATCAACTTAAACAAGGAGACTGTCCAAAAGAGATGCAGGAGATTCCGAAGTCATTTGGAGGTCGTGGTTGAAGCCAATGTTGACTTATTGAATAAATTTACTCTTTAGTATTTCAAGATATCTTTGTGTAATTTTGGTAAATATATCTGTTAAAATGAGATGTCAGTGTTGTTTTCATTTTTGCGTAATATAGGCAACGATTTATCCATCATACACTGTACTTTGATTTTGTTTTCTAAAAATATGTCAAACATTTTAGAGTGCAAAATAAAGTAATAAATTTTCAAGTAAATCTATTTCCACATTCTGTTATCAAAATTAATGGATTATGACACGATAATAATACGGAAATACAAATTTTCATAACAGGTAGCTCATATTTACAAAACAAATGCCATGTCTCTTCAGGATATAGACAATAATGGTTTTCCACAGATTTCTTTTCATTATAATCTGTGAATCATTATGCATGCTTTGGAGAAATATAGGAAGTGGTTTCTTGTTACCTTCTCATGACTTTGAATGGACTTCTCCTTCTCCAAGAGTGGTTGTCAAAGCTAGATAGCCCATAGATGAAAGGAAAAGAGATGGTTTCATGCCTTTCACAAGGGCATCAGTGCAAAAGTAAATGCAACAGACTAGACCAGACTTTGAACTTTGCTCATCACTTTCACACTCCACACTCATAACCCTTAAGCTAATCTAAACAACTAATTCTTCTATATGACATTTGATTATTTACCAAAGTTTACATAATGCTAAGATTTTATTACTTAAACATTATTTTTAGTGGATATCCATATTTGAGTAGACGTTCCGTTTATTTATTAAATAGTATATTTATTCATTTTCCTCTTCTGGCCTGAATATTTGAGAAACCTTATTAAAGAAAAATATGTACTCTCCTGCAGGATTCGAACTTGTGTTCCCCTTTGACAGGGGAAACTATCATTAGATCTGACATGCTTTAGAGCTCTTAGCCATAAAGTGTGTCAATGATCAAGCACAGTTGAATTGTACCTTTAAATGCAAATTTTCCCTTGACTTTTGAAATATACGTATCTGCTCAGTTTTGTATCCTAAAGTAAACAAAACAATTTCTAAAGAAGTGATGGATTTTTATTTATCACTTCAACAGATTAAATGTCATTCAGGATGGCAGATAAAAATAAATGAATGTGTGCCGTGAAATATTGTCACTGCACCCACACATATATATGTGTGGGTGTGGAAGTAGTAATTTAAATGTATACCCTTTAAAAATTTTGCTTAATGTGCTGGGATAATTTAATTTGTTCCTTGAGTGTGCCATTGCTTAAAAAGGTTGAGAAACGCACTACCTTAATGCATTTAATATCTGTTGTAAGCTGCATGTAAATTATTAAAAGATTGTGCTTACTTTATTCATTTATGTTTATGTCAATAATAATAAGAAAGAAGTTTTTCTTGCATCATATAGTAAATTAAAATTAATTCTAGGATATATATTTTCTATTTCCTATCCTAAATAGAGTAAAATTCTAAAAAAACATAAACTATTTGTTAAGGACTATCATGAACGACTGTTGTTAAACAAGATTGCCAAGAATGTTCAAGTGGAAGATTTGCCTTGAGTTACTTCCAATGATTCAATACTGGAACCGGATTTTCCGATCAGCTTTCTTCTCCTGCCTTTTCTGTGCAAGACAAGAAGCACTCACTGAACAGGTTGAAGAATATTAGAAATGATTATTGATAATGTGTCTTTTTGACTGATACATACACTAGCATTTTTTGTCATACAGGGAACACTGTACGAAAAGAAATGAGTTTAATGAAAATATTAAATAGAAATATAAGATTTTTTTAGAAAAAAATTTAATTCTTTGAGAAGATGATTAAGAATGGTTATGATTAAGGAAAGAATCAATCAAGAATCCTCACAGAAACAGGCATTTCATCTCAATTGATTGGAATGGTGAGGCTGGAGATTTAGTGCCAGTTCTCATGACTTTGACAATTCAATGGTGGTTCAAAACACAAGAGAATTCAATAAGATGACAAAGAGAAATTAAATGGTCAAAAATGTTATTCATTGCTATTTAATAGCTTAAGGGAAAAAGTACTAGCAACCACAATCAGAAAATCAATGTATGTGAACTGAAGAAAATGTGTGATAAATTTAAAGAATGTAATCTCCTATACATTTTTTTCTCTTTGCATATATAACAATGTATAGAATTATGGATAGCTTGAAATGAAAGAAAGATGTATTAAGGCTGAATCAGATGACTAGAAAAGTATAATGTAAGCAAAAAAGAAATCATAATTACCTCTGCACCAATGAATAAATTTGTATTGTCATCAACATGAATAGAAGCATCTGCCCACCATGCAACATAAACCATCTTACCAGCATTTGACAGTAACCTTCATTATTTATTATTTCATTATTCTAGAAATGTTGTCTTGTATTAAACTTGACTTTTTTCCCAAGCAGTTTAGACATATCTATCCATGCCTACACCCATATGGATTGCATGGTAATTGATCAAATTATTTAAATAGATACATATAGTTTGTATAATTTTGCATTAATTTCCTTTAGAAAAGTATGGACTGTAAATTTCATCCCACCTTGCATAGCTTACCATTAGAATTCTATGTTAGAAAATAATAACCATTTGGGAGCAGTTAATGAGATATCTTGCAAGAAATTTCTTTATTCCGAGTTTTCTAACTTTGGCATTTTATCAGTGATTCAAGACAATTTATAAATGGTGATGAAGGCAGTGATAGCAAATGATTGCTTCAGAATGTCTGACAAGATATTTTACTTACATGATAACCTCATAATAGACATTATATATAGGAATGTTAGCAGAAAAAAGTGACATTTTTCAATAATTTTTTGTTTTAAATCCAACCTGGGAACAAAAAGAATAAAAATATAACAGTTCCAATTGGTTAACACTAAGAGAAAATGAGATTCCTCTCTAGGGTCTATTTCAAAGAGTTCCGAAAGAGTATTAAGCTCATATATACTTATATTTATTTGCTTTAGCCTGGTTTTGTATTTTACAGGTAAAATCTCTTTCAAGATAATCAATAAAAATAATTCATTTTCACAAGTTCTTAATTTTATTAAATAAGAATCCTTTTCATTTTTTCACGTTTTTATTTGTGATTATACTTAAAGTAAACATATATATAAAATTAAATGAATCTTTCCATGGCTTGTAATAGTCAGAAAAATGATATATATCCATTTGGTCACTGTTTTACTGTAGGATAAAGTTAAAAATAGGTTAACAATTTTTCATTGTTTGTAATCATTTGAATTACTTATATTTATTTTCTAAAAAAATATTATTGATAACTTAAACTAATTTAAAACTTTGAAAGCTAAATTTAACATTTTCTTTGAGTTTGTATTACATTTTAATAAGGCAACTATTACTTCAAAGTTTAAAATCTGTCTGTATTTTTTTCAAGTAGTTAATTCCATTTGGGATGTTAATTTCACAGAAGAAAAATAAAGCACAACATTAAATTTAATAATTCCCCCTCGTCCTGGAAAGCATCTAGGGTCTTATTTGGCAGCCTCCCTAGTGATGGTGTCTTGATAAAAAAGTCCAGCTACAAAGATTGAATCCCAATCTTCTTAATTCCTGTTCTTTTATTTTTCTCTCTCCTTAATAGTGTTTCTTTTTTCATATTCTCTAACACTTAGTAACCCCTTGCACCTTAGTGGCTTTATTGCCTTGCTTAGGTGAAATGATTAAAAAAGAAAAAAAAAACATATACATATGGTGAATAGAATCTTTTGATAAAATATGTTTACAGTCTCTATTCAACAATGGTCAACTGTATACAGCTCTGAGTAGAACAAAATTGGACTAATTTAAAAGTACCGGTATGATGGAAGATTAGGAGTGTGCTTATAAAATTATACTTCTTTACAAATAATGTTGTTCTCAAAGAATTATTGCAATAAATACATTTACAATAAAATATCTATTTCTATATTTTATCCCTTTCTTTTTTTACAGGCACTATGCTTATAATTAATTTTCATTTACAGAAAATACTACTTTTCCTTAGCTTTGGTTACTTTTATATTAAATTGTAATAATTTTACACATTGATTCGAAAAAAGATATGTGCTTCTTGTAATGAATATCATATTTTCTTTTAAAAGAAAAAAATACTACAAAATTCCGAGGAAACTTGTAAATATCTTCTTTTTTTGCTCCAAGCTCTGAGGACGAAAACAGGCAACCATGGAGTTAATGCACAGTTGACAAGATGGCTGTTTGACTGGAAAAAAAGATCTTTGCTGGCTTCTAGTGCCTCAGGAAACAAAATAATGGGTGCATTTTTACTGTTGTTCAATATACAACTTGCTGATATTTGAAATTAAAGTGACATCTACCTAATGTAAGACATACATAATATATGATATGCACTCAGAAATTTAACCACTTGGAACCAGCTGACGAGCTATCTCATAACAAATTTCTTTGTGCTGAAGTTGCTGAACCTATATCTCATTGATAGAACATCAAAGATATTTATATTATATAGAAACCTTGAAAACAAAAGTAACTCTTTTATCTGGTGTTTTCTACAAAATATATACTCCCTGGGAACAAAGTTGGGGAAGAAAGGTAATAAAGAGATGCAACAGGCAATCCTAAAAGTGTGATAAGATTGACGGTTTCTGATGATGTGTTAATTAACAGGAATTAATTTTAACAAGACACAGATTTCCATCTTAATATCTCTTCATAGTTTTTATATCTTCAACTTAAGGATTTGATAAATGTTTTCATCACTTCTTGCAACTCCTTATATAAAGGAATGCATTTGTCAGATTTTGTAAGACAGAAACCTGCCCGTGTACTGTATTACACACACACACACACACACGAAATATGGTTATGAGGTTCCCTAGCTGCATTGAAAAATTGGGAAAACCACTCCCTATTTGATGTGTTCTCTTTATAAACGTTTTACAAATGATTTTCCAACCCATTCTGGTGACAAATACTCTTTTCTTGTAAATATACAAATTTGAATCAAATGTTAACTTTTAAAACTGGCTTCTCATTTTCTACTTTTTTTTTTACAGTAAGGTTCACCATGTACAAGGCCCAGGGGCCACTCGAGGTAGAGGTTTACATTAGGGGGTGGTTTATATGGATAGGAGGGGAAGATAATGGTTGTCTCTAGATTTGAACAGGTTAAGATTGTAGTGATCAAGGAAACATCCTCTTGGGAGTCTGTTCTATAGGGCAGTGGATCACAGGAAGAAGCTGTTTGAGTGGAACATACTTCTCGCCAGTGGAATACGGAAGGAATGATGGTGCTTTGTTATTATGTAAGTGGCATGGATTGTCATAGCTGTGAAGGTCAGACCTGGTGGAGCACTTTCCATGGAAGTAGTAATAAAACAGTGAGAGACTCACCACATCCTGCCTATGAGAGAGAGAGAGATTGGAGGATGGGAAATAATTCTTCTCCAACAAGGTCTCTCTCAAGACTGAAATGTGAGGTCTGAGCAGCTCCTGCCCAAATATAGCAACTGTACTCCATTTTTTTGACTGATCTGGCTCTTATAAACGTAGAGGATAGTGTGAGAAGTCAGGTACTTACTGGAGCAGTACAGGGAGCCAATATTTTTACCTGCATCTTTAACAATGGATCATATAGAGGAATTCCTCAGCAGAGAGGCAGAGACGCATCATGGGAAAGAATTTATGGTTAAAAGTTTTGAAATCCCTAAAGTACATTGAAATCAGAACATCCCTGCAGATCAAGTAAAAGGTTCTGTTCAAGGCGTCTTGAAGGTAACAAATATCTAATGAAGACTGAAGAATAAAGTGGTCAAAAATCAATGAGATCAAGATATCAAAAATGAGGGAAGTTGTCTAAATTAAACATAGTATCATCATCATCATCATCCCCTTGACTTTTGTAATCATAGGGTGGATCCGAATACAGAAGCCACACTGTTTTCCACAATGGTCTATTAACAACAATTCTGGTACAGTCATACCTGTCCATTTTTTGACATTGTCAAACCAGTTTTTGCATTGGTGTACTCTCCTACATCCACCTTCAATGGTGCCTTGCATGATAGTCTAAACACGTGGTAACAAAATCTTGAATTCAGAAATAAGAACTTGAACCAACAATAATTTTAACGCTAACCCTTTTACTGAACTTAAAAAGAAAAATTCCAAGAAATAATGTCTAAAAAGAACAAAAATTCTTTGTCGTTATCAAAAGGTGATTTATGATTCCCATTCAGAAAGGATAATTTAAAACTAGCTTCATTTCCATCTTAAGTAATCTGAGAAGGGCAAGAAGGTAAAGTTATCTAAATTCTCAGTAATTGAATCCTTTGTTAATCCCTACTTTAAAACACTTCTGTAATAAAATCGTATAAAAGTTCAGAAATATCTAATAAATATAAAAAAAAATGAAAAAAAGACCTACATAAGTCAAGCATTATAAATTCTAAGAGGTTCCTCATTAATCAATAAAATCTAGAAAAACTGGTAGGATGAAATGAAACAAGCAGCTGCAATAAAACTTTGCCAAATTAGCTAATGATATAATAAAAATAATCACCTGCCAGTGAAATAGAAATATATTGGCTGATAATTGCAAATAACAAATATTATTGCCAAAAAGGAACCAGCAAATAACAGATTATTACAGAACAATTATTGCCTTTATATCATACATGAAGTAAACTTCTTGGTCCAACGTATTTCTTTAATATGATGTTTTAATTCATTGCGATTAACTTTCTCCACTTGGCAATTTCAAAATTAAACCAGTCAATTAAATTTTTATAGTATGAAATAGATATAACTGATATCATGTGAGACATGATCAGTAGAATCAGTGACTATTCTTATACTATTTCAAGGTTTATTTAAATTTAAATGGATATGTCAATTGTCTAAACAATACTTCAGATACAAATAAAATATCAAACATTTGCAATTATCAGACCTATTTTTGCTTGTTTTGATGTGTAGTTGGTTTTATCAGAATGAACAATTCTTACTTCATTATTATTAATTGCAGATTGTGTAGCTGGTCTTAACAGAACTCAAATTCCTATTGTATCATTGGGTAGGTTGTTTTAGCAGAACTCAAATTCCTACTACATCTTTGTTTTTAGTATATAGGATAGGTGATTTAAGCAGAACTCAAATCTGTCTGTCGATGTAGTTTTGATGCTGCTTGTTAAAGTTACCAGCCACAAATTGTGATATAGAGATGGTAGGAGTGAGAGTTCTCTCTGGATGAAGAGAATAGCTGATCTATAGTCTGTCATGGCTGAAGTATTCCTATATCTCACCTAACTACATCCTGTTCCAGATGATGCAACTGAATCCCTTAATAAATAACAAAATTATTAAAAACAGGATTTTTGTTTTCATTTCCCGCCATGGTATCTGTTTCACATTTTATTCTCCTTGTGAATATATGGCAGGCTGGACCTTTCTCAGTTTCTTTTGTGCACACTGGCATGAACGAGAATAAAGTCTCATCATGGGGTTATGTGACCAGTCAGTTAAAGGCTGAAAGTGGTCTTCATTGTATGTTTATAATACCAAATCAATATACTATCAATATTTTTAATTGATTTCCCACCTAAAGATCTCGAGAGATCCACTCTATTTAAATGATTGATTGAATTTTTCAAACATTTTTTACTTTATTTTGAATTTTTCCAAACATATGCCAAATTCTATGGACAAACCACAATGGTTGTTGTTTTAGATAAATCCAAGAAGAAATTTTCAGTATGTTCCATTTTGATAGTTCAAGATTGAGTTAGTTCAGTTGACCTTTGTGGTCACTTGCCAACTCTATGTTGTAAATAATTAAGCTTTTCAACCCGTGGGCAACTTTGAATGCAGTATTTGTAATTTGTTTCCTTACCAATGACTTAAACTATTAAACATCACAAAATGAGGTAACGCTTTATGATTGTACTTAAATAGCATATAAAATGTAAAGAAAATCCAAGGAGACCACCTGAATAATTGTCAGTAGCATCAAGTTACATCAAAAAAGTTTGACCTTTTTCTCAGGGTGACATATCCAACTGAAAACATCTTTTTTTATGAGACCACCCACTTACAAAATCATTTTCTTTGTTCAAATCTTATCATAAATCTTATCATAAATCTTATCATAAATCTGTCTAATGAAGCAGATGTAAAGGATTAAAGAGAATGCAAAAATTATGGCAACAGTTTCTTACGACTGGTCCAGCATTTTTGAGAACACCATTATCTGTGAATATTGCCAAAGATAAGGTAAACCTATTTATAAATCCTAATAACAACAGAAGAGCCCTTTTAATCTTCATGAGAATTATTATATAATCTGAAAGAAAATTGATAAAAAAAATACCAATCTGGGATTATAAAAACCAAACATCTTTTATTGTTAATGATGTACAAAGCTCTTTAAAAAAACTTTTTCTCACTTTTGGCAACTTTTTTGACTGTAAAATTGTCTTCAGTTAGAATGGTGAGAAAAGATAGATTTATGAACTCTGAGGCTGGAAAAATGGTCATCAGTTTATCAAAAACTAGGAGCTCCTTATTTTAAATTCTAATGAGTTATTGAAATGTGAATCTGATAGTGTTGTGGTCATGCACACACACATCTGAAGAGACTAACCTTCCTTTTCTTACAATAATGCTATCTTATTCCAGCAACTATTCATATTTCATAATATGGGATTGTTTACATAATGTCTTCTTTCTAGACAAACAAGTGACCTGACACCATAAAAAGGCAGTTCAAATGTTTACTTAGTATATATATTTAAACAAGCTTCAAACTAAAATTCCTATCTGACACATGAATGTGATATTTAGAGATTATAGATAGATATACAGTAATGAAATTAATTGATATTTTTATATATTAGTATAATTTTGTGGTAATTTTTATCTTTTCTAAGTTAATTTTCTTCATCTTCACATTTTTATCACTAAAATAGAAAAGAAATGGAAAATATGCAAGTAAATGGAAAAACATATTCACTGAAATTTTAACCTTTACAAGAAAATACAAAGACGTATTTCCTTTGAGTTTTGTTGTGGATAAATGTCTGCAATCGGTTTTAAATGAAAATAAATAAAAAATTGACTTTGTACATAAAATAGACAATTGTCAGTAAGACTTCTCAATCAATATAGTGGCACAAATTATGAGGATGTTCATTTAGGTTTTTTTTTATTTAGTAATAATTAAACTAATGCTAAGAAATAGAAAAAACTTTATTAGAAACAAGGGAAAGAGTACTAAACTGTTACATGATATCTGTTCGCGTGTATGGCAGTGAGTGCTGGTTAATCTCCTCAAAGAAGAGATTTGAAGCAACAGAAATGTGGTTCTACAGAAGGATACTGAGTATACCATGGACTGAATATGTGAGCAACGACAAAGTTTTAGAGAAAATGAAAACAAAAAAGAAACTTATACTTAACATCAGGAAGAGACAGTTGAGGTTTCTAAAGCACATAATGAGGAAAGAAGGCTTGGAAAAATTTGATACTCAAGGACAGATTGAAGGAAAATAAAGACAGGAAAACAACACATAACATACTTAGTGAGCTTGAGTAAATGGATGGTGGAACAGGGTTTAGGAGATATAACAAAGACAAAATTTATTAAGAGCTACAAGGGACATGAAGTCGTGGAGAGCCATGATCGTCCTGAGGAGACATGGTACATAAAGAAAAATTAATCCCAGATAAGATGCAAAACATTTTTTATTTAATAGCTGAACAATTTAACTTCATAAAGTGTATCTTAAACAAGTTAAATTATTTAAATTAATTATATAAGTTTTTCCGAGCAATGTACAGGAAAATAATATGGAATAACACAATACTGAGGAAAAATTGTGGAATGATTTTGTAATTTGCATTCCTAAAGTAAATACCAGCAGAAGCCTTGATATTCAAATTGCTCTGCAGTTAAAATAGTTCTTGCAGACCTTAACAAATGATTGAACTATTTATCTTGTTTGGACTGTTGTCCTCATCTTTATTGTCATATTCACAGTGTTTTGGCTGTTGTACAATCTGCCTTTCTCGGAACCGAGCCCTTTATTTAGTCCACTGGGGTAGATTGTTCTAGTTCCACATGTCACAGCATTTTTCGATATCTCAGTTTCAGTTATTTCCTTTTTAGAGGTTAACAAAAACTTGGATAGTTAAGTGACTATAAGGGAAATAAAGATGAGAACAAAACATGAAAGACACCCAAGTTGTAGGATAGAAAACTCAAAACAATATGCATTAGAAATAAAAAATATACAACAAAATGCATGAAAAAAAAATGAGTAACAACAGGAGTTAATGTTTGGTTCTTAGTTCTGTCAAAAATGAAAACCAGTCCTTAGACACAAACAGAAGAAAATGTGGTTAAATTGGATTAAAGCGGAACAGTCATGGCATGTGGATGATTGAATAAAACTGATATTCAATGACAAATCAACTATCTACATTTGCCAAGGTGGTGGTGATGGAACTTTTGTCTGGTGTCATTCATATGAAACATATTGTCACATGGCCATGATGCCTTCCAGCTTAGGGAGAAAGATTTTCTCACCAAGTATTGGGGACATCCTGAATTTCTGCTCACACTAACAATATTATATATAAAACGAAAAGGAAACATAAGATAATGGGTCTGTCTGATGGGTCAAAACTCATTAAATAACAGTGCAAGCAACAAGACAAACACTGGGGAAGTTTATATAAAATTTTATATAACAACAAATAAGTTAACTGCAAAAACAATAAAAGGACAAAATAATGACTATGAAAATATATACAGTAATCAGGGATCAATAGAGTCTGAAGTCATAAAACTGAATGGGGATGAATCAACAAAGTTCCCCTCTGTCCTTTGTGGAATGGTGTATGCAAACTTTGGTGGGGTTATGGAATGTTTATCAATGAGGCCGAGGGTGAAGCAAACAATATTTATCTTGATTCTTCATATTATTATTATTATTATTGGAATCTCTCCCATTTTTTTAATACCTCTTTCATTCTTTTCAATTTTGTTTTTATTCATATTCTTCTCTCATTTTGAGATCAGTTTCTCTGTCTCTCTCTTTGATTTTTCTTTGTTCATATTTTCCACCATGTCCTTCTCAGTGTGTTATCATATAATCCAAGTAAACATGTGGTTCAAGTCTCTGTTAGGTCAGCCCTTTACAGTTGTCTTCACATGTTGACATGATGAAGGCTTTTTGTTAAGTCGGCCAGGAGGTTTAATTCTTCCCCCTTCATCCATCATCCTGGACATTGAATATCGTCATCTGTTTCTCATAATCAACACTTGCTGACTCCCTTTTTACCAAGTGTGTTCCTTTTTTCCCTTTTGCTGTTTCAAATGTTTTATGACTCGTCCTGCTATTTTCTGTACTTTTCATCGTTGTCGATATTTTATCCAAGTTCCACCTCAGCACTATCGAAGCTGTCTGAGAAAGGGGAATGTACAATTGTACGCCATGGCCCCACATCGGCTGGCTCTGAATGTGTACATATTAATCAGTCTTGCTTTGCTCTCCTCTCCCCCTACCACAGCACAATATCAAAACGACTACCTAAGAAACAAATTTCTCAAGTCATTCATGATATGTGGTTGCATGCCATTTAAATGGTAATCATTACCTCAACAATCAATGCACATGTATACATTGAAATTGTGGATAATTTTCTTCATTGATAGAAAAGTGTTTTGGTGATGAAGTTATTTTCTGGACAATAATGTATCTTGTCAGAGAGAAAAGGGATTAAAGCTTTTCTTAAGGAAAGGCAAATAAAAATTAATGACATTGCCAGTGAACAGTCTGAATTTAAATCCAGTTGAAAATACATGGCAGAAATCTTTTTTAAATTCTCCATTGACCATAAAATCTATTAGCCACCATTTAGGAAAGTTAAAACTACTTTAATAAAGAATATTGCTTTAAATTACTGAAATCTATGTCTGACAGAATTAAGACTGTCATAAAAGATCAAAGAGAGGCAACTAATGTTAATTCTATTTTTTTTGTTGTTGCTGAATTTCATAATTTTAACCCAATATTGGGTTATTACATAATGTTTTCCTCTGCATGGTTTGGAAAAAAATGATACCAAAATTGTAATTTGATGTAAATTAGGTAAAGTATATTTTATGAAGCCAGAAAGTTCATCTATTAAATAAAAATGTTTTACATCTTATCTGTAATTAGTTTATTTATTACTAAATAAAAAATAGGATGAACATCCTCTAAGTGTGTTAATGCTATAATTTTTGCCAGGAGTAGTATAACTTTGAAAAGAGTCATTAACATTCAAAGCTTTCTTCAGACATCTGAACTCTTTTGTATTTGCTGTTGTTATCACATTTCATCTGATCTATTCTACAGCTTTTTCAGGAATGAGACTTTTCTCTTTCCTGACAGATTGTATACCTGAAAAAGCCGTAGATAGTGACAGAAAACAACCATTAATTTACTAACTGAATCAGTTCATTCCAGTAACTTTCACAGACATGTTGCAGAACAACTCCATTGTTTAAAGTAGAATCACTAAAGTTCCATGTTTGCTGATGAATCTGTGTCTTGTGTTGTTGAAATAAATTGGATCTGGCTGGAATAGGAATGACTATTTTCTGTCATTGTTATCTCTGGGGAAACTAAACTTTTCTCTTTATAGATTGGGTACACCTAAAGAAGGTTGTAGCATGGAACAGCCAAAACATTAGGATAAAAATAAAGGCAACATAAAACAAAAGTTCAGTTATCTACACAAACCTTGAAAATCACTCAATAGTTTTGCTATTACCAAGATAAATTATTATACATCTATGTATATGGAGAAATTTTGAATTGTGAGACAGAAAAAGATTTTTAATCACAAATCTGTAAGTAGACTTACATTTTGAGTAAATTTTTAAAAATTTAAATAACATTTTTGGACAGTGTTCTGAGTTTTCCAAAAATTAATAAGGAAAAATTATCACCAAGTGGAGAATTGTTTATGCCATTTTTAAATATAATGTAATTTGTTTCCAGAGCAGAGGTAATTTGTATGAAAACTGATAAAAATGTTATCCATGAAAGAGAAAAATAATATCTAAAAATTTTTGTGTTATTAAAGTTTAATTATCAGGCCAGAAAATGTATATAACATTTCTTGTTTATTTAATCAAATATTGCTTACATACAAGTATGTTTGTTTGGAAAACTGATAAATTTGCTGGGTTTGTTAAATTTTTAAAAAGTACTTGTTTGTATAAATCCAAGATTTTATATGTAGAATTTATAAAATATTTCATGACTTTTAGTCATTAATGAGTCATATTTTCGATCAACTAAAATTAGGTAGTGTAGACTCACATAATCGTTATCAATGCCAAAAACAGAATAAACAAAATGTGTTCAACCTTTCGTCAGGACTGTTAACATTGACTTTTCACTAATGTTCTTGAGAAAGACATGAATCCAATTTTCCACACTTATAATAGTTTAAGTACTTCAGACATACAAAATGTCAGTTCAACTAAGAGATGGTTACTCTGATAGAAAAACCAAGTAACCCCAAATACAGGATCAGGAATAAGTGTAGGACAAGCAGTATCAAAAAGAAAGAAAAGAAAAGAAAAAAAGGCAATATGCTCTTAAAACCACAAATGCAGTCAGGTAGCCTGCATGAAATAAAAACTGGAAGCATGTGTGTAGGCTTTCAGATTTCAGATTATTTTATTCTAGCTCAATGACTTTATTACAACTTTTCCATTGAGTTTGTTAATGCAGAAAAAGAATAAAACTAAATATTTCTAGTATTAAGGGAAAATAATTGATGATTTCATATAAAATTTTAAATTGAACCTTGTTTTCTATGTTATTCATCAAAAGAGTTAAGGATTTCAAATATCTTGGATCTCAAATAATAAATTCCCTAAAAGACTTCAACATCCGCAAAGCTTTTGCATAGGATGCGTGTAACAAACTTGACAAGATTTGGCGCATGACCTTCCCATCCTCTTTAAAAGGCCGAACCTTTTGAACATTGATTGAACAAGTCCTACTGTATGGATCAGAAACTTGGACATTATCTGTTCATCTTGAAAGACAACTGGATAGAACATATACAAATCTACTTAGAAAAATCCAGAACATCAGTTGAAGATCCCATGCAAGGCTTAGCACAATTTATGAAGAACTGAGACCAATTTCTTTTAAACTCAAACAAAAATGATTACAGTTTTCCACTGAGCGGACAGGGAAATCGTCTCATCCTTACTCCTATGGCATCCTACTGAAAGTGACTTCTCACAAAAATCGACTTTGCCAGACACCATAGCTTAGGACTCCGAGTTGGACATTGGAGATCTGGGAACAATAATGCAGGACTGAGAAGTGTGAAAGGGATTGTCAATGGAATTTCGAACAATCATCGGGAAGTCGAAGGATGATGATGATATTATTTAATAAAAATTAGGAGAATAAACAGATCAACAAGTGTTACTGAGGGGATATAGCTCTTGTTTTCATAATAATCATTATCACTAATTAGGAAAAGCAATTAATGGGACAGAATTGAAACTACTTTAAAAAAAGGTGTGAATGCAATCAAAATATTTACATGGATTATTAAGTATTAATTTATGGTTATTAGAAGGACTATAAGAGCATAAAAACTCCTTATGGGTTAGTGTCTGAACAAAGTTAGTACAATCTATACTAATATAGGTATACTTATATCCAACATCTCAGACAAATATTCTGAAAAGGTATGACAGAATTTTGTCATTTGGTACATGAAGAAAGCATGACTAGTAAGCCTCTTAGCTAGGCGTCTTCACTGTTTTCACGGGAAAACAGATAGTGTAATGAAAAATGCCACAAACTTAACAAAAATAAATTTTTAACGTCAAAATACTTATGTTATTATTAAGATGAAAGACCAAAGTATCTTTTAATTATTTTTTAAAATTTTTAATATTTTCTAACACGTTCGAAATTTTGGTTAAAGTCTTCTTTTGTTTACGTCATCGCAATGTCAGAGACAATGACATAGTTTTTTTTTTGCGCTTTTTTTCCATTGAAAACACATTGATTTTGAAATTTTTGTACAAATCAAGTAATTGTCCAATTTTAATGAACTTTTCAGGACTTATTCACAAATGAATGAAATTATTTTTGAAATATTTTTTTTTTGAAAAGTTTGGTAATTTTCTTTTTTAAATATGTTAACCCCCCCCCCACACACACACACACACACTTACTTAATTTCATGAAATTTTGCCAAAAACCTTTCGGTTTCCTGAAAATTTTTTTTTTTTTTTAAAGAAGTCGTCTTTGGAGATGATAAATCACCTACTTTTTTTTTCAAATTTGAGCTATCTGACTGAAAATCGGCTCTGAATTGAAAAATAATGAATCCAATAAAACTATGATATTACTTAATTAGAAAAACTTTTAATTGCTTTTGTAAATAAGTAATATTAAGGACATTATTGTCTGAAGAAATAAAATTTTTCTGATGAATAATTAAGTTTTACAAGAATTTTTTCATTTTTTAAGAAATTTTAATTAAATAATTTATAATAGTTTAAAATTGTGTAAAACTCTGTATTAGGCTGTTTCCTCGAGGTGATGTAGTAATTAAGCGGAAACAAAATGTACGATTCCAAAATTGCAAAGATTAATAAGTTTAGTTGCACTATTTTATTTCTTAATTATTTTTTATGTTGTATTTTTTAATTAATACATTCATTATTTCCATGTATGGTAGACTGCAATTGCCATTATTATAAAAAGGTCACATGATCTAAGAGTGTTGTCCATTTATTGTAATAAATGGATAACACGTGGACTTTTCAGAACATTTCACTTCTTAGTTGCTTTCCAACAGTTTGTATTTTCCGTTCAGCTTCTTTTCAGTAATGTTTATTGGGTTAATAAAAGTTTTAGTAATTATGTAATTAATAATAAAATTTAATAATAAAATAATTGTCATAACAGTAATTAGAAATAAAATGAAAAATATATAAAAAATATAAATCAGGTTACCAGATAGGTACCTCTGCTATTTACCAACATAAATTTAGATTTAATTAAAAGCTTAATGATTAAATGCATTATTTCCATTAAGTAAAAATTCTGGTGTATTTCAGATAGAAACTATATACATTGGATTGGAAAGTCACATTTAATTTTGATTTATTGAATAATAATTAAATTATCATTTCATAAATTATTAAGTTACTTCTATCATGGTATTTTATTTTACATTTTTTTAAATTATTTTTCAGCATCATAAACGTAAAAGTAAGTACAAAAAAAAAATGAGAGCGCTGAAAGTTTTCCTTAAAAATAACGAGGTAAATAATTTGTTCACATAAATGTAAAATATTTCACTTTTCTCCTTCCGTAGAACAAATTATCCTCACGGAATCCATCAATAGGTCATTCAACACCTGTCAAATGACGCGAAAGTTTATGACCTGCTTTGATTTATTTTCAAATTACATCTTTTCGGCGCAAAAGCTAAGTTAAGCTTGGTTCAAAATATTTTAAATAAACATTATAATTTCTGATTTTCTTAAAATAAGTTTTTAAAAAATGATAATTGATATTTAAAAAATTTCAAACTGAGATTTTCATTGATTCTATGAAATGGAAAAAAATGGTCAATTTTGCTGACTCAAAAAAAACAAGATTTTTAATGAAATTTTCGGATGTGTTAGGAACGATTAAAAAATGTAAAAAAATACCACAAAAATACTTTGATCTTTCCTCTTAATAATAACATAAACATTTAGATGATAAAATTTTGTTTTCGTCAAGTTTGGCATCTTTTTCACCAAGCTATGCTCTTTTTTTTACATTTCGTGGAGGTACCTACCTTAGCCCTCCTGATTTGAATCTGTTGGACTGTGATGTCTACAGCATCATTGGGAATTGAAACCAAACAGCAGTTCTACATTGTCAAAGGCTTGTTGAAGGCTGTCATCATGGATGTGATGGCTAACCAACATGACAGTAGTGTCTTTGTTATATCAATGACACAATGTTTGAAGATATTTATGAAGTTGGTGGGGGGTGATCAACTCTTCAAAAGAGTATAGTAGAGCAAAAATAACCAGAAAAATATAATTAAAGACCGATGTGAAAACCTAATTATTAAAAATACCAATTTCATATTAGTCATCATTTCTTTTTATGTCATGGGTAAACTACTACATACATACATACATACACATATATATATATATATATATATATATATATACACACACATAATTTAAACATTTGGGCATTCAGGCTAGTTTACAAATGGCAAAATCCCACTTCAGTCTGTCTGTAATCTTATGCTCCCATATTGCATATATATATGAAACATTATATTGACGACTGACAACCAGAAGTGGTTATGCCCAAATGGTTTAAGAATTATTTCTAGGACATAGTACTGGTTGGAAAAAGTTATTTGTGTAATGGACAGACACATATTTTATAATGATCTTAAAAATCCCCTTCCAATAGGATAGTAACATAAACACTTCAAATAGATATAGCATAAGGGACAACAAAATGTTTAGACTTAACTCATTTTTGTGAAAAACAGACGGAATTTTCTTTGGTTGTCAGATTTTGAGAGGAAGCAAGATGTATGTATCAAGTGATGTAAACATCAGGAGGGCAAGCGGTCACTGTGTAAATAAATTGACAAAACCAGAAGAGTCACAAGACTTGTATACACTCATTTGTTACTAGAGAAAAACATACAAATGTATTAATGTTGACTACATAATATATTGTAGTTATAACTGAGTAAATAATTGTACACCCGCTTACATCTATATATGCAAAAATAAAACTGAGAAACAACAAACCGAGTATTATTTATTATCTCATTGTTATGTGGTGTTGCAGAAAAGAGAGACAGTAATACTGAATAAAATTTTAAGTTTCACTTGAAATGTAGACAAAATATGGATCAGAATCTGACAGAAGGATAAGATAAAGAATACACAAAGTATATACAGTCTTTCTTGTATATTTTTTATAGATGTGCATAATGAGTGTCCAGATAATTTTGTTGGAAAAATACAAGAAATGTCTGTTTATTTTTTTTTTACCTCAAATGTTTATCAAGTGCTAAGTCATTATGGCCAGAAAAGGAACCAAAATCTTTGTTGGCGCATGTGTTAGTGAGAATGTCACGTGTTTATGTGTGTGTAAATCAGAAAATTGGAATCGATTCTCAATGGTTCAGAATGAGTGAATTAATGATAATTATAATGGTTATAGTTATTTTATTATAATTATTTTTGGCACTATAATTTTTATATATGTTTTTATGGATATGACGAAGTGACCATATAATAAATTTTTTATAATTTATGTATTTTTATGGACATGACAATGTCTATATAGAATTTTAAATCATCAAAAAGCTTTTCTTAAATTTTATTATAAAAACCAGTCCCAATAAATACGAACACAAATGAGGAGACATGATTTGTCTGGTTATATATATATATATATATATATATGTTTTCAAACAGGTTTTATTGAACAACACTGACAAGGTCAGTCTTTTCAATTATTTTAGTTTTTCCAACTAAGTTCTTTTATGTCAGAATTAAAAATGTTAAACTTTCCAAAGTTATGGCATTCAAGTACATTCGAATATCCCTATAGTCATTATCAAAAGTTGCAAGTTATTAGTCTGTTTATCAGAATGTATTTTTAGTTAACTCACACAAAGGTGACAACATCTGCAATGGTTAAACTGAACTTATACATGCTCTTTTAATGCTCAGTTAATTAATAAAGTATATGATCTCCTACGGAGAAAGATATTTAATATTAGATGTTTCTTTTGTAGTATAATGGCTGCTACAATTTTGACTCTTGCTTTCCATTGAGTCCTATATTATATTTCACGAATCCATTACATTCACTTAGGTGCTAATACTCTTGGGATAGGTATGAATCCTTTTCTTCTCCTCCTAGCTATGGGTAAATAGCAGGACAGACAGGGTTCTATAGCCTTGGATGGCAACTAGTCTACTGCAGCAACCTACTGTGGGAAAAAATCTGCTTTGTCAGTGATGTATCGAAAGATACATGATCACCTAAGTGTGTATCATGCATGGCACATAACTGACTGATTATCTATGTATATAAATCAGTAAATTTGTCAGCTCAATTTTGATTTGAAACTTTTCACCACTGAATTATGTCCATTCATAAAGAAGGAGATTATGTCAAAAAATAAATGTTTCGAAAATAGTTTTATTCATCATGAGGTGACAGACTTACTGAGATATATATATATATATATATATATATATATATATATATAATATTTTTTGTTTTAAAAATATGATTCCTTCGCTACATAAGAGTTCTCATGTTTCAAAAGCGAGAGCCAAGACCCCTAATATAATTTTTGAAATTATGTTGAGTTAAGGTGTATATATATAAGATTATTCCCAAATTCTCGCTTGACGAGGAAGCGAGAATTTGGGAATAATAAGATTATTCCCAAATTCTCGCTTGACGAGGAAGTGTGTCCAGACACCTTAACTCAACATAATTTCAAAAATTATATTAGGGGTCTCGGCTCTCGCTTTTGAAACATGAGAACTCTTATGTAGCGAAGGAATCATATTTTTAAAACAAAAAATATTATAATATAAGCTCTACTTCTGTATGGAGCACTGTCTTTTTGAAAATAAAAGCAAAAATACTAAGGAACACCGGATTATTTACCTAACGTGTTCTTTCCTATTTTTCTGTATACCTGCATATATATATACATATACATATATATATATATATATATATATATAGGTTAAAATTAGGGAATTGTTGGTGTTGCAGCATACCTACGGATGATAATCGGTATGCCCCTGTTCCCATAAATACAGTAGTGAATACTGTATGTGTTGGTCTGCGGTTGGAGATTCCTTGTGGAATTCACTTGACTCACATCTAGCAGTTGACTACTTCTGTGCGTCGCTGGCAAATCTTAAATGTGCTGTTCATGTCCTAAGTATTATCATTCATTACCAATCTTCATGTGATTATTCTATCCAGTAACCTTCCCTTGGTTACAACAGTTGGTTACATGCCTACTGCATTTGAAAGTGAAATTTATACATGGATTAAAATCATAAGAATGTCAACAGAAGCTCAACTTGTTAAAAAAATATGAGTCCACTT
>OZ038476.1:14895224-15395224 GCA_964036315.1 Acanthosepion esculentum | reverse complement strand
AAAAGGGTGGCTTTAAACAAAAATTACGGTAGCTGGAATCTTTAAAAAAATACTAAAATAAATTGACTCAGACATAGAAAAAGCAAAGTTATATGGTTTCACCCTTCTTTATGTGAACTACCTAATATACATATTGGTCAATAGTTTCTGAAATTGATTGACAAACATCTTAACCAAAATAACCCACTAAATAAAATTTCTAATAGAAAAACCTTAAAAATTAGCTTCTGCACAAATAACTGGTAAAATATTTTTCAGGCTTTTCAATAAAAGTTGTCAGCACAATGAGCAGGAATAGGTGGTGGGTGTACAAGTGACAGTGAAATACATTGAGATTAAATCAAAATTTATATTGTCATCATCTGATCTACATCAGTATAATAACAATCATTATATATATATATATATATATATATATATATATATATATATATATATATATCAAAATAGTAAAAAAATAAATAAACAATGACAATTGTCCATATAAACCTATGTCTGCAATTTTTTCATTTTTGAGTTATTAATTTTCAAGTTTACAGTAGATGCTGTTAAATGAAAAAAATCAAGTTATAATCCAAAAATACTTTGACAAATGTTGGTATATGGTAACATATCCAAAAGGCTATTGTTGTATCTCAACATAGCAACTCATAACAAATGTTCAAAATGCCCCCTACTTGCTTCTACATATGCATGTACCCATCAGATTGTTGATGATTGGCAGGCACTTTCAAGTACTCCCACATAGTGTCGAATGGTTTTGCAGGTAAACCATGACACATTGATGAAGTGTCTCTGCATTATTCATGTCTGATGCATAAACCAGTTGTTTTGGGTTGCCCCAGACACAAAAATCCAAGGGATTGAAGGTCAGGGAACGTGCAGGCCATGGAACCGGTTCTCACCTACCTATCCATCTTTCATGGTAGATGTCAGCCAGTCCATTGCAAACAATGTGACTAAAATGTGCTGGAGCCCCATCATGAAGTGACTAACAACAGATCGGCAATTTGTGCAGGAAACTACCAGCAAAAGTTCTCCTGTGGTGAGTGATCAGATGGCAAAAGACACTGCATACATTGCAAATGATACATATACAGGAGCTGCTCTTTAAGTACCCTCCATGTGGTACTATGAGATGTATGACATGCTAGGGTCACTTGATGTGTACTGATACCTGGATCATCTCCAACAGCCTGTAGAATGCATTCATCATGGTCAGGTGTACAAGTGGATATTGATCTTCCTCAAATCATAGTTTGTGGTGCCACAGATCCTGTCTCAGCAGCATCATGATAAACAGCAGTAAAGGTTGGATGACTTAGCTGCCTTCAGTCTAGAAATGCAAAATCTGATACAGCCATGCTACTTTGCATCCATTAGTATTCGCACAGACATATGTAAAAATCATATCTGCCTGCTCATGATGTGAATATCCTGCTATTGGTTAAACTCACTGCCACACACATTAAACACTGAAGACAGACTCACCACAAATAAATGCAAATGATAAATGTAACCATCTACTGTAAACTTTCTTTAAACTTAATAACTCAAAAATGAAGGATTTATAGACATAAGTTTATATGAACTTTTGTCCTTGTTTTGGTGTGAGGAACCTGTCCCGAAAGTTTGTAAAGTATTTTTGATACACCCTCTGTGTGTGTGTGTATGGGCATGTGGCTGAGTGGTTAGAACTTTCGCTTTCTGACCATAAGAAAAATTTTATGCATACAAATATTTGTTTGCCCCCACTGTGTGTGTGTGTATATATATATATATATATATATATATATATATATATATATATATATACATACATACATATATATATATATATATTTCTATTACTAAAGAAATGATGGATTTTATTTATTAATCTAACAAATTTTATTACTTAATTGTTATTTTTAGTAGATACCCATACTTGAGTAGACACTCTGTTTATTTATTAAACCGTATATTTATTTATTTCCATCTATCAGCCTGAATATTCAAGAAATCTTATTAAAGGAAATTATGTGCTCTCTGGCAGGATTCCAAACTGCATCCTGGTTGGCATTATTCAACTTTGATCATCACTGCACTTCATGGATGAGATGCACTAAAGCATGGCAGATCTAATGATGGTTTTATCTGTCACGGTAGATACAGGTTCGAGAGATGGAGAGCACATTTTTTCTTTAATAAGATTTCTCAAGTATTAAGGCCAGTAGACTAAAATATTTATACTGTTTGGTAAATAAACAGAGTTTCTACTCAAATATGGTTATCAATTAAAAATAATGTTTAAGTGATAAAATATACGCAACTAGAATTAATGGATTTATTTCGTAATCTGACATTTTTATTACTTCTGTTATTATAGCAGATACTTTGTATTTGAAATAGATGTCCCATTTTTATAACCTAGAGAGAATTCTAAATTTAACACTTTATTTAATCTATGTTGGTAGACAGTTATCATTCCATTGAGACATTGAAATTGGGCATGGCTGATCATGTATGGAGGGAAAGTGGTAGTCATCAGCCCCCTGTGGAATCAAGTGAAAATACTGAATGATGAAGAACACAGAAATGTCTGAAAGAATCAGCATATATGCTAGGCTATGGGAACCTCCTTAGGCCTAGCATAGAAATAAATACAATATGGCAGAGCTAATAGTGAAAGACAAATGACAGCAAGTATTCAACAGCAGCAGCAGCAATCAAAACATGACAGCAGCAGCAATTGCAACTCTAATCAGTTCACTATTGCATATTGTCCTATATGGACTAAAGTACTGATTTGTGAATTTGATAATAATTATAAGTTCAATCCCTGGGTTTGGCAGTGTATACTTGCATTCAGTGGAAACAGGCAAGCAATAACTGTGTAGTCAGTCAGTTATGTGCCATGCATGATACACACTTAGGTGATCATGTGTCTTTCGATACATGACTGACGAGGCAGATTTTTTTCCCGCAGTAGGTTGCCGTTACTTTCTGCTGTAGACCAAGGCTACAGAACCCAGTCTGTCCTGCTATTTACCCATAGCTGGGGATGATGGGGAGAAGAAGAGGATTCATACCTTTCCCAAGAGTATTAGCATGTAAGTGAATGTAATGAAATAAGAATAAGAACTAGATGAAAGAATTCTACCCCCAACATTTGGTTTGTATGTACTGTTGATTTTTTTCCAAATTTTATACATATATTTCCACACTCATGCAGCCATATAATAAATAGCATCTTATTAAAATGTTATCATCTGATGAATAGCAATTTACTTTCTTGTCAAATTAAAAAAAAAAATAACAAGAGCATCACAGACTGAAGTCAGAAAAAAATAAGAAATCTTGTTATAATAAGAATATATCTTAATTCCTATGATACATTGTTCAGATGGGCACAAAATCAAATAAAAAATATTATTTTGAGCATATGTTAAAGGAAAACATTAGATTAAGAGTGTGAATGGCCAACCATGAAACTGTTTTGAAAAAAATAGTTTGCAACAAAACATGTAATTTTCAGTCTTCAACAACATATGCCAGTGCATTGCTAATTCATGAAAAAAACTGGCCCTACCCACAATAGACATGCGAATGTGATTATTTTTGTAAGAATTTGCTAGCTCTGTTCTGAAAATCTTTAATTGCCTATTGTCTTTCTGTATTCATGAGGCCGAGTTGTTGCAGTTCAAAGATTTTCAATTGCCATGCATTCTGAAATGACATTATTATTATTATTATCTTGATGATTAATTCCGATTAATATATTCATATTTCTTGCTTTTAAACACAATCTCGTTTGTCTTTCACTTTTTTGATTATCAACTTTCAGGTCTTTCAGGTCTTGTTTTCTTTGAACAAGTATCCTTGTCTTTGTTATTTATTAATGAATATTTTCATTGGTCAGCTCTCCACAATGTTCACAGGGAGAAAGTTGCATCAGAATAAATTAATTGCTTTCATTTGTTGAGTTTGAGAATTATAATACATTTTAGAATCCCTATTGCAGAATCATAGGTGATTTTGTTGAGTACTGATTGTTTTGATTTAATAGGAATAGCTTTGAAAATTTGTAATCTTTGTTTACAGTTTATTTTGCTATGTATTATTGTCTGATATTATTGTCAGTTTTATGCTTCTGCATCATATAGGAATTTGCTTTTAATTTATTTAAATGTATTCAAGTTCCCAGAATTCCCCTTACTTTACAGTCACATGACAGTTTCAGAATTAATAAAATAACCTCACATGCACATGACAACAAAATCATTCAAAACTCAAAATCTTCATTTAATTTTTTACTTTCTTCCTTGATAATAACTGAAGCCATTCAAGAGCATAGTAGCTTAACAAGAAACTGAATGATCTACAACTACTTTACAAGTTCACTGCCTAGATATAATAATAATCTACCAATGAGAAAAAATTTATTAAAATATACATAATTTGTCTGTTGTCTTTAACAAAGCCTGTTTGAGATATATATATATATATATATATATATATATATATATATATATATATATATATATATATATATATATGTGTGTGTATGTGCATATAAATTTATTTTATTTATTATTAGCCTTTTTCTCATTCTACAGGCCATTTCCAAAATAAATGTGTGTGTGCGTGTGTGTATACATTAAAATCATACAATCAACCATTCTGATATAAGCAAAAATAAAAACTTCATAGGTTTATTTATTTTAATCAGAAGAAACCTCACTATAAACAAAATATAATTTGTCAGTACATATCACTAAATAATTGTAATAAATTCGTAAAATTTACTATTTATTGCAAAAATCTATGCTCATCATTACCAATAACATGGGGTCTCCAAAGTTACCTTTATGTGTGAAAACAATGTTGTTTATAACCTCTTGTGTCCTTTGAGAGATTTCATTTCTGACACTCATAATAATAATAAAAGCATTAAATTCTCACATTGAGCACACAATTATCACATTCTGTCATGGGTTAACTTGCCACTTATCAAAACAGTGCAGTTCATAATCATATTGATTACAATCAAAATATGACTGTTAACACAAGGAAAATATTAGTAAATAATATGAAAATACTCTGCATCACTGACTATAAAAAGAGACACACAGTAAAAAATAGCCTACTTTTCAGTAGAGGGGATGGTATTTTAAAACATATTTAAAAAATGTAATCTATTCATCCATTGGTGTGCTCTAATTTTGTGACCCCTGATGGATTAATTTAAAAAAAACAAAATAAATCATACATTTAAATTAGAAATACCAGGATAAAGATAGTAAAAGATATTTTCACTGGCACCAATTACATGAACATTCCAAAAAACTGACAACTGTTACATGTGATATATGCTTAGTCGATATGTCTACTTTGATGACTGACTAGGCAGAATATTTTTCCACAGTAGGCTGCCATTTCTTTAATGCTGCCAGCCAAGGCTATAGGACAATGTTTATCCTACTACTCAAGCTGGGGGTAGAAGTAAGAGATTCATAGCTCTCCTAAGAGTATTTGTGTGTAAGTGAATGTAATGAACCTGACTGGAATTCAAACTTGGCTCTCCAATTTCTCATTCTGAGCCATTATCCACTGCACCACCCACACATCCAGATAATGACAAGAGATAGCAAAATGTACTCAAACACAAATATTATGAATATAAATCTGATACATATATGTGAAAACTTATTAGAAATTAGAAAACTATAATAAAAAATTAAACAGACATTGTTGGCCAATTTCAAGAAAACTTGTTTACATATAAACAAATGCACCACAGTGTAGATATAAGAACCAATACTGCCTGGTGACTGTCAGTTTCATGCTTCAATATGATCTTCAGACTAAGTTCCACCATCCCTTTCATCATATATATATATATATATATATATATATATATATATATATAAGGTTAATGGTCAGAGTTAAAACCAATCAGGAAACACTAGTATCAAAAAGTGCTCAATACACATGTGAAAAAATAAAATAAAAGTAAAAATAACATTTAAAGTTTTTAACTTTAAAAATCAAGAGGTTAGTTGAATATGCAAGCTTGATTTCAACTTTACAGTGTCATCAGGCAATTTTTTCATCAGCTGATCATTTAACATTTTTATTTTTTTTAAAACAAAGAATGCTACATTATTATTTTTTAAAAATAAACACATGCACAACTATCAAACACATGGTCTTAAGTGTAATAGAAAGGAGGAGGGTGTGGAGAATAAAGAAGAAGAAGGGTGAAGAGAAAAGCAAGCATACTGTAAATGTATAAAGAAAAGGAAGAAGAAAAGAAAAAACAATAAATGTAACGTCTGATGAGACCATAAGGTTGAAACCAAGGTTGCATATTCAACTGACCTCCTGATTTGTAAAGTTTTATATATATATATATATATATGTTACTGGGGGATTAAGAAAAGTGGGTGAAGAAGAAACCAGCCTTTTTGTTTAGGGCTTAAGATTATTTATGTTCAAGACAGCCTGATTGCTTATTTATGCTGGTTGTGTAGTTGGAGGAAGTGTGTATATAAATAGGTTAGTGTTATTTAGGGGCATAATATCTACATTGGTTATTTATACACTTATTTACTTAATTATTTATTATTTTATTGATTTGCATATGTCATTTATTTGTTTTGTATGTTCCCATTTGACAACCACTGCTATACAAAGTAAAATTAATAGAAAAAAATAATCTTTTAAACAGAATGAAATGGAAAACACACTTCTTCGGGGATACAGCACAAACAACAGATTCAAAATAAATAAATGCCTGCTGCAAGACAATGAGATAATTTTGAAATAATCAGACAAATAACATTTCTTAACAACATAGACACATTGCAAAGAAAAGTAAAAGAGGACATAAGAAAAATAGGAAAACTCACTGACATCTTTGTCTCTGCTGATAAATCCAGAAACGTTACTCAAATAAACATGACCGAAACATGCAGGAAAATAGAGAATATGAAATTAATATCAAATCCAAAAAAATCCCCCAAAATTCAACCAGGATGTTTGTGTAAAGTGCCTATCTAAATCTAAAGCATTTATCAGACTGAAAGGGGCTACAAATGATACAAAAAGTGAACTAGGAAAAATAAGTAAAACTATGATAGATGACATTAACTCAGAACTAAAAAAAACTTTGGGTTAAACTTGATGGAGAAATACAAAATTAATAATTAACTGGTTCCATAACATAAAAGACATGAACAACTGTGGACTCACCCAACTTGCTACTAAACATTTCTATCCATCCATCACTAGATCAATATTAGATAAGTCTCTCTCTTTCTTGCAAAGGAACACATAAAAATCACAAAAGATCAACTAGAAATTATAGCTTCGATTCAACAAAAAACAGCATTGTTTTTAAAAAAGGGAACAAAGAAAACATTTGATGCAACTATAGAAAACTATGATGGAGGAATCGCTTGCAAACTGGTCAGAATATATATATTCTACAGAAACTAGTTAGGATTGTTAACAAAAAAGATATAGTGTTGAACAGAGACTATGGTTTCATGATCCTAAGTAAAACAAAAAACAAATAAAACCAGAAAAAAGTTATAAAAATTGAAATATGATTCAAATAAAACAAACCAAAAAGAGGTAAACTTTAAACTTCCACAAATCAACAATACTGAAAACCAAATGACAACAATTTACTACACATTTCTTTATACAAACCATACATCAAATGTGATCAAACAAATCCTACTCTCCATCAGCCACACATTATCTGACAACATGTTAAGACAAAAAAATTAGATTTCAATGAAACAAAAGTGAGTATAAAATAGCACTAAAAGATAGGAGCTTTTTGTGGGGGTAAGGAGTTCAGCAAAATTTACATTTACACCTTAGAGAACAAAATACTTAACAGAAATAGAAACCTCATATGATTCAACACAGCATATAAAAATTAAAACAAAATAAATATAGTTAAAATATTCATCACATTCATTGGCAAAGATAATACAAAATATTTGATAGAAATACTCTAAAACTTAGATGTATCTGCACTAATATTATACTCAAATCATAAAAAATATGGCAAAAAAAATCACCAGTACATCACATATACACATTATACACACCTGCATAAAAAATGTATAAATACCTACTAAACAGTAACTGTTTACAAAATAACATAATTGTTAAGAAACCTGGATACAAATTTACTGTGGATGAACTAGCAATTAAAGCACTTTTCGTAAATTGTTTTCTCTTTTAATTAGAGTAGCATTTTTTATGTTGAAATCATGGTCAATCACATTACCATGTGCAACTAATGTGTTTAATGTGTTGTTTTTTAAAATATCCCTTTTGTGTTCATATAATCTTTTATTTAAACTTCTTGAGGTTTCTCCAATATATTCTTTCTGGCAATCCTTACGGGTGACAGAGTAAATTCCTCCTTCAAGTTTTACTTTGTTGTTTTATTTTGTATTGATTAAGTCTTTTATGGTTTTAGACATAAGTGTGACAATTTTTATATCAAGTTTAGATAAATTATTTTCAATTATAGTTGTAATAGAGTTAGGGTATAGAACAATATATTTTTTTGATCTGTTGGATTTTCAAGAGGGGCCACATTTTTTATTTTGGAATATTTTATGAACATTTTGTTTTGCAATGAATGGGAAATAGCTAGGTATTGGAGGAGCTTAAAAATGTTTTCAATGTATTTGCTCTTGTTCATGTAAATATTGGGGGCTGCAAATTCTGAGTGTAGAATCTGATGATTATTCCATATTTTATTTTGTTGTTATGTTTTGTCATACTGATAAATGTAGGTATTTACTGAGCTTATTTTTGCTTTACACAATGCCAGGAATTTATGACACACATTTTGGAGATTTTTATCCATTTCTCAGATATATATGATGCCAGTTTTTTTTATATGTCAATAAGCATAAAAAAAGAGTATAAAACTCAATTTTCAGAACAATAGGTTAAATACAACAAATTTGACAGGCAAATTATGCAAAATAGAAAAAGACAAAATTATTCGTACAGTATGAAAAATAGAAAAAAATTGAACAATTTTCACAATATTAATAGCCAAGAGCATGGCCTCTCATCTTTATAACTTGCTGCAATCATTTTTTAAAGTTTTTGATGAGATTTGAACAAATCTTTTCTGGGATTTTTTCCATTCTTCAATGGTTATACATTCTAATTCCTGAAGGTTTTTTGGTGACCTACGATTTATTCAAACTTTAAATTCTTGCCATAGATTTTCAATAGGATTAAAGTCAGGACTCATTGAAGGCCATGGCAGAACTGTAATCTTCTTTTTCTGTAACCCCACAGTCACTGATTTAGACATTTGGGAACAATTCTCTCTGATGAAGGATATCTTGCTGGAAAGTTAATCACCGACCTAGATGAAGATTTTGCACTGATAGTTGTAGATTTTCATCCAGAATTTTTATATAGTCTGCAGATTTCATTATTCCTCTTATTGCAATTGTCCAGTCCCCCTTGAGCTAAAACAACCACAAAACATCATTGAACTGCCTCCATGTTTTAATGTGGCCACTGTGTTCTTTGGGCGGAAAGCCTTACTTTTCTTGCATCAAATCTTCTGTACATTATTATTTCCAAAAAGCTCAATTTTTGTTTCATCAAGACATCATACTTGTTACCAAAAGTAAACTGAGCAACAATGTGACATGGTTTGTGAAGAGGGGTTTGTTGTGGTCAATTTTCAATTTAAGCTCCTTTGTCTCCCCCATTGTGTTGTTAACATAAGAATAATAATGATGACACTCTATGCATGACATGATGTTCTTTGATGGAATTACCACAAACATTCAACTGAATAGTCTAGAAGGCTTCATTGATAAAATAATTATGTAAATTACTTGCATGATTCAATCAATTTAAAACAATATTTTCTACTGTACGAATAATTTTGTCTTTTCCTGTTTTGAATAATTCAGGTGTCAAATTTGTTGCATTTAACCTATTGTTCTGAAAATTGAGTTTTATATTCTTTTTTGTGCTTATTAACATATGAAAAACCTGGTATCATATGGTCACTAGAATCTGAGAAATGGATAAAAATATTCAAAATTGATGAGTGCATGAATAATTTCATCATTGACTGTATATATCTTTATTTATACATGAAAAGAGTTTTTGATTTACTGAACTGAATTCCAAGAGAATTTCTTTAAAAAGAATTATATGATCTGGTGGTCTGTATTGCTTCATTTGCCAACAACCTCCTCTAGGCACTGGATAAATTAAGCCTTGTTAATAAAGATTCATTTCTTTAAGTGCTGTTTTCTTTCACAATTTCTATATTGTTTGCTGCTTTGAACTGTAACCAGTTTAAGTTTCCAACTAAAAGGATTTAAAAGCTTATAATTATAAAATATCTCGGTGCTAAAAACAGATTCTGTATTTCCTCTACGAAAAAATAACAATTATTTCAAAAGTGTTTTTACCTTGACTGAATCTGATTCTCAGAACAAAACTGGATTTGCATTGCACAAGTTTTTCAATTTCATAAATTGGAAGATGTAAATTTTAAATTTTAAATATTTTCTTGCTTAAATAAAGCACTGATTAGAAAATGAGTTCTCTATTATATATGTATTTTCAATATAACAGACTTTCTTGTGATTTTGCACCCTGAAAATCTCATAAACTACCTGAATAATTTCTTGATAATGTTACAAGAACAATAATAGAGGCATTTTATGACAAACAAGAATGTGGACATTTAACTGCCTGTGTACCATTTTATTGTTTTTCGATGGTGTTTGGAAATAGAAATAATAGTGTGATTGTAGAGAGAAATTGTATTACATTTAAACTAACTCTGTAATACAAGTTGATACTTGCTGTATATGGATTGGTCAAATAAATATTTTGTATCCTTCATCAGAGAGAATTGTTCAGATATTTAAAGTTCTATACTTTGAATACAAGAGTTTCAATCAACTGACTTACAATTGATTGAAACTCTTCAATGCATCTATGATTTGATATGTGAAGAGTTTCTTGTGATATGATACTTGAATCATTTTGGACTTGCTATGTTGTAAGAATATGTGAATTGTCAAGCAGAAAAATATAAGCATGAGTGGTAGAATGATATATGGTCAATCTGGTGGAAAATTAGCCAATGGTAAGGTTGATTGAATCTTTTGGAAATGAAGTTTTCTGATTGGTCCAAAAATGCATAATTGTATTTTGGCACCAGTTTTAGATTGCTGTTGAAAGCAGCCATTTTGATCCCCTTCAGGGAAAAGAAAACTAATTTTTTTCATTTGACTTTTGATTGTCATGGTGCAAACATGGATGCGATAAAGGTTAATTTAGAACAATGAATACAAAAGTAATTTTGTTACAAGCACAAGAAATAATTTTGTTACTTGACTGAATACACACACACATATATATACCCGTGCATAGACACAACTTCTCTAGCAGAGTTATCAATGTCTCTATTGATTAAAAGGAAGCTCTGTAAGATGTTGAACATGTAATGCTGTCTAAAGAAATAAATGAAATAAAGTATCTCAGAGATTGATATGAAAAGGGCTCAACAATGTAGAGATTAAGTGGAACGATTAATTTAAATATTTGCAGTGAGAAAGCATTCCCTTCAATTTTGGCTTTTTTCCTTTTTCTTTTTAGGTTAATCATCATACAGAATATATACTTTATTCTCCTTTTGTTAAAAGTCAGCAGAAAAATTTCTGGTTTTTATTTGTTCATATTTTCTTCAGCTGTACATTTAACATCAGTCTTATACCATCCCTAATGGTATAAAAGTTGTCACAAGATTAACAGGGTTCAGCTTTAGGGACCTTCATTTACATCTTGTTTTGGAGTAACAGTTCTAATTTTCTGTCTTTTTGTCTATGCATTGCTGCAGTAACAGTATTTTTTATAGAGATACATCTTAGCATCTGACCACATTCTTGTTTGTCATAAAATGCCTCTATTATTGTTCTTGTAACATTATCAAGAAATTATTCAGGTAGTTTGAGATTTTCAGGGTGCCAAATCACAAGAAAGTGTGGTATATTGAAAATACATATATGATAGAGAAGTCATTTTCTAATCAGTGCTTTATTTAAGAAAGAAATAAAAATGAAATCTGTAATTTTATATCAAAGTCATGTGTCAATCTTTTTACTCATGGACAAATAATTACTATTGTTTCTTTCAATAGACACTCTTGATGTGAATACAATTACCTAACTTTCCTCTGGTTTTGAATTTATATTATTATTCCTCTACATAGGCACATCAATGATATGTCAAATGATAAAAAGCATTTATTTTACCCTACAAATATTTTTCAACATAATTTCTATCTATCTAAATTTCTGAATTTAGATGCAGACTATTGTCCTCATCTTTGTTGTTATCATAATGTTTTGGCCATTGTGCCCTCTGGCTTTCATCAGTGTATATTGATTTTGAACTGAACACTTTATTTAATATATGGTGGTAGATTGTTCTCACTCCACTGCCCATGTCTAGACAATAGCCTAGTAGATTAAAAAGTGTTGGTTGGTGAATTTGGAGCTCAGTTTTAGTTTATTCCTTTTAGTAACTCAACTCTTCAAGTTTTTGTTCCTTCCTCTGCTTTTTTGGATTACTTCAACCAACTCTTTTATCCACTGGACCATGTATCCTTGGGGACATCAGTGAGTGAATTTTTGGAATTTATAAACCTAATGTCTCATTTATCATTTTTTACCAGAGCTCATATAACAGTTCTTTGTTATTATTGTTTTTCTCTAGCTCTCCGTATCACTGGTTTCCATATTGTATTTATGTCTATGCTTGGCCAGCTTAAGAGATTTTTGTGGCCTAGCATATGTGCTGATTCCCTAAGTTTTCATATTTTCCAATGATGTTCTCTGTCTATTATTTCAATGTAATCACACAGAGGGTGGTGATCTCCCGTTTCCCTCCATATATAGTCAGCTATTTTTTTATTCTCCCCTCATGCCATGGCTTTACAGTGTTCCCACAGTCTTATCTTAAAGGGATGGCCTATTTCTCCTTTATATTTCTTGCCACAGCTGCATGGGATGGTATATACACAGTCCTCTGGGGATGGTTTTACTGAGAAGAGATGTCTGCATAGTGTGTTGAACCACTCCTGAAGGTTGTCCTGATGTTATATGGACCACAGATCTTTTGTATCTTTTCTGATAAGCCCTCCACATAGGGTAACCAAACCAAGGCTGTTTTCTGAGTGCTGTTATCATCTTGAACCATTCTATCCCAATTTGTGGAAGTAATAAATATTAGGAAAACTCCAAACAATGTAAATAGTGTAAATAGTAATTGTGAGTTCAATCCTTTCCCTGGGCAGTGTATTTGGACTCATTGGAAATGGGGCAAGCAAAAACTGAGCAGTACAAAAAAATCGGAACCAGATGAGATATATCCCTAGACATGGGCAGTGAAACAAGAACACTCTACCCCACATAGATTAAATAATGGTTTCAGTTTGAAACTCCTTGTAAGTTATCCAGATTGAAAGCTAGAAGGTGCAATAGCAGAAACATTGTAATTACAACAAGATGAGAACAATAATCCATGTGAAAATAATGTAAATAATAGTTTAATTCTTTGTCAATGCTCTTAATTCATTCATGAATAGAATTAACATAGGTTGGACATCTTACACTAAAAGTTTTATATCAAAATTTAACTAATAATTATATATTAGGTAACAGACTAGTTGATTCACACTTGTATATATATGTACCACGTTTTATTTTTTCTTTCAAGTACAAAATACAATATAACTTTATAACTAATGGGTATTAAGAGAAATCTCCTGAAATGTTTTGATTTGAAGACATTAATTATATAATGACAATTCCGAAGCAGTAACATCAAATATTTCATATTATATTGATTTAGCATGGAAATAAAGAGATTCAGAATGTTTTCAAATCTTTTTAAAGCTTCTCAATTTATATCCTGTAACAAATGATAACAGACTGAAATTATATTCATTGTGATATTCACTGCCTATGAAAATAAGGAAGCTTGGCACTTAAATAAGGCATTATATTGAAGAAAATGTATTAATTCAAACAAAAGCAAAACATTTATACTAATTGTTAATAATTGTCTTTTGTCTAAATTTTATTACAAAGCAATAAAATATAAATTATTTCCTTCTGTTTGATAATTTCCAAAATGTACACAATTGTGAATGATTTGCTGTACGTTAGTGAAATGATAAATTTTATGATTTGCATTACAATTCAGCCAAAATTTTAGTACTGAAAGGAATGCTTACATGAGAACAGCAGCAATATTCGTTCTGCATAAGTTGTATCTCTTCAGAGAAAACAATGAAAACAAAATTCAGAACTTTTTAAATTAGAATTTTAACCTAATTTTTATTGTTTTTATAATAGTTTATAGAGAATATTTAAGTTAATGTTTATACATTTTGTCTACTTAGCAAGGAAGACCAGAAAATTTGACTGATTAAAAGTTTTTTTATGCATTTATTTAAACTTATATTTTTCTGGTATAATAATTAAATGATATTAATACAGCATGAGACAATGGTTAGCAAGCTGTTAACCATTGCTACTATATAGTGAATTTCAATCTCCATGGATGCTGTATACATGTGACCATGTGCCAACCTTAGCTAAGTTTAATAAATAACAGCATAAAGTATCGTTTATTATTAGATTTAACTTGTGAAGCAAAAATATTTTTTAATCTGTCAACGTTATCTTCCTTTGGCGTTTTTTGTTCTTTTTTTTAATTTTCTTTAAAGATGAGAATTTATTTTAGGAAATTTATACGAGATAAATTATGGAGAATATATTTCACAGCCTAACTGATGAAGTATATAAACTGAGAGAAGATTTTCAGAAAATTGATAAAAATTATTATCACCATTATCAATAATATGGGTTAAAGTCCACAGCTGTCAGGTTCACCTGTGTTCCTTGAATGAGAATGAAACATCAAAATAATCAAGTGTAGAGAAAATTCCACTCTTTCAAAAAGTACAATATACAAGTGAAGTGAAATTATTGCACTCATTGGCATCAACTATATGGTTAGATTATTTTCTGATTTACCTTACAGTTTGTTCAATAAATTTCTGTCAGAATTTCTTTAAGCCAAACAACTCTGATTCAAATTGTTGTAATCTGTGAGATATAAGGCCGGGAAAGCATTGAAAACAAAGTCAGCAGAAACAAATAATCAAGAATAGTTGTTATGGCAGTGAAAGATGTAAGAAAGAAGATCAACAATAGAAAAAAATACAAAGAAAAAAACAGAAAAAAAGCACCATTACTGCTAACACCAGACAAATATTCAGTGAATTATAAACAAGATACCATCTTCATCAACAAACACAAAATTGCACTAATCTATAAGATTGCTTTATCAAGTGCTGAAAATTTTATATATATATATATATATACACACACGTATGTGTGTACACACTTATATATACATTATATATATATATATATATATATACACACATTACAGCTGTATAGACATGTGTGTGTATAATCTGAAAATTTCACAACTGATAAAATCTGAAGATACATCAAATTACCAAGAAAGATAAAAGAAATATGGCACCTATTGAAAAACAAAGTTGTATCAAGTCTAAAAACAATGACAGCAACTGAAGCAAAAGTTATGAGGAAGATACATTTTTATGTAACATTAGGTCCCTGCTTCAAGTCATTATATAATTCCCATCAACACCAGTATTCAGATGAAAGCTAGGATTTGGAATGATTATTTTGAAAACTGTCAAACCCTTCCTAGTTGGAAGTTTGGTGCAATGCACAATTTTTCTACTCCTACTTTACCTTGTGCCATACTTGACTGATTTTTGTGAACATCAAATCTTGAAGTGTTTAGCAAAAAATACAACTAGAGTTGAATTAGTACTTATATTTCCAAAATTTATTTTGAAATAAACCCAAAAGTCGTAGAATATTCAGCAATCTTTAACTTTCATGCCTGCAATAAAATGTTTTTTCCCTTAACATTGCTATTATTTTAACTAACTTCAATCCCTTAGCAATGTTTGTTGTTTTAATACGTGATGATTAGAATTTTAATAAAGCCCAAAAATATGAAAGTGAATTTATACATTTTCTTTGTTCTTTGAGAATTGACAACCAAAATATCAAACACTATTTATTTATTAGATTTGTTTATTTACAAGAATAATTTTATATTTACAACATTCAAAATTGTGAGCCATAAAAATGCAATGCAATATTTTATCATTTATCAATTTATAAAGAAATAAATATGAAAATATTTTTCTTATTGATAAATTTGTAAAAAATGTCCGTCAAACATGAAAATTTAAATAATTATATAACAAGTAACTGTAAATATAAATTTTAAAAAAAATGAATTTTTCTGGACATTTTTTCATGCAGCAATTCATTGATATTTTTATAAAAATATGAGTAAAAATTTATTTTCATAGATATTTATAAAATGGTAAATAATAAATATTGCATTGTAGTTGGTTTGCATATTTTGATAATTTTTTAAAAATCTTTAAATAAAAAGATTTATTTTTCACATTTATTTCTTTATAAAAAGTAAATAATAAATAATGCATTATACTTGGTTCGCATATTTTTTATAATCTTGTAAATAAAAATTGCCATAGAAGTAAAGGTAGTACAAAATAATAGCAGTGTCAAGGGAAAAACCATACTTTTGAGAGAGTTTGTTTTTTGTTTTTTGTTTTTTTCAGGCATAAAAGTTAAAGTTTGCTGGATATTCAATTTGAAATCAACTAGCAACATTAGCTTGTATTGTCTTGATTAAAATTGCATTGGGGATTATTTTCCATTATTTTATTCTACACTTTTTCTGGAGGTTTTAGACCCGGTGTCATTAAAAATTTGAATATTCTTGTTGGGTAGCACCTTTTGTACTAAACCCTGTGCCAATTGTGCTAGGTTCTCCAACAATAATGTCTTAGTTGTCGTCTTGTAAATTCTGAAGTGGAAAATTGTTCAGTTTTAGAAAATATAGTTTTATTAAATTTATCTTCTTAGTGACTATAGCTGAAGTACATTCAGAAACTACGAAAGGATCCTGTTATGAGTAGGGAATATGAATTGATGATGAATGGTTAGGGAAATTATGTTGCAATTGCTAAAACCATTACTTTAACAAGAAAGATCTATTCAATTGTAAAGATGATGCAATACTGTGGGGATGGTTAGTGGTCATTACTCTCAGGTTGAGAGTGAAAGTGTTACAAGAGTTTCATCAGCTCCATATAGGAATTGTAAACATGAAGGCAGTTGTTCAATGTGAGGTAGCCAAACCTGGATGCTGATATTGAAATGATATACAAGGCTTGAGAAGTATTTATTTAGGATCAGAACAGTCATAACAGAGCTCCAATTTAGAACTGAAAATGTCTAAGTCTGCCATGGAAAAAATATGTATGGATTTTGCTACTCCAATGTGTTTTTGATTATTGTTAATATATATTCAGTGAAATATATATCATGAAAGTATCTTCCGCTCCAATCACAGTTAAAAAGTTGAGAGTGATATTTGCTATGTAGGGACTTCCTCTGATATTAGTAACTGGTAACAACCCATGTTTCATAATTAAAGTGTTCAAATCATTTCTGAACTTCAGTGGGGTTTGATATTATATACTTATAGCTCCCTACCAGCCATTCTTAAATGACCAAGATGGATGCAGGATTTGCATTCAAGAACTGTTTCAAGAAGCAATAAAGAAAATTAGAGTGAATGGTAAAGGGAAATTCTAAACTAAAGTTCACATTTTCTTATTTTCATTCAGAAAAACTTGATATTCAATAACTGAAACTTCTCCTCTGGAATTGTTGCCCAAATATCATTTATGAAAAGCTTTTTTATGAACTAAAAGTAAATAGACATCTTCAATTTCAGGAGAGTGTAATATGTCATGGAATGAAGGCTTAAATTTTATATTCCTTGCATGAATTTAGTATTGGTGATTGTGCTCTTGTCCATAATTTAGAATCTGTGAAGACTGAACGGATGGCAAAATAACACAACAGTTGGGAGTGCTATACATTTTGAAGGAAGAGTGACTGAAAGTAGGATGAAACGATGTCTAGATTAGATTGTGACGCTTGCACAAAACTCGGTTTAGGTATTGGTACCTTATGGTCCTGTGATTCCTAAAACCCTGCAAGTTCCTAAATTGTCAGAAATGTTGGTTCCTACTAATTCTCTGCCATGTGATAGCATTGTTTCTCTCAGTACAATATAAGAACAAGTCAATCATCCTTCAGGTTTGATGACTGTGTGGACGTTACAAAATATTGATTGGAGAGGTGTTGTGCTATAGACTGACAACTAATTATTATCTGCTCTTAGATGGAGTTATCTGCTAACAGTTTTGTGACAACCCATTGATATGGGAGTGCTTCATATCATAAGAATATAAAATACTACATGTTTCCAAAAAGTGTGGCACCTTCTACCAAAATGGCCGTTTCTTAGGCATTACATATACATACATACATACATACATACATACATACATACTAGGTTCCAATGAACATTAGCAGTTCAGCATATCTCTTAAATGATGTAATTGTAGCACATACAGTCTAGGAATTTTCTGATAGAACCTGGTGGAGATATATATATATATATATATATGTGTGTGTGTGTATGTATAAAATTACATATTTGGGTAGCAATCCCTCTTTTATACAAATTTCAATAAAAATGACTGACATGGTACTGCAGATATTTATTTAATTTTTCTTGTGTTCTTATAATTTTCTTCTTTTCTGGACATAACTTATATAGAAATTGTTCAGATGTTTTGTATGTTCAAGTGCTATACTTTTAGCCATTATCAAGGATGATTTTATTTTTACTTTTAACTGAATCTATGGATTGTTTTATGTATGTATCTAGAGTTATAGGAATGTTTTATTTTTCAAACATGGTCAACACATTGTGGCCGTGTTCATAGTTGATATTATTGAATGTTGGTTTTTTTCTTTTTTATTAATAAGGCTTCCATTATTTTTAGCCTTTTTTTTACATGTGGATGATGCTAATATATTTGTATTATCAATGAGTATGTTGTGGATAGTTTTGTAGGTCTCCATGTATATTTCAATGAAACCTATAACTCTAGGTATATACAATCCATACATTCAGTTAAAAGTAAAATAAAATCATCCTTGATAATGACTAAAAGTATATCTGAAAGCACTCAGACATATAAAACATCTGGACAATTTCTACATAAAATAAGAAGAAAATTATAAGAACACAAGAAAAATTAAATAAAAGATTTAATCGCAGTACCTTGACAGTCATTTTTAATGAAACATTATATATATATATAGATATATATACTTCCTTCATATTTCTTTATTTTTTTACCAAGAAAAATGTCTGTTTGCTTAAAGTTCATATATGTAAATTAATATATACAGTTGATGAATGTTACTGAATATCATTACACAATGATTAGGTATCAAAGTCAGTGCATGTCTGTTATTACATTGTAACATACTATTTGTTGAATAAAAATGAAATTGAATGACATTTTGGTATTAAACTGCATTTTAAAGTTGAAAGTACAAAAAACAATATTATAGATTTGGTTTCATAAAAATAAGGGAAAATTTATAAAAATGAAGCAAAAACATTTAGAACTCATAATCAAGAACATGTGATATTTAAGAAATTATCATATATACACATTATAAAAAATTTCCAGAAAAAAAACATCAGACAGATATTTACCCATAACTAATTCAATTACACACATTTTCAGAATAAAGTTTTATACAAATAAAAATTAAGTAGACAATGATTGGATTAAGACCAAGTGACTATTAGTTTTCACAACCACTTTAATTTACATATAATGGCTTTAAATATAGCCATACTTCTTGATAAACTCCTCCAGACAGCTTCATCAAATGTTGAAGGTATTTAAACGAAAGGATAAGGAGATTGCTGGTCATAATTAGAGAGCTGGAAACAATAAGTCACTTTTTAAATCTGTCTCTTGTATTGTCAAGGAATAAATGAAAAATATCAAAAGATATTAATGTTTTTAGTCTGTGCTTTAGAAAATTAAAACAAGATGTTCTGCTTGAGATTGTGACTGTAAAGATTGTTTTTATTGCAAATTCTCCACAGATCTTTGAAAATATGTCTTTGAAGGTGTACATGTTTAGGAGTTGTTGATTATGAGGTTTTGTTACATATATCCCATATCTATGTAACACACACACACACACACACATTACATACATACATACATACATACATACATACATACATACATACATACATATATATATATATATATATATATATATATATATACACACTTGTTTTTCTATTTGTAGTTGGAATGGAAATTATTTGAAACTAATTATATCTGAGAATATATAAAAGTACATTTATATGAAAATAATTTAATACTTTTCTATAATATGCATGTGTATAAGAGTGATATGTAGATACGAGTCTGTGTGTGTATATACATACATATACATATATATATATATATATAATATGTGTGTGTGTGAATGTGAATATCTATGAATATCTCAAAGTGCTTACATTTATATAAAAATAGTTTATTTATATTTTTGCATGATGTACATATATAAATGTATTTAGATATGTATGTGAGTGTGTGTATATCCCTGCATTTATAGGTGAACATGTATATAAACAATTCAATATTTTTACATGACGTCTGTATGTTTATCTGAATGTGCAACAGTGGAATTGAAATATAATCTACAATTAAGAAAAGAAACCATGAAGTGAATATTTCCCATTGCCTTCTCCATGTTTTCTTTATTGAGACACATCGCTAGTTAACTGGCTGTTGACTTCCAAGTTCATCTCCCCTTTGATAGATCACATTTTTCCCCCATTTGGTTGCTAACCCACCTCTTTTTATTCATGAAAGTGTGATATAGATATCAGAGGGTGCATGGAAATCCTGAAAGAGACTTTTCAGAAACTGCCTAAAGTACAAAAGGATAAAAGAAATAATATTAGAAACTAAGAAAATATTGCTGGAGGTCTAGATGATCGCTACATTCTTCTATTGTAGTGAAAGCTGTACAATTTCATCACAAATAAAAAGCATTTGAGACACAACTGAAATGGAATTTATATAGATGAATGTCGAGAATATTTTTGCATTGAATATTGCTGCAATATCTGGCCTGGTGCATCTGCTATGCATCTAGAGATTCTTGACTGAATCCAAAGAAGAATCTGCAAAGTTATCAGTCCACATCTGGCATCTCGGCTTTAATTACTTTTCTACCACAATTTTGATGGTAATTGTTCTAATCGACTTTGTAAAATTATGCACAGTACTAGAGTGTCAACTAGGTCTCATTATTATACTGTTGAAATTGTGAAGGGTAAGCATAAGTTTTATGATAATAGTTTCTTCCTTTGCACTTCTCATTTGTGGAACACTCTTTTGGTTTCTGGCTTTTTAAAAATTTAAATGTAATGTCAATCATCATCTTGTGTTCCTGTGAATTCTGTTCTTTTTATTGCCCTTACTCCTCAACAATGTTTTATCGGTTTCTTTCACTTTCAGTAACCCTTTCTGTCTTAGTGGCTTTATGACCTTACTTTGGGTGAAATGATTTAAAAAATAATATGGACATGATGTGACAAATGAAGATGCTTTAAGGGAAGAAGAACTACACAGAAATTTTTGCTAATAATGAGGAGGACAACTGAAATTTTTCAGACATTTAATGAGAAAAGAAGGCTTGACGAATTTAACACCCATAGGGTGCATCAAAAGCAAAGAGGAGCAGAGTAAAGCAGCAATTAATCCACTTGAGAATTTTGAATAAATGGATGGAAGAACAATTATCGCAAAGACAAGGAGAGTTTATAAAGGAGCAACCGTTGCTGAGTGCAGTAAAAGAATAGAAGCTGTGGAGAACCATGATTACCTAGAATTTACCTGGTTAATTGCATAAACTTCTCTGCCATGAGAGCCCTATGTTATTCTTTGCTGCTCACTAGAAGCTGTCGACTGATAGCCTAAATAATTGTGATGAAAAGAAAGTAAAATTAAGATGAGAGAAATGCACATAAAAAAATAATTTCCCTTTCATGAAAATTAGGAAATACGTGTGTTTTGCACTCATATATAATGACATGTGGGCATGGGGATCAACACTACATAGTGACTGTCAGTTTTATGCCTCACAGCAATCTTCAAGCCACGTTGTCTGAAGATCACATTTCCCGGTAGCTCAATTCTAATAAGAGTTTGCGTTATCTTTCTTTTTTCCCTCATAAACTCTTTACTGAACACAGCTTACACCATTACAGAGCCATAACCAGTTTGGACAACACTCTAGTGAGATTTTTGATTCATAGCTTCATGCAGTCTCCTCCTCTTTACTGAACACAGCTTACACCATTACAGAGCCATAACCAGTTTGGACAACACTCTAGTGAGATTTTCGATTCATAGCTTCATGCAGTCTCCTCCACACTGACTTGACTATCTGCTCAAAAGAGCTGGAAACATGACTTGTCTAACCAGGCAACATGGTGTACTAGTCTTCCATAGTCTGATATGTTTTCTTTCAAAGAGTTTGCATTATATTTCTGAACAAACCTTCTCAACTGTGAAATATGGTTGGCAACAAGATCTCTCTATGTTTTTTCAGTTGACAGATTCCATTTTACTATTGTTCCTTATAAATTCTTAACAGAACACAGCCTATACCATTAAATTGCCACAACTATCTTACACAAATCCTGCTAGATTGCCAACCTGTTAGCTGGGGATATAGAATTCACCAACTTCATCTCTGCAGTGGGATAAGATACCACCCCCAATGAGGCCATCTTTTTGGCATGGATAGCAACCCGTAATGCATCAGGACAGAAACCTGGTGGCTGAGCAGTCCATGATCTGGGTTTATAAGTGGTCATATGACAGACAACACTCCTTTGTGAACTGGACTGAAAAGACTTTCAATTGAGTTCACATGGTCCCACAGTATTAATATTCCATTGAGACCTATAGTCTGTTGCAGGGGCTCAGCATGCCACCTACTGAGCAGATTTCTAGTGGATATAGTCAATCCACTAACAGGGAAGTCCTCATCCTATGTTAGAAACTCAGTGAAACTGATCCAAGGGATTCCCATCCATAACAACTGGATGATAATCTTGGATGTGGTAAGTCTGTTCACCAGAGTTCCTACATATGACGCCCTGATAGTGGTTTCAAACCCAATTAGAATCAAACTCCTCTCTGGGAGAATGTACTAACATTTATGGTTATCTGATGGAAATGTTGATGCTCTGTGTACAGACAACATTCTTCCAACTGGAGTCTGACATAAAACAACAGGAAGAAGGCTTGGCTATGGATTCAAACATATACATGGAATATACTTTGAGGAAATTGCTTTAGAAATAGCACCCGCTTAAGCCAACAATATGATGACAGCTTCATACTCTGGCCACACCAGGAAGCAATAGAAATACTGGAACAAATACTAATTGAAGAAGAAAATAATAACCAGCTAACCTTCCTGGATGTACTAATAACTCACACAGAGAGTGGGTTCAAAACATCTATATATAATAAGCCAACCTTCACTGGACAATACCTCAACTCCAATTTCTACCATCCATACAGTATGAAAAAAAGGGACTGTTTGATGCTTACAACACGAGACAAAAATTTTAAGTGGCAACCCAGATACATACCAATGAGAAATGATCAGCATCAAATATACCCTTCAGAATAATGATTACCCAGCAAATAATATCAGTGTCTACAGGTGGGAACAGAAGGGACAAAGATGATGACCAGAAAATTGCCACGGTCTGTCTACCTTACATCGAGGGCTTATTGGAAAAGATTTTGAAGATTTCAGGCCCATACAACATCAGGACAATATTCAGAAGTAATTCCACTCTATGGAGAAATCTCTGCCAAGTAAAGCCTAACACAGGGGACAACATGACCATGAATTTGTTGTGGCAGAGAATATAAAGGTAAGGTTGGAGGAACATCAAAAAGCTGTAGTGCAGAGTAAGATAATGAAATTAGGTTTGGCTGATCATGTATCAAGGAAAGAGTTAGTCTCTATAAATGGCGGGAAAATATAGGACAAGAAAGAATACTGGAGGGTTAGATGTCTGAAAGTGATTATGCTAAGATATGAGGACCTTCTTAGTAGGCCTAGCACAGAAATAAATACAATATGGGAGCCACTAATAAAAAATGAAAGACAAATGACAAGTCTTAAACCACAGCAGAAGCAGGAATCAAAACATGATAAGCAGCAGGCAGGTTAGGTTTAAGGTTCCGAGTTCACTACAACAAATTGTCTTGTTTCTATGAATGGGTGTAAATGATTATAGATTAAAATGTTAGATTGTGAAATTTGGCAACATAGTGATTGTGAGTTCAATCCGTGGGTCAGGCAGTGGAAATGGGCAAGCAATAATTGAGCAGTACTAAATAAAAATAAAAAGTAGATGATATCCCTAAACATGAACAGTGGAATGATAATAGTCTATCCCTTGATTTGGTTTTGATACTTGTAAGTGCAGAAATTTGTGTGCCGTTAGACATCTTCATCATATCCAATAAATACTCAATTGAGCTCCTGTTGGTGACACAGCATTTATAAGAAGGTTACTGAATGCTCCTCCAACAGATTCTGGGCAACTTGGGTCGAATGACATGCTGCTAAAGTAATCATTGTTGGAATACATGGCTTCTATGAATGGGTGTAAATTGTCATGCAACTGGTCAATAATGTGCGCAGGTGGACCAGCAGATTCCATACATTCTATGTGAACACACACTATACCATTATAGAACCATTACTAGCCAGTAGGGTAATTCTCGACAATTTGGGTCCATGGTCTCATGAGTTCAGTGCCATGCCTGAACTCTACCATCAGCCCAAAACAATTGAAATCATGACGGATCAGGCTATGCCACATTTACCAGGGTTCAATTAGTGATGACATGAGCCCAGGTGAAGTATTCTCTTCAGTGTTATGGTGTTAACACGTTGACCTTGTTGGCTCTCCTGCTCCCGTATCCCATTAAATCTGAACTGACTTGCTGGTTATGCATCTGGAACTTCATACATTGAATATGATTTGATCCAGAGTTGCTTGTCTGTTACTGAAGACATTTCTAGTCAGAATAATTAAGCATCAACTGTTTGGCCAGAGTAGAGAGTAATGTGCTTTCTATCATGTATTTCCAGTTCCTCATCATTGAGTGTACATTATATTTCACAAAGACACACTTCCCACTACATACATCTTACAACTTTGGACATGTCAGTATATCTTTATCTCTCTCTCTTATATTAGTCATTCACATACAAGCCTGTTTCACAGTATCACAGCTCATCAGTGTGGATAGATGTCCAATTGCTTTCAAGCCAGGGTCAAAACTTGACTGATTTGGCATCAGATGGATGACCCCCTGAAAATTACGAATTAATTTTGACTGAAAACACTTTCCTCCTTCCAAATAGAAAACAAACATTAAAAAAACTTACTAAAAAAATTATAAAATTTTTCTTGTTTGTCATATTCAATGAAATATGTTTAAAAGAATGTTTGCTGCCTAAATACACAATATATATATATATATATGTTGGCAGCATGTCATTATTGAGGCATGTGTTATTAAAGACTATGGAACTTTTCCATTTAATAATCTTTCTATAATTTTTTTTCTTCATTTCTCACAAGTTTCTTTATATTTGTGTCTAAGTTGTTGAAAAAAGACTCCAGTCTTCAGTCCTTGGTTTTTGCCAAGTGCTTTTGGTTGTTGTCATTATGTATGGTTTGGGGTCTTTTTTTTCAATAACTTAGACCCAAATTTAAAGAAACTTGTGAGAAGGCAAGAAAAAACTGAAAGAAAGATTATTAAACAGAAAAGTTCTGTAGTCTTTAATAATACATGCCCCTCTCTCTCTCTCTCTCTATATATATATATATACATATACATATATATATATATATATATATATAAATGGATATTGAGCACTTTAACACTTAATATAGGATAGCTTAAAACCATATTTTATATATATATTGTACAGGTAATAATATATATATATATATATATATATATATATATATATATATACACACACAAAGGTGTGAAAAAAGTTTTGAGCCAGTTCTGCTTCCCAAAGTGAGTCCAAATAACTGAGGATTAAATGTTTCTTTCTAAATTCTTGGTCTGGCTGAGAATTTTTCATCAACACCTCATATATTGACAAGCATAAGAACAAAAAATTAAAGCAGAGTAAAAGAAAGTTAATAAAACAAGCAAAATAAACATGTTTATTCAATTTGACAAATAAGAAGAAAAAACAAAAAACCCAGCAGAATAAAGCAGTATAACCAAAGATTATTTTTTTCAATAATTCATATTTTCTCTTACTCACTTCTAAATTTTCCAATGAAATTTAGAAAGTGTCTTTCCAAAGTTTTACAAAAGTTTGGCACTTTTAATTGCTTTGGTGATTTATCAGCATTTGTTGAGACCTGTTGATCATTATGTCTAGCACCAACTCTGCAATGGCATTGACCTTGAGTCCCTACAGAACGAAGTGAGGTTGGCACAACATGACCATCATTGCTTACAACTCTCAGAACCATCACAGGAAATGTGAACTCGGTGTACCTCTGTAGAATATGTGCAGAACCACCTGTCATTCTTCCTTTTCACCTGGCCACTTTCAAGAAACTAGCTTTCTACAAGAAACTATATACTTTTTTTTAGTTCCAATTTCAAACTGGAAAGTGCTATGTAGATGCACTCAATACATTTGTATAGCAACAGGGTTAAAATTTGTTGCATAGCATCTAAAATTATGTTAAATCATCTTCTATTTAGGATCTTTTAAATAAATTTTCTCAAATACCTGGTGCATATAATATATAAACTATCAATAAGTGGGTGCTGAAATGTTCTCAGCCTGATCAAGAGAATCCTATGCATAGAAATGTTGTTGTTTTTTCCATATATGTCAATTTCTCAGTTCCTAAATCTGTCCCTCTTTTTCAACTCATATATATATATATATATATATATATAGAGTCATCCACAGACAGACTGTTTTGCTGTATCACAGCTCATCAGTGTGGCTAGACATCCAATTGCCTCAAGCCAGGATTGAAATCTGAATGATTTGGCATCATCCGGTGATTTCTACTGAAATCGACTTTTGAAAAATTCACCTTTCTCTCTACCAGGTGTTGATAGTGCCCAGTAGAGAGAAAAGTCAATTTTTATGTACCCGTTCTTCAAATAAACACACCAATGACTGAGAGGGCTCAATTCATGGAAGAACTTTGCAGTATTAGCAGTAGTAGTCATTGCTTACAAATGCATACGCAGACAGACTGTTTAACTGTATCACAGCTCATCAGTGTGGCTGCCTCAAGCGAGGATGAAACTCAACTGATTTGGTATCATTGGATTTTTACATACCCATTCTTCGAATAAACACACCAATGTCTGAGGGGGCACAATTCATGGAAGAGCTTTGCAGTATTAGCAGTAGTAGAGTGCTTGACTGGTGTTAAATTTTTTTTGGGGGGGTGGGGGGTATAGTTAAATAATACATTTTAGATGTATCAAGGGTGGTCTTCAGTGATGCACTGTCCTCATTGCCGATTTCAGGTTTTGCATCATATCGGTTCCGACAGCAACCCCGACTTGATTCTAGATGAGTCAGGCCGCCTCCTTGAAAGCGTTGTGCTACGCACCGCGACATTGCAAAAAACAGTAATCCCATTCCGAGAGGGGCCAGACTTCAACCATTCTTATTGACATATGTCAGTCAACACCAGCCAATGAAAACAAGGCTTTTCATGCTCCTCTCCTATATAGTGTTGTCTTTTTACCTCATCTGGTTTAGCTTTGATCTACTACTTCTGGAATCCATAATGAGGTGAGCTGGTATCTTTATTGCATAGTTCAATCCAATGTTTTACATATTAAATACTAATCCCATAGCAATACTAACTCTTTGACTAAACCTACATGCATACCCAACCCAAATTTACCCTATACTAGCACTTTCTAAAAAGAAATTCGCTATTCTAACTATCAGGTAAATCTTTAAGTCTACATTTACCTTATACTCTTATTCAAACAAAATCACACACAATATATATATATATATATATATATATATATATATATATATATATATATATATATATATATATATATGCTGTGCATAAGCAGCAAATTCTTAGGCAGCAGTAGGCAGCAAATGTTCTTTAAGGCAAATATTATTTAAAACAACAGGCATTTTGTGTTGATTAATTTTAATGATAGACTTTTTCAAATTACAAATAATCCTTTTCAGAAAGGAGAAGATTCTGTCAGAAATTGTCCAAAGTTGATTTTGGAAGAAAAGTACAAGGAACATGGACCAAGCTTTTGACTTTCTTAAGCCATCATCCAAATAAGTAGAGACAATTTGTGAGTTTTGTAGAACAAGTGAGAGGTGTGATGTGTGCTTTTTTTTTTTTTAAATAAATAATTTAAGAGCCCGCATCCTCAAATGTACATAAAAAACACACACACATCATACCTCACCTACATTACAACACTCTTTGCCTATATTACTCATAGTTTCTATGAAAGTCACTGTTTCTACCTCTACCCTGATGATGGCTTAAAAAAGTCAAAAGCTTGAACCATATTTCTTGTACTTTCTTCTAAAATGAACCTTGGACGGTTTCTGATTCAATTTCCTCTTTGTTTCAGGATTATTCCCAATTTTGAAAAGTCAATCATTAATATATATATATATATATATATATATATATATATATATATATATATATATATATAAATAAAATATACCTGTTCACATACTCTATTATAGTATATATAAGATTGAAGTAATATGTTTTATTTTACCTGATTTAAGATATATCTATATATACAGATTCAAAAGGCATTATTATTTTCCAATATTGTAAGTAAAATTTAATTTCTAAGCCTGATTTGAAATTTGTCAAAATGTTAAAAAAAGGAAGAAACTATGTTCCTTTATGTGAAAAATTACAATATATGCTGTTATTTTTTTAGTCTTATGATCCTCTGGTTGAGAGGAAATACATATATAGCAACCTATAAGCAAAATTAAATTTATTATTGTGTATATAAATGGAAAAGAAGTAGTTTGTAAACATTTGTGTCTACACAAACATATTTTCTATTCTATTTGCAAACTAATTTAAACTGAGAGAACATGTTTCAGATTTGGACTCACAATAAATCTGTCAATAAATTTTGTCTGGAGAAGAGAGGAGGATGAAAGAAAATATGATTGTGTGCCAAAACTTGGACTCACTCTCTCTCTCTCTCTCTCTCTCTCTCTCTCTCTCTCTCTCTCTCTCTCTCTGATTTTTATTTCTTTTTTTTTTTTTTTTTTTGGTTTTGTTTTTTTAAATTTTAGATATCTATCAAATTTGGTGTTTACCAGACCTTTTTGAAATTGCATACCTGAATATGTCTGTGTCTGCAATCATATTTACAAATACAAATTTATTTATATATGTGTATGAACTTCTGGTGAGAGACTGTGTGTATGTGTCTGTAGACAGGGCTTATTATTCACAAATGTGTACACAGGATTTAAATATTTATACCATGCTGGTGAGTGGTGGGGGTAGAAAAAGGATATGTCATCATTTGCAGTGTTACACTGATTTATTGAATTTTAAAGGATGGAAAGTTAGCAGAGAATACCAAAAGTAGAAGAGAAATGTAGATGTTTATCTTTGGCTGAGAAGCAGAGTCAACAGACACAAACAGAAGTATTTTCTAAAACAAAAGAAAATAATTCTGAAAATAGTAACAAGGCTTCTTCTGCTTCCAAGATAAACCATCCCTTCACATCTTGGTCTTATTCCCATGTGTGACCAATACACGATACCAGTTCCAAAAATCTTTTCCCTACTATAGTAAATCTTCAGAACTTAAAAAAAACAAGAAAAACAACTCTTCTTTGTCTTTCATATTGTATTTGTGTCATCATTATAATGTTAATTCTTTTCTCCAGAAAAACACAGAATCTCTTGTTTTCGTTTTTTGTTTTTTTTTTTACATAAAGTAAAAAATATGTAAGACCAGTGCTAAATGCTTGTTTTTTCTTAACCAAAGAAAAATCAACTTCTTGACTGATATTTTTATAATAGTAGTAGCATTAGCCTTGTGTCATACTTAGCTACACTTAGCGTCATATAATGAATATAATTTTTTTTTTTGTTTTTTTTATAGTAGCTTTAATTTTCAGGAAAGAATGTCTCATATTTTAACAAAAACTGTTTCTTCATAAAATGTTCCTAAACTCACTCCAAAAAATAAATACATTGTAACAGCTTATAATATGTATACATTTTAAAAACCGTATGCAAACATATGGCTCTTACATTTAATTCAAATAATATTGACCACCAGAGATTAATTTTAAATTTTTACCGAATTTTGGTGAAATGAAAAATATTTTAAAAATTCAAGTTGTCAATCCCATGTTAAAATATCTAATCTAATAAAGGGTAATGGTAATATTAGCTCTTTCCTTATAATGGAGGTAAATAATAATATATGATGTTCAACAGTTAATGAGTGATAATAATATCTTATGTCAGGTAAATAATATTGTATTGTAGTTACCAATGTGACAGGAGTGAACTATGGAAGAATTATTTATTCTTCTATTTATATTTCCCCCATTATGGGCATTATTATATCCGTGATAAAATAACACCATAGTTCTTGGGCAGAATAGAATAGCTGAATGGAAAAAGAATGACAAACATGCTTTGTTCTCAGAGAGAGTTTTATAATACCATGTCATACACAAAATTATATATATGTGTCCCACGCAGAGAAAAATATTACATATATCTATATATCAAGCAGAGTGTAAGGAGAACAGAAAGATAGGGTCTTACATATAATATGAAGATTTTTCTGTGTTTCTAGAGAAGTCATGTTTAGGACTCCAGATTCAAACAGCCTGGATTCATTTACTATGATTCAGGCAAGGACATAGTCCAAGAACAGGAAATGGTGAATCTTGGGTTTTTCCATATTGAGGACTGCAAGCCAAATTTTCTTTCTATATTTGGGGATATTCCCAAAGGGAAATGGCACCATGGACTTGTAAACTACTGGGGAAGGCAGATTTAGCCTCAGCCCTTACTAAAAAAAAGGTACCACTCGGTTTGCTCCTGTAAACCAACTGAAAGACTGGCCACTTTCATCACTGTATGACGTGACGTCACTAAGCAGCCGCCATGTGACCCACATGACTTATCTTGACCAAAGGGAGATAATCGCCTTCTGTATCTCTACACTTATAATGAAACATTCAGCATTCATTGACTGGGCAGTCAGTGTTAACAGTGATTGAAACTTATAAAAACTTTCCTTTAAAACAGAGCTTCAGTAAAATAGATTTTTCAAGGTGTTATTGCTCTTTCCAGTATTTGTGGGGGCTTCCTTCCTAATCTTTTATTTATTGTTTGGTGTGGAATGTTAACATCTTGATTATGCCATTATTTTCTCTTTGAGTTACATGTGCTATCCATTTTAGTTGTTGTTGCTATTGAAATTCATCAAGTTATTTGGTTTCTCTCATTTGGTACCATTCTTTGTGATTCTGCAGCACCAGTCCACAAAGTTTGGAGATGTCTAGACTTACAGACTTCATTTGATTAAAGTAATTTTTCATCATTGATATGAGAAAGAAGTCATATATAACTGACAGTTTAGATATTTCTGAATGGGTTTGGTGCCATGCATCATATCCATATGAAAATCTCGATCTAATGAGGCTATTTAAGAGCATGACTTGAGTTTTCAGGTTAGTTTTGTAGTGTCTTGTGGTGTTGGGCAAAACAGCCCCTAGCAAAGTGTAGTCAGTTAAGGGAATTTTCTTTCATTTAAAGAAAGTATCAATATATATACTCTGAGTTCTGAACATGTGTTCATGAATATATCCTGCATTCAACCATTGCTGTGTTTCTTCCCCACTTAGTTCATTAAGTACAGTGCTTTAAGTTGGTTTTGTTGATCAGCTGGATTCCACTTGTTGCTTACTCCTTTCAATCCTATGAGCGTGTTCTTCGTTCTCTGCCGTTCTCATTTAATTAAGAGTAAAGAACTTCTAAAATTATGAATTATATTTCCTTTAATTTAATCTTTCAAAGCTTACAAACTATTACTAATTTATGAATTTTCTTATTGTGTTAGGCAGTTAATGAATGTTGCTGATTATCTGATAAAAATTGAACATATTTCTAAAAACTATACTAGCAAGTAATCAATATTTGATTAACAAGCAAGAAAGTTGAACTCATTTTGTAAATATTCATGATGAGTTATTGAAAATAGTATAAATAGATATTGAAATATACATACAAACACACATTATTGGAGTTTTGGTGTCTGGAATTGGAATGAAAACCGTGATGACACCCATGACCGATGTTTCTAACCCTACTATTTGTGACTTTCACTATCTTATCAATATTTTTTTTCTACCTACAAATTAAAATAAGCAAATTCAACTATTAAAGGATGAAAACTTTTACAGATTTTGACGTCATTCAGGAGTCTTTTGTTTCCTCCAAATCTGTAAATTTGTTTTGCTCATGTTAAGTCTAAAAAAAAAACACGATATCAAATTAACTATTTTTTATCAGCAATGTTGAATGTTTAACTTCTTCAATTTTTTAACAAGAAAAATCTCAAGTTGATGTTAAAAATTGCCACAAAACATTTTTGATTTATTTAAGATGGAAGGATCTATCATGACATGTCTCTAAATTGTAATTAGATACATTGTATTTATTTTCAATTTTCTAGTTAAATTTTATGTGATCCATTATTGTACATAACTAGGTTACAATGAAATTTGTATTTTATATGAATACTACATTATGAAAATTGAGATGTAGTAGTGTGGGGGTGTACCATAGATTAGGGAGGCATGTCACCCATGCACTGGCCCTGATGACTGGCACTTTCTAAAATGGTTAAAAATGATTTGAGTGAATAAATGGGTCTTGAGGAATACCACACTTCATTGAACCTTGTGGACTGGCACTACAGAATCATAAAGAACTGTACCAAATAGCAAAAATGACATCACTTGTGCATTTTTAACAGCTAAAATGGATTTTGCATGTAACTTTCAAGAGAAAAAGACATAATCAAGATGTTGACATTCAACACTACTTTAAACAAAAGGTTAGGACAAAAACTAGAAAATTTAGGAAAGAAATTAATACTAGAAAGAGCTATAACAGCTACTGGACATGAGAAAACTATTTTCCTGAAAAATTGCTTTAAGAGAAAGATTTTATCACTTCTAACTGACATTAGTACAAGCTGCACCATTAATAAATGCTGAATGTTTCTTTATAAGGAAATGTTTAATATTATCATCACTATTAAGGGTTAGGAAGATAGTCTAATTTAGCATTAATACTGAGCAGGGAGTTCAATCTTCACTGGGTGACCTTTACTTGTGACTTTATATTAAGGCTAAACTAAGCTGAGTAATTGGGTGGGTTCACAGGGGGTTAGTGAGCTGCTGAGTAGTGAATTGAACCATCACTCTTTGCTCCATACTTGTTACCTTGTGCTAGACTAAGCAAAGCTTATTAAATAACAACCCCACATTCTTATTTGAAAATGTAATTATCAACAAAGTCTGTCATAATATTTTGAAGTTGATATATATGGGTATCAAAATATTTTTTAAATTTTCCATATTTTTCATTATCTTTAACATTCAAATATTGATTTCCTACAAATGTTTTTGTTGTTGTTTTCATCTCATATGTTTGAAAATTGTCAAATGGACAAGTTTTGTCAAGACCAAAAGTTAATGATGATCTAGTTTAAACCATCATTGTTCATTTCTTTTATTTTCAAGACTGGTTTGTGAATGTATAGTTTATTAAACAGTGACTAGTTTTGAAATTCCTTGGTCTCTTATTGTGACATAGCCCTATATAGGCCTCTCATCCTCGTAGTCAAAATATGTTTTATTTAATTTAGCAGTATTGTAAAATTATTTAACTTCTGCAAAAGAGCATAAATCAATCTATCATTATCTTCTTCTTTATGATGTATCCTTTCAAGACAGGTGATCATGTCTCTCCCCAATTTTCTATTCTTCATAGCCCTTAGCAAGGTTTTTCTTTTTACCATCCATTCCAGTCCCTTTTCTGTCATCCATTTATACAAGATCATTAGGTAATTAAGTTACTCACTGCTTTCTTCTAACCCTTTTGCCTTCAATATATCCTATGATTATCAAATTTTCCAAGCCTTCTTTTCTCAGTATGTGTCCCAGAAATTTCATTTGTCTCTTTCTGATTTTGTATATAATTATACTTTTTTGCTTACATTTTCCTTAAAATTTCCTTGTTGCTTACAAAACCTAAGATAATAGCATAAATATTACATTTCCACAAGCAACTACAACTAAAATGAATTAATTCTACTTAGTTCACAAAATATATATCAAGACTACTATACAAGAGAGGAATACATGTCTTCATTGTATAAAAAAGAAAATAATTTAAGACAGTCATCTTTTATACTTCCTATTAATCAGAAATACAGAAGATTTTGATAACTGAAAACAATCAAAATAGTGACGATTTGTCAACAAACAATATTTAACAAAAAAAAAAGGTCTTTTGCTAACCTCTCTTCAGTTTTATTCAACAATCAATCCCAACTTTGTAAAGGATCAGGTCACATGCACTTCATTTGCTTTATTATTCTCTAGTGTTTAAATGAAATCCAGACAGCATCTTCTGGGCTAGAAATGCTGTCTCTTTCTTCAGAAACAGTCAATAAAAAAAAATGGCCTTTTGTCTGATTACAATCAATAACTTGGAATCAATATGAAAAGTCTGGAATTGCAATAGTAATAATTGCATTTTGTTTTGTTGTTTTATTGGGGTTTTTTAATATATTACCTGGGATTTTCAGTAAAAATATTTGTTCTTTATATTTGTTGAGTCCCTGCACAATACAATGATTATTGACAAATATTTCCCAGATGCACATTAATTTGTTTTTTCTCACAAACAAAATACTGCAGTTACAAATACAATACTGTTCTTCTACAACAACAAAAAGAAAAAGAATAACCATAACACTTGTAGCAGTAGTAGTAGTAATAATAATAATAATAATAATAATTTTAAGAAATGATGCTGCTTTCAGGGTAATAAGGATTCTTATCTTCGTCCATGCTAAATGAAAGGTGTATCTAGTTTTGGATTAGTCCTGCAGGATGTTACAGACAAAATAGCAGTGATATATTTGCCAATCTGAATTCTATATTGACTGCAAGCATAAAGTACAGGTCAAATCACAAACTTTAGTGGCTCTATGATATGAAATGAATTCAATGTTTTTCAGATATCTACGTTGTCCTAGTGTCAGGCACTGGCAAAAAACAATGCTTCACTGGTTTCAAAACAATCGTGAGGTCATTAAATTAGTTTCACTACAAACAGCAAAATGTCTTCATCATCATGACAGGATTGTTTTATAATAAATAGACAAACAAGAAAGAAAAGAATAAAAGTAACAAAATATTGGTGTGGGTTTGGATGCAATTTTTCAGTCACTGCAAAAAGAAAAAATAGAACAATATTTTCATCCGATATAAAAATAGAATAAAAAAATTGAAATCCTAAGAAATGATTTATGAAATTTTACATTGCTTTCAGAGATTTTATTAGAGACTGGGCAATTTGTCTATTTTGAAATTTGGTTTCAAATTTTCTTACATAGACATGAATAAAAGTAACATTGAAATGATTCCATTTCCACTATACTGCAAAGCAGTGAAGGTGATGCAACACTTTAATCTTCACAAAGCATAAATGAAGTTATTTAAAACAAAGTTCTGTATCTCTTTTTCTTTTAATTCCATGTTTTAACAAAATTTTAACCACTTCAAAAAAACTTTCTGAAATTAGGAACTACTGAGTAACATAATTGTTAAAAAACACTTTTCTTTCAGCTTCAAGAAACTTAAATTTGTATAAATAACTATTGGCATTATTATTAGAATATTTAGGTTTTCATTTCTTAACTAGTACCAGCTTTACGAGAATGTTCCTATGAGAACAAAACAAAGAATTGATCGAATCAGTAATGACCCAACTGCAAATTATTTGATACTAGTAACATTTGTAGAGGGACCTGACATAAAAGCTCCTCATAAAAAGTGGGGAAAAAAGCTTCTTTTTGAAATATGCTTTGTCAGCCATCACAACACCAGGATATTAATGCTGACACAAGCAAATTTATAAAGGCCAACGTGACTTTTTTTATTTTTGAAAATTTATCCTTGTAAAATTGTATTATATTAATAAGATTTGCTGTTTTTTCTTGATTTAATCTGGAGCATCAACTTCTTCCACATATTTTCTATGGGTCTTTAGATCAGGATTCTGTAACAGCTACTCTGAAACTTTTTGTTCCAATCCTGTCACCTTCACACTAAAATTATAGTGCTATGTTTCCCAATTCCAAGCTTTTTGTCAAAGACAGATTTTATTCCAGAATTTTTATATAACTGTTTTTTTTTAATTATTTCTTCAACTTGGTGAGGAGAATTAATATGACTGACAGCAGAACAGCCCCATAGTATGATGCTATTACCACTCCCTAAGATTTAATGTGGTAATTGGTACTGTTTGGCTTAATGGATCTTGTGCTTTAAGAATATATACTGTTAGATATTGTTCTCAATTAGTCCAAATTTTATTTTATACCACATTTTTCAAAGGTTTCATCTTTGTGCCAATAAACTTGTTTTTAATTTTTTAAACTTAAAAGAATACATTGATCAAAATTATTTTTACATTACTTTTCAATCTATTATTTAAGTTTTGTCATTGTTATATTGTTTGTTATTGATGATGATGATGATGATGGATCTGACATACCTGCAATTTCAGTGATGATAGTTGAGCAGTCCTATTTATGAACAGTGCCTATATAGGCAGTCCAGGCAGATAAAGTCCTCATCGGTCTGAGGTTGATTGTAAGACTTGAGCAACTCATATTTGAATTGCCTTCTTTTTGATATTGTACAGCTATCCAGCCTGTTCAGTTTGTATATTTTAGAATATAAATAAAACTGACAATTATTGTACTCTATGTAAACTTTCGGCCTCAGCTGTATAAAAGTGTTCATGTGCTGAAAAGTCATATTCATTAATTCAGAGGAAAATCATAATCGAATCTACAAAATATAGTAAAGTAGAAATATAAGCAATTCCCTCTATAATAACATGTGAGTTCTCTCAGACTTCCAACAACAGAGAAGCAAACATTGACAAAAATAGTGTAAGAAAATATATAGACGTGGAACAAACAATAAACTAGAAGCAAGAAAAATGAAATAAGAAGAAACAAAGATAAAGAACAAAATGGTACTAGTATAATTCAACAACCAATACCAGAAAACAATCAATGGAAGATCCTCTGGGGCTGCCTGGTGCAAACAAACCAATATTTGGAACATAACAAACCCAAATATCATCATTAATCAATACATACAAACCAAACTGCGACAATAACAATAATAAAAAACTTGCACAAACCACAGATATTGCAAGAGTATGCACTTGCAAACCAACAATATGAAAAATCTATTGATATATAGGTATGTAAATATAAAACTAAATGAACTGTTCAAATCCAAGTGTAGAACTTATAGAATTAGATCATCCAAGTCATTATAAGAACAGGTGCAATTGATGGTTGATTTCAAGAAGTTGAAAACAACATGTATGGATATTTTGGAGTACTGTATCTGATACTATGAAGCACAGATTGATCTGTGTGTGTGTGTGTGTGTGTGTGTGTTTGAAAATCCACTGAAAATAATGTCTGTTTAAAAAATGTGTTAGTTTTATGAATGGTAATTCTTGTGACAGTATTTTTGTGTATTTTGGTATATAGTTATTTTGCTGTAGCAACTGTTTTCTTAAAACACAACTCTGGTTGATTCAGTTAATATTTCTATTTTAACTAATAGGATAAACCAAATAAATATTGACTGATTAAACATTCTTCTTGTTAATAAGATATGAATTATATTTCTATTTTAACTAATAGGATAAACCAAGATATGTGAATATATTTCTGAAAAAACTTCAGTTTGAAATTGCCTTCTTGACGAGACATCAGCAAATGCAAGAAGATTTAAACAAACACAAGGACTAAATTGAAATATATAAATTTCAACCGTTCAGTTGGAGCTAGACTTCTTTTGTGTGACATATCCCTTGAATTGTGGCTCTTCACAACTTCTTGTCTTTTATTACTTTAAGTTATTTTTTACCTTTTACTATCCCTTTTTGTCCCTGTTCTGTCATTCATTTGCACAAACTCATTAACTCAGTTATTTACTATTTTCCTTAATTTCTTTTGTCTTCAACATGTCCTTTGTTAGATTCTCTAAGCCTCTTTCCTCGTTATGTGTCTGATAAATTTCAACTGTCTCCTTCTGATTGTAAGTATATGTTTCCTTACAGTTTCTGTTTTCTTTAAAACTTCTTCATTGCTCACATACTATTTACAACTTTCCTTCTGTCACAGTATATAAGCTACTTTCTGGGATTGAATAAAGTCAAACTTTTCTCATATTTATGTCTGTATCTTATGTAATGTAGCCATGTTTTCATAAAATAAATAAAACAATCATGTTTCATCAAATAGTTTTCTACTATTGTGAACTTTGATCAAAATAATAAAAATGTCACTTACTTTTAGTTGATTATATCTACAAGTGTTTGTTATGTGAATAATAATCAATCATGTCACATAAGATAGACAAGATGTGTAAGAAAACTGACTTGGAAACATTTGGCTTATATTTGCATGAAATAAGTGAAATTTTAAATGAGCTAAAGATCAATTTCTCTGCCATATCCAAGTGCAATAAACAGAACTACAGATCCTGAGATGTACCCTCCAAAGAAGCAGAAATACAAGATTTTTAGTGAATATAATTATTAACATCTTCGTTTTAAATTTTGGATACAATATTTGAAACTGATTTTGCACTGATGCATGTGTGCATATATATATATATATATATATATATATATAATATCTGGATAAAATGAATGAAACAAAATTGGGTGTTTTTTTTATGAAAGTATTTATTTCTGTGTTTTTGTATATATTTAATTATTTAATATTTCAGACCACCTAGGTCTTTCCTCAGAAATCAAATTAGAAACTGTGTTTGTGTGTTTGTTTACAGCGTTTGTTTTCATTATATATATATATAAGAAAACAGAAAACATAATTTGGGTATAAAAACAAAATTTCAGTGAGAGTGTATGTGTAGGAGTGAGAAACAAGGGTGAGAGGGAAATGTATGAAAGCTTTAGAGAGAGGTGTAATGGAAGAAAGAAGAAGAGGAAAGGCCTTAAGGTGAGGGTGGGGAATAACATTTTAAATTTGTTTTCTTTTTGAATTTGTAGGTCTGATGAATTGGATTGTGATTACAATCCCAATGTAATAAATTATAACCATGGAATAGTAGTGTTTGAGCCTTTTATTTTATATTATATATATATATATATATATATATATTATTAAAAATACATAGTACCCTAGTATGACTGGCAACGTAGGGTTCTATGTATTTTTATTAATATATATTTAATAGCTCTGTTATTTAGTATTGAGCACTGTTTTTCTTACAACAAATGATATATGCATGTATTTGTAAGCGAACACTTACTCGTACATTTATTTATTTGATTATATTCATATATATATATATATATATATATATATGGGGAGTATATTTGTTATTAGACAATTCCTGTCACTAACTCTTCTCAACAGATGCATTAAAGGTCTCATGAAAGTGGCAAATTTTAAAAGTAATTGCAGGTATATATCACTCCAGTTGACTTATAAAATTATAAATGATGACCATAAAACTGTCACATAACAATATATTAGCATTTTTATTTAGAACTGGAATAGTCTGAGTTAAGTGTGCATGAAAGAATGGATTTATATTTATATAATCTGTGGAGGTACAAAATGTTATTAAGGCATATAAAGTGGACAGATTTTAAAAGTATATATAAATATATATAAAACAATGATCAAGAATAAAAAAAATACTCAGTTTAGTAAAGAGGTACCGTTTAAGAATCTTGTCACCACCGATTTCAGCTTCCAGTCCTAACAATTGTATTGCAATGATTTTTTAAATGATGTTCTTTGATTCATAGATTATGAAAGCTAGGCTCTCTTTCTATTTAATAGAATTAGTACACTTGGACAAGTTTGATATTTAAATAATCTGTTGGGTTGGAAGGAGATACAAAATTTTATTATGGTTTTAAAATGGATATTTCAAAAGTATATATAAATATATATAAAATAAATGAAAGAAATAAGAAAAATAATTACTCACCATAAAGTGTTTAATTGAAAAATATAACAATGAAAATGGGCTTACCAGTTATCAACCCCAACTCTTCAGGTCCAATCTAGGACAAAAACATATAAATATGTACACAATGAGTAAAAAAGGGGAAAATCAGCATATGTAAAATTACATTTAGAGCCAACAGTCATTCCTTCTGCTTAAAGGCTGCATGGACTTAATATAGATGTTGCAAAGTCCTCTCAGATGGTAATCTGAAGGTGTTCTGCTGATTACTATAAAAAGAATCTCTGGTAAAAGACAAGGCACAAGTTGAATTATTACGTTTTTTGCAATCGCAGAACTGGATATATATATATATGCAAATTTTCATATTGTCTTTGACAGGTTTTAGCTGGTACATACTGATCAATTCTAGCCTCCTACCTCTGATTAGTTTTGTCAATATATTCATCATCACACTGACATTTATAATTATAAATCACTGGGCTAACATTATGGGGTGCAGAAGATTTTTATGAATGGGTATCAGCAAGTTACAGAAAAATTGATCAGGTTGAGTTTTAGCTGTTTCGGACAAAAAGAGTCTCACCAAGTGTACAATCCAGTAAAAGTAGGTTTACGGTAGACAGAAGTCAGATATACAGAGACTAACCCATGTAACAGCATACAGAGAAAATGCAAAACTTCCTTGAACTTCATTCAGTCATCTATGAAAAACATGAAACTACTCCTCACTGTTAAATACAAGTTTCATCAGTGTATTAGTAATAAAACTCAGGTTTTTGCTAACAGAAAGAATGGCTGCTGGGTCTAAATTAAATTGGTCATATTTATACTGCTGGGTCTCTGGTAGTAGTCATTGTACACATATTTTTTTTTTCCCATGATTAGCTCCAAAAAATTAGGAGCAATAACTGCTTAGCCCTTTTTCGTTACTTTTCAGTTCACCATTTTACAGTAATTTACCTATCTTATCAACATTTTATTTTTTCTACCTACATTTATATTCATTACAAATTAAACTAAGCACAACTGACTATTAAAGGATGAAAGATTTTTGGATTTTGATGCCCTTCTGGGGGTGATTTTTGCCCAAATCTGTGAATTTGTTTTGCTGATGTTGAGTCTCAAAAAACACTACATAAAATTCACTATTTTTTATCTATAATGTTGAATGTGTTAAAATTATTCCACTTCTTTTTAACAAAAACAAATCTCAAGTTGATGTTAAAAAATTGTCAAAGTATTGTTGATTTATTTAAGATAGAATGATCTAATTTGTATTTAGATAAATTGTATTTATTTTCAATTTTTCTAGTTGATTCGTTCACCTCTATTGCATATGATCCATTATTGTACATAGGTTACAATAAAATTTGTATTTTATATGAATACTACTTTATGAAAGTTAAAATGTAGTAGAGTGGAGGTGCATATCATAGATTTGGAGTGGGCATGAGACCTTGGACAGGCCCTATATATATATATATATATATATATATATATATATATAAAACTCTGGAGTAATTGTTCACAAAACTTATATAGTGTTGCTTATTATCTTGTTAATAGGCCTAATTGCATGCTATGTTAAATTTTATTATATCATGTTGGTAAAATTTTACATATTTCTATGTAAAGTATGTTGTGAGAGTTTCAGCTTATAAAAGTCCTTCTGAGTAAAAATATTCATAAGTTGTTTCGTATTGTTTTAATACTCAGAGTTTAACATAAAAATTATAAATAAATCTGAAAGCTATAGGCCAAAGAAACATATATTTGAGTAATATAATATCCTATATGCTAGAATAAATTATTATTTTCTATGTTAATTCAGCTCCATTATATACTTTAAACTTTATTAGTCTTTCAGTAATTGACTTTCTTAACTTTTCTACTGTTTTAACTTTAACATTCCTTGCAGCAGTTTCCGAGAGATCTTTGCTTCAATATTGTTTTCCATTCTCATGTACCTTTCTTTTAACGACGGACCACAAATTTACTCTTGAATTAATATCTAAAAAGGCTGAAGGCCATTCCATTAAACTTGTATTTTTGATACATTTTTAGCAAGGTGTGTAATAGGAACATCTGGTATGAATGTACACTTCTTCTTGGTTATAATAGATAAAAAAAATCTAAAAAACAAAATGTCTTGTTTGAGAACTTCCAATATCTCTCTGCATTTATCTTGATATCATCATTAAATCAAAGGAATCTATAATTTTACTGCCCACAATACGAGCATGCCGAAAACATTACTTCAGCTTTCAATGTAGCTTTACATTCATCACTAAAAATGACTATTGAGAATCAGTTTTCAGGAATTTTTTCATATAACTAACATATTTAGTGATATTTACTTCAAGGTGGTAGTTTACTTACTTTTATGTCTTCAGCCAATGTTCTTAATATTCTTTTCTTTTTTCCTACAGGGTGTGGCAGAAATACCACCCACATAATAGTAAGACATTAGTAGCAATCTAACTAATCTCTTATCATTATGTGGGAAGTATTTCTGCCGTACCCTACATTTACATTTGCGACATCAGCTTTTGCAAATATTTTCTTGCTGGTTAGGTCATTTTTCTTACTGATTAGCCATTTCATTTTTTTTTTCAAATCTGTTTTTGTGATATTCTTAAAGCCATTTTTTTTCTAGTTCTTATCTTGCAAATGTTTTCAATTTCTTTTTTTTTTATCTCTGTTCAACTTTTTCGCAGTTTCTAATGTTGCATTCCCAACACTCAATAATTTTTCTCTTTTGCACATATATTTTTCTTACAACCCACAGCAGTCCTTATATATTTAAAATTAAAAAAATAAATATCAATGTTATGAAGTGTGATTTCCTTCATATTTTATCATTCCAGTGATAATCATCTATCACACATACCGAGAGTTGCTCTACCCTTACTGCTTGGGCATTAACATAATCTATGCCTTAGCTATGCTAATTAGGCATTCATTTATATATCACTACATTCAATACTTATATTGTTATATATTTTTTACATTATAATGAATAACCCTCAATGTGCATATTAAAATCTCGTACCATCAGATAAATTTTTGTAAATATTTCTAACAAAAATGGACATTATAAGCTATAATTCACATGGTATTTTTATCATAAACACAAAATATAAAAATATATATAATACAATTTAGCTCTTGAAAATATATTTTCAATTGAGCACTGTTGAACGACAAGCTAATTCTAAAACAACAGTCAACTGCATAAATGCGAAGCTCTTCAGTAAAATGAAAGGAGCACTTTGGCTGCTTGGCGTTTGTTTACATTTGTAAAAACAATACACTAGATTTGGCTGATTCATTCTGTCGAGTCAAGATGGCTCAGTGGTAGAAGCTCTGACTGACACCAAATCGGTTGGGTTTTGATCTGGGCTTGAGGAATTCGGTTGTCTAGTTGCACTGAGAAGCTGTGATACAGCAAAACAGTACTGTCTGTGAATGACATAATACAATTTTATAACTTTTTTTATGTTTTGCATATCTGTGTAGTAGTAGTAGTCATAGTACAGTTCTGTGTCCTAAATAGCAACTGGGTTTGCTAGATATAGCTCCTCTATGTTCATTAGTTGTTCTCTATTTATACTTGTCTATCTAATTTGCATATGATACTACAACTTTAAATGTTATTTTTAGTGGATATATATATCTGAGTAGAGATTTATTTATTAAACCATATATTTATTTTCATCTACCGACCTGAATATTTGTGAAATCTTATTAAATAAAAAGATGCAACCTCTGGCAGGATTTGAAACTGCATTTTCCTTTGCAGGTGAAACTGTCATTAGATCTGATATGTTTAGGCCAACTCATCCAAGAAGAGTCTCACTGATCAAGGATAATAGAATAGTGCCTTATAAATGCAAATCCTTCCTAGACGCTTGAATGCATCGTTTTCTTTAATAAGATTTCTTGAATATTCAGGATGCGAGACAAAAATAGACTGTTTAATAAATAAACAGTGTCTTCTCAAATATGGGTGTCCACTAAAAATGACATTTAAGCTGTCAGATTAATAAATAAAAAATTTATTATTTCTTTAGAAATATAATACAATATAAAAAGCATACTCTGAAAAGTTGATTAATATAAGTTGGCTAATACCAGTTATATTGTGAAAACATTGACTTGTGAATTAAAATTTTATGTAGTGCATGAGAAAATGTGTGCATGAATGCATACGTGTGTGTGTGTGTGTGTGTGTGTGTTCTTAAATGAAGACCTCAATTTATTTTTTATTTAACCTTTCCAGTTTTCTAAAGTGAATGTAGGTCAGTGTTTAGTGTACACAAGAACTATCTTAACTTTCACGGTGAATGCTTTCAGCTCTTTACTTACTATTACCTGGATCCAAAATGTTAATATTTGAAGATAAAAACAGTGTATTCACACACTGGAGACAACAACATGTAAATTAATTTTTCCCTTGGCAGAATGTCACAATCAGTTGTTAAATATATTCAAAATGCTATGATCGTATTGCGTTGACTAACTTGCCATTAGTTGATTCAAAGTGCAATCTGTGTTCATCATATTGATTAATATAGATATAGGGAGATTGTGTCATCACTGCTACTAGTGTGTGCGTAAATATATATATATATATATAGTACAGTTAATACATCTGTTGGTATATAATCCAAGTGTATCCTAATAATAAAAAATATTAAAACTGATGCACAAAAAGAACTCAGTGTATTTAATATAACGGAGCATATATATTGCATGATAGAGAAATCAAAAATTACCTCATGAGGATAGATTATTTCAAGTAATGTCATTGAAACTGAATACAATCCACCATTTGAGTTTAATAAAGCTAACGCATTGATGTTAGTTGAAATAGTCTCATGAGGTAATTTTGGATTTCTCTATTATGCAATATATATATATATATATATATAGATATATATATATATTTTTTAAGCACTTCATCCCAAGCATCGTCCTGGGTATGACGTTAAACTGCATCCAACAGCAAGGCCTCTGATCAAGAGGTTTTGAGGAAGCGTGGAACCACCTCTTAATTGCTGGTGTTCCCAGGTCCACCCAGACCCGGGGTGGTAGCACCTGTTGGGGTCCCAGCTATGGGCAAATAGTGAACTTCCATGTTTTTACCATGTCCTGGGTATGACGACAAACTACATCCGCGTCCTGGGTATGACAACAAACTACATCCGCGTCCTGGGTATGACGACAAACTACATCCGCATATTTGAACTTTATTTGAGTAGCTAAGCAATTAAATTTTATCAACAAAATAATTGCTTTTTTATAAAGATCAGAATGAAAATGAAAAAATATTATTACCAGCTCTACGTTTTTGAAAAAACATTATTACCAGCTCTACGTTTTTTGAAAAAATATTATTACCAGCTCTTCGTTTTTGAAAAATATTATTACCAGCTCTACGTTTTTGAAAAAATATTATTACCAGCTCTACGTTTTTGGAAAAATATTATTACCAGCTCTACGTTTTTGAAAAAATATTATTACCAGCTATACGTTTTTAGAAAAATGTTATTACCAGCTATACGTTTTTGAAAAACCAAAATGAAAAAATATTATTACCAGCTCTACGTTTTTGAAAAATATTATTGCCAGCTCTACGTTTTTGAAAAATATTATTGCCAGCTCTACGTTTTTGAAAAATATTATTACCAGATATACGTTTTTGAAAAAAACATTACCATCCCTACGTTTTTGGAAAAATATTATTACCAGCTCTACGTTTTTGAAAAAATATTATTACCAGCTATACGTTTTTGGAAAAATATTATTACCAGCTCTACGTTTTTGAAAAAATATTATTACCAGCTATACGTTTTTGGAAAAATATTATTACCAGATATACGTTTTTGAAAAATAATATTACCAACTATACTTTTTGGAAAAAAACTTTTTCAGCATTGAATGGCCCAACGAAGGTTGATATGCTGGTTAAATAATCAATCAATCAATCAATCATCCCAAGCAAGGCGGAAAGCCACTATCATGCAAGGGGTTACAGAGGATTTGGACCGAGAGCAAATAGGAGTGATAGAGGAAAGGATGAGGAGAAGGATAGTGGATAGATCAAGGACACTGGAGATGTTGATTGACATTACATTTGAATATTTGGAGATTATAGTTATCAGGGAAACAGGAATATGGAAGGGAGTTCCACAGGCGAAAGGTGCGAGATATGAAGCTATTGGAGTAGAAGAGATGGCTACATTTAACAGTTTCAACAGTGAAAGGGTGAGAGTGGGATGCCAGCATCGTAGGACGCTTGAATTCATGAAGTCTGGGAACCAGCGCAAGCAGCTCATCGGAGCAATTACCATGAAAGTATTTGTAAAAAAGACAGAGAAAGGCGATGGCATGTCTGTGAGAGAGCAACTGCAGACGAGATGCCAGATCAGGGCCAATTACATTGCATATCCGTCTCTGGATCTTATCAAGAACCCTGAGGCAAACAGAAGGGGCTCCAGACCATATATGGCAGCAATACTCCATGCAAGGGCAAATGGTTGATTTGTAGATTTGAAGGATCATTTCTGGGGAGAAAAATTTCCTGACGCAGCACAGGGAGCCAACTTTCTTTGTGGTGGATGAAGCAATTGACTCAATGTATTTGTTCCATCTCAGGTCAGCAGACAACGTGAGAGCGAGCAGCCACAAAGAGGTGCTCTCAAGAAGTTAAGAGTCGGACATTCTAATGGGGGGCAGGAAAGGATCTCTGTGGTGATTAATAGAGAGCAGTTTTGTTTTTGTGATGTTAAACTTAACCAGCCAATTGTAGTGTCGTCCACGTAGATGCCAACATGGGAATCTATGGTGTCAGGAAAATCATTGATGAAGATAAGGAACAGTGTAGGGCCTATGATGGAGCCTTGGGGAACACCTGCGTTCATGGGATAGGAGCTGGAGAAGAATCCACTGAGAACGACTACAATTCACAGTTTGACAGGAATGATTGTATTAAGTCAAACAATCGACCTGTAATACCATAACCCTGGAGCTTGCGAAGAAGGCCGGCATGCCAAACCCTATCAAATGCTTTGGGGATGTCTAGGGCCACGGTACAAGCTTCTCCGTTATTTTGAGGAGCTTAGTAGACAATTTCAGTGATGGCCATAAGCACATCAGCTGTAGATCGGGCAAAGCGGAAACCATATTGCTTGTCTGACAGTAGATCATGGGATGTAAGGTGGTTAACCACTTCAGCGTTGATTAAAACTTCGAAGACTTTGCCGAAGAGGGGTAGGAGACTGACAGGACGGTAATTAGAAGGGTCAGAGGGGTCGCCAGAGTTCTTAAAGACAGAAACAATCGATGAGGACTTCCAGCACTCTGGAAAGTCAGATTCCTTGAGGCAGTAGTTATATAATTTGGAGAGGGCAGGCGCACATTTCTTCAAGACAATGGCTGCTATCCCATCTCCACCACTAGCCTTGTGGGGTCTAAATTAGAGATAATGCCCAATACCAATGACGGGGTTATGTGCAACCCACTCAATAGGGCCTCAGTTCTAAGAGGGAAATTGAGTATGGGTACACTGGAAGAGTTGAGCGTTGAATTGAATGAAAATTTCTGAGCAAAGCATTCAGCCTTGTTGGCAGAGGAGGTCAGGACCTCAAACTGGTTGAACAAAGGAGGTATAGAGGGTTTGCTATTATTATATATATATATATATATATACACACCATGTGTAACAGCAAAATTGTTCAATTGTTATATTAAGCTTTGAAATATTGTATCTTTATAATTAAGAGAAGGATCGTGATGAAATCGATCATAAATGAAAATGACATGTTCATCATTAATTAATCATGGCTAAGGATCGGAAGGTCATGATGGATTGAAATAAAGTTTAAAAATATATGTGTATATATATATATATATATATATATATATATATATATATATATATATATATATATATTGTTTCAGGATTATTTTCCAACTTATTCAAGATGATCTTAACCCCTCTCTAATCTTCAAACTTTCTGTCTTTGAGTAACAAGGTGCCTCACACATTTCATGTACAATTTCATTTTCAAGTCTTTATTCACTGCTCTTTGGACTGTCATAGCTGAAACTCCTCTCTCACATGCCAAACATCTTATTTATTGAGTTGGATCTTTTCTAATTGATCTCTTTAGCTCTAAGTTGAAATGATGATCCCTCTTCCTGTTGTAACTTCCTGATCCAGTTTTCCTCTCTACTGTTCCCTCTTTTTTAAACTTATTCCCTATTTTCTGGATGGTTTTTGAATAGATTTGAAGATGGAAGCCAGATTACAAATGTTGGTATCATTATTGAAGGCCTGAATGATCTTTTTCCTTTCACCATTGTTCAGTTGAAAAGACACTTGGCTGACACAAAATAATTTTAACTTGTTCTCTTTCTAGCTGAATAACTCAAAGGCTTTTACAGTACAGTGACTCTTCCAACAAATGGTGTCAAGACGGCTAAAGCTAAAAACCTGGAAAAAAGAAGCTTAATTAGTTTAGTGAATTTTTTTAGATATTAAACATTTTGTGGGATGGGCAAACTTACACGATTTGGACAATTTTGCTGTTACACCTGGTGTGTGTGTGTGTGTAATATATATATATATATATATATATAAAATTAATACAGGTAAAAAATTTGTCCCAACTCCAGAGCTTTGTAGATGGACACTCCAACAATCACTCTGAGCACTTATCAGGCAGTATCAGCAATTGACTTTTTATACTTCTTGATTTTTCTTTTATACAGGATGTCCTTAATGTTTCTGTGCACCTTAAAAAATTTCTAACTTTGCGATAGAAATAATCTGTAAAAAATGTTATAAAGTTTAATGCACCTAGTTTTAAGTATAGCTAAAATAACTAATGTGATTTCAGGCATTATTGTAAATCAGTTGGCAAATGTTTTCTGTGAACTGCAAAATTGTATTACCCTTTGTATTGCTAATGATGGAGGACATGTGGAAACTTAAATAAAATTTCAATAAAACCTTAAAAAATATAGATTTACTTCTTGCTAATCCTTTTTAAAAACTATTTCTATCACAAATACAAATAAAGTTATAAATTTTTTAAAGTGCACACAAACTTTATGGACCCTGTATATGCACTTTTCATTGGTGCAAGTTTAATTTTTAATTTTATTTTTTCATGGTGTATATCTGTGTTATTTTTCCTTTTTCATCATTTTTTTTTCAGTTTAGACACACTCCTTATTGCTTTTTTACTTTTTCTCTCGTCTTTCGAAGACTTACTGATAATGAGCATTTACTATATCATGTTAACTTAAAGTCACTATTATTAAAAGAAAGAGATCAAAGTAGGATTAACATTGTCTTCAACCTAGGTACTAGGGAATCATGTAAATTGAGAGACTCACTAGGAAGAGTTTAAAAACAAATCTGTTTGGTTGGGTTAGACTTTAGGGTATTAGTTTTGCCAAGCACTTTTCAGCACCCAGGTGTATGTATGTATGTGTATATATATATATATATATATATATATATATATATATATAAAGAAATATAGTCTTAAAGTCTGCTATATTATGGGATAAAGTGCTCAATATCAGAGAGTTGCCTGACAATTGCACTAGCATGAAACAGACTGTCGCCTCTAAGTGTTGACTTCTATGTTCACTTTTATATATATATATATATAATTGAAAATCTTTGAGCATTTTTTGTTTTATTCACTTAATTTGTGAGGTACCCATTTGAAAAATGTGGATCTTTTCCAATGCAGATGCAGACATATACAACAAAATATCCGCCAGGTATTTGAGGACACATGTTTAGAAGATGACAAATAGAAGATAAGCCAAGTTAATGTTACATGGAATTCACCAAATTTTAACCTTCTCATTTCTCTTTTAGATATATCAATTGCATTAATGTGGTAGCATCCAATCTGAGACAGGAAATGAAAAACATATGTGATGCTTGTAGAACTGGTCATCAATCAGTGTCTCGGATTTAGCAAGCTTCTTTGACTTGGCCATGTGAACAGGAATAACAACAGGTAGCTCTATGGAGATCTTTCAGTGATGCACATCAAATTCATGTTGGTTTGTGATTATTCTGAAGGTTATGAACAATGAAAGCCAAATCATGCCATCTAATTTCTTCTCAAAGGGACTCATGGTCAATACTACTACCAACATCAAGGGGGCTAGTCATGGTGGTCAAGCCCCATATAAAGTATAGTGGTCATTGTCTTAGAATTTTCCAAATTATGTCACTCTAAACATGAAGTTGTCTAACCCTCCTGATTTGAATCCCTTGGTCTAATATGTCTGGAATATTGTCAAGAGAGAGAACAACCTTTGTCCTCACAATGCTAAGAATTTATTGATGGCTGCAATTGTGGATAAGCCTACCTGATTCAAGAATGCAGTTGCTTACATTTAAGTAATCCTCAAGACTAAGTGGGGATTTAGTGAATAATCATTTTCTTTTTTGCTAACTTGAACATGTGTACAAATCTTTTTGAAAATATACTGTTTTTTTTTGCAATTGAATATCTTTATAAAATAATTTTTTCTCCATTACCTGGCGCACTATCTATATCTGATAGATGCTGAAAATTTCTCAGCCCAACTTACTTCCCCAAATTTGGCCAAATTAGCAAATATCTGCATTTTCTGAGGTGGGGCTTATTTCAAGTATCATAAAATCTCTTATAAATTAAAAGCAAACTAATTGGGTTTTTTTGTGGGGGTGGGGAGGTTAGGCATTCTTATTTTAATTTCTTAAAACTCCATATTTGAAAAATAATTTTGTATCAGGATTCCAAAATTTCCTCAAATCCATTTCACCATTTTAAACATTTATTATTTCTCACATACAATACCATTGCCATTATTATTATTATTATTATTATTATTATTATTATTATTATTATTATTATATTTAATGAGTTGAAATAAAATGCATTCTTTTGACAAAAGCATTTTAAATGTTTTACATTTGGATTTTAAATAATTTTCTTTATCTTTTTTTCTTTTTCCTATTTCTGCCATTTCAAGGAAACTTCAAAAATGGGTTGGATAAGAAATAAAATACAGGTTTTCTTTGTCCAGCATGAGAAAAGCAATTGAAGTCAATTTTTAGAGCCATTTCCAAGATATTTTAGTAATTTGAATTACTGCCAGTTAAGAGAGTATCTAAAATAGAAACCACTTTTCTAGTAATAATAGAAACAGTCAATGTGAGGGAGCCTGATGGATAGGACAATACAGAATGAAAATGAAATACTTTTATTTTTAGTTGCCTGTGATTTTGTCCCAATGTCCTTGAGAAATGCTTCAATACTACATTCTCCATACACTTTCCATCCTCTTATCATTCATCTTATTGATGACATGGCATGATAGGCAATTTGACAAGAGAATGATGGGATATGAAAGGAAAGAAGTGTAGTAGCAGTTCTTGGAGACAAAAAATAACTGACAACTGTTTTCTTTTACAAGAAGTATTATTATTGTGAGTGACAAATCTTAGCTATTAAAAACATTTTATATAAAAAGTAAAAATGAACTTTAATTGACAAATAAAAAAAGGTAAATAGTTGCATGTAGAAAATATTTATAGCTTTTTTCCCTTACATTAGAACAGCTGCCCAAATCCTACCTCTGCCTGATTCTCTACTTTATATAAAATGATAGAAAAAGAACCCAGGGTATACACATGATAGCCAAGAGAAAGAACATAGCTGTGTATTTTCTACATGTCCACAGACACACACGTAAAGGATGAAGCTGACTTTAGAAAACATGCTTGAAAGTAATCAATATTTGATTAACAGACAAGAGTCATGGTAGATATTACTATGTTGATTCTTTATTAACAATTTATACTACTTTATGTGACTAAAAAGTGTGTTGTCATCTTTATCATTAGTGCCACTACTATCCTTTTCAATATAATAATTATTCCCTCTATTATTACTATTAATATTACAAGTTCAGCAAAATAAGTTTGGTTTTTTTTTCCAGCAAAATGATATGTAAAATCTCATACTAACCATCCCATTTTTTTCTCTTATTTTTCTCTTGTCTTCCTCTTTTCTCTCTGCCCAAACAGAAAGCTTATTAAAAATATGTCAAATGCAAAATCTTCACAATCCAAAATCTTACATGTTCCAACCAATCAAATTCAGAGAAGTGTTAAAGCCTCTAACCTCTTGTATCTTGGATCAACTGATCCAAATATTCTGAAGACCTTCATTCTGTTTTTTTTTTTACATTTTATATAAGAGATGTATTATAATTCTGTCTACTCACTTTATCCCGGTTGATTCTATTTTTAATTTTTTGTGCGTATATTATTCATATACATGTCTAAATAGTTAACAAAAGCCATTTCAGATAATCATGTTCTTTGGATGATAAAAGCAAACAGGAATAGACTAAATGAATAAAGATTCTGGTTTGTTAAATATTTATTATCGACAAGCTAAGTGTACGTTTCAGACGCATCTTTTATATATGTATCTGTATTGACTTATATAAATAGAAGAATGTGTGTATGTCAAAACTGTGGACAAACAAGAAAAGATATGTACAGAAAAACAATTTTTTCTGGATATACTCAAGACAACTGTCCAGAAATTGAGTAGCTATAAGAAATAAAGAAATTAAGTGAAACTTGAGCGTTTTAACTAAAGAGCTATAAATTAAAGTAAATCATTTCTCAGGTTCAATCCTTGTGCAATGCCAGACTTTTGATAGAAATCTGGTTCATTGGTGACTCTAATGGGCACCTTCTGAGTATGTATAGAAAGTCATTTAGTATAGTTTTCTAATAAGAAAATTATTAGTACATTTTACATAGCCATTTTAGTGAAAAAGTAAATTACAAAAAATAAATAAATAATTTATTAATTAAAATTCCAAAGTAATTATTTTAAATAATAACGTCATACAAAAAAAAATAAATATTTTTGGTGATCAGCTGATCAGTTAAATTGATCCTCATCTTATGAACTATGATATGTCATGAGGAGTCTATTGGTCTTAGAAAATATTATTGTTTTTTTTCTTCATATGGTACACTTGTGAGTCATCCTTGTGCCAGGTTAATTCAAGTAAAAACCAAAGCCACATACTAAAAAGATAGTAAAATAATGCATTAGTTTGAAATCTGAAGTAACTACTTAAAACTGCTGTTTAACCAAAGTCTAGACTAAGGCTAATTTACTTAATGTTCAATACTGATGAAAGTAATTCCCATTTCTGAGACAGTGTATGACACTTGCAAATTATAGACTATCCCAGAGGAACGTTACCCTTGTGTCAGACTTGGATCAGAAGAAGAAGATAATCATCTGATTTCAATTCATAAATACCAGAATAGTTTCAGCCCCCTGTAAAGAATCCTAATTTCCTTGAGGCAGACTCGATTCCTCCTCTAAAAGCAGACATGTCAGGAGAGATCAGGATATAGTGATGCCAAATGTATCGGCAGAGGGTGTGCGAGAGAGGCCACACTGAGGCAGACATCAGCAGTCGTGAGTGGTGCCACTTTGTTGCATTTGCTGGTCATAAAAATTGATTGGGATTTGACTTGCTTGCTGGAGACTAGGTTATTCATACTTCACAGCAGACAGTGAAATAAAAAAAAAAAAGAAAGAAAATGAATGAATGAATTTTAAAAAAATGTATTAGAGATCTATCAAAAATATTGAATTGTTGAGGAATGCAGCACTCCACTGATTGTTAGAATTGGCAGTTTTGTCAACACACACACACACACATATATATATATATATATATATGTTAAAATACTTGTATATTGTTAACTACACATACATATATATTTCTCTCTCACTCACTCACTAATGCTCTCTACATACATACATACATATATATATAGAGAGAGAGAGAGAGAGACACATACACATTTATGTATATATAGGAAACTATATTTGAATTTGTGTGTGTGTGTGTATTTAAATTAATTGACATAACTGAAAACTGTCATGTATTGAGTTACCAAAATCTGTGCTTTTCAATAGAGTACACCTATTCACACATTGTCCGCTTAAAACCCATTCCTGGTCTTTTGAACAGAAGTAGTGGTCTTATCCTTTGTTTACTTTTTAGGACTGGGTTTTCAGTTCTTTCCAAAGTCAACTTCAAATGTATACTCCTAACATCCTTGTGTAAACTCTAAAATTGTATTTACTATTTATTTATTCATTTCTTCAATAGGAATAGATAGGTTTGCCTTTCCTCAAGTTCACACTCCTTCCTAGTCTTTTGTACAGGAGTAGAGGTTTATCCCTTTTTTCTTGTTTAGGATTGGGTTTCTAGTTCCTTCTAAAGTTTTTTTTAATTCTCTTTCACTCCCAGTAGCCTCTTACATCTTAGTGGCATTATCCTCTGGCTTGGTGTGAACTGATTTATAAAAAAAAAAAAGAACTTACTGTACTGGATAGATTCAGTGCAAATTAACTAAATGAATTTATTCATTTCCTGGATAGTAATGAAATTACTGTAATCATGACTAAAAGATTGTCCTATTTAGTTAACACTTCAAATGAGATTAAATATCTTAGGGTTGTAATTTTGTTTTTATATAATGCTGTTTAAATATTTAGCATAAGTTGTGTCTGCAGGGATTTGTCATATACTATCAAACTTACCCAGTTCACTTATTTTAAAACTTCTTCCATAATCATTATTAAAATTTTGTTGGCTAATTTGAATTTTGTGCCACCTATATTTAAAATAACAACTAAAAATGTAAAAGAAAGAGATAGAAAAATATATTTAAAAAAACAAAAAAAACAGGGGAAGACATTTATGTAAATTTGCTATTTTTATAGTTGCACCAAATTATTTCCTTTCAGCTATTACAGATTTCATTACTTTGATTTGTCTTGACCAAAAAGTTACAAATTAATTAATGTGAAGGAACAAAGAAAATATTAAGATATTGTAATACAATATGAATATAATATCAATCAGCTAAATGACAAATTTTATATAATCCGATAATGATAATAAAGAGAAGATAATGAATCAAGTGAATGACTAACAATTTTTATTTTAACGTAAACAATAAAACTTAAGGCAATACTAATAGGAATGACAAACACTAGAATTATTATATTTTCTAAGTAAACGCATAATAAAACAAATGTTACAAATGATTATAATGAATACAAAACTTATTTTTATAAATAATAAATGCAAATACTTCTACTCTAATAATGATGACAACAATAAGCATATCTATCATATTGAAGTTACTTTTTATGCAGTCCAAGGTATTACATAGGAACTTTTAAATACATCAAAACTTTCATTCATTTTAATGATTATATACATTTTGAAATATCTAATTTTTGCAGTAGAGGAAAAATAAAACAAGAATTACAATCGGATTTAATATTTGAATTTTGTATAGGTAGACAAAGTTTCAGCTTTTCTTATCAGGACTACTCGCTCTCACTATGCTTAGCTTGGGTCACATTTTGCACAAATAAAATAAATAATTCTTCTGATTGTGGTGTTGGTAAATTGATTATTTAATAGAAAATTTCACAATTTTTCTTATTTAAACTTTAAGTTTCAACACTCAATCCATACACTGCATATTGAAAATGACATAAAACAGATTTTCAGTGTTAAGAAATTAAGACATGCATTATTGACAGAATAGGGCTATTATATATATATATATATATATATATATATATATATATAATGATAATATGAAAATAGCAATCATTCTCATAATGATGCTTTGTGTAAAATTTTAATAGTAATAAAAATTACTGTACAGAATACTGGAATATTATTACTAGAATAACAATAAGTGAAGATAATGATAATAATTAATATATACAAATATGGGGAAATGTAATTTGAAAGAAAAATTAATTATTAATGACTGACTTTTTATATTACCTGCCAAATAATTGAAAAAAGATAACCAAGATATCGCTCTCTCTCTCTCTCTGCATTATGTAGAAATAACAAAGACAAATCAGCTTATCTTAGGTGATAAGAAAATGATGGCAAGTGAATAACATGGGTGTGAAAAACAAGGGGTTTCTGGGAAATTTAAAAAATAAATACAATCTGTACATATGCTTTAATTCATTCAAACTATTTTTCTCATCTTTGGTTGAATATTAACAATTCCTCATCTCAAAAATCAAGCAAAATAATATGTACAATTTAGAAGTTGTATGAAGACTTTCAACTAAGATGTTTCCTTGAAGAATAACTTATGAAATAGAACAGAAACTGGGAATATTGCTCTTTCAAATCATTTTCAGACTGATCACTCTAAAGTTGTGTAATATAAGGAAGTGCTGAAAAATTCTTGTCCTAGTGCACTTTCCAAAGCTAACCAAATGACCAAACATTAGAGTTATTTTTGGAATCAGCTCTTGGTCAGACTGAGAACTTTTCAGTACTTCCTCAAATTACAACAAAATAACAACAATGTTAACAAACTTGTTTGTTCCTATCAGTTTGCATTTTGCAACAATGCATCTTGTACTGTTGCAAAAATATTTTCTTTACTGTAACAAGTTACCTAACTGTCCACAGATCCATTAATAATCATATTTGGATGGAAGAAGTTTCTCAGGATTTCAATAAAAATTAAATTATGCCCAAGTATCTAACTTTTGAACAGACTGGAATACTGTCAAATTTTCTTATGCAAGTCAATACTTTTATAATGAAATTGGTTTTAAGCAATTGTATCGGTTAATACACAACTGAGAAAACAAAGACTCAGCATCTACATGTGATCGTAAAGGATTACAAATTAATTTAGTTAAATGACTGTCCTTTATTCATACAAATGAAAGCAAAATATAATAATGAAAAATAAAAAAAACAAACAAAAAAGATAGTAATGGGGGTGGTTCAGAAGATGCAGCATTTATAATCTTGTAAAGTTATTGATAATACATTGGTAGTGAGTTGAAAAGTCTAAGTCACTATCTCTTCATATTTCTGAGATGAGGTATTGTAATTATTTATATTATTCGGACTGTTGTCCTCATCTTTATTGCCATATTCACAACGTTTCGGCCACTGTACACTCTAGCCTTCTTCAGGTGATTGGAATTTTGAACAGAACCTTTTATTTCATCCACTGGGGTAGATTGTTCTAGTTCCACGTGTCATGCCTCTTCCATATGTCTCAGTTATCTCCCTTTAACTCCCCAAGTTTTTGTTCACCACTGCAGTAGCCAAGTATTGAACTCACAACTCTTTGGGTCAAATCACTGGATCCAACCAATACTTTTATCCACTGGTCCTTGTGTCCTTGAGGATGGCCCAGTGGATAAAAGTGACTTGAGTTGGTGACTATGGCAATAAAGATGAGAACAACAGTCTGAATAATGTAAAGTCTAAGTCAATAATAAAAATGCAGATAAAGATATAATTATATTACAACAAATTACTTGACACTTATTTCGATTAACTGTGTTACTTAGAATGATTACTTCACTACTTATGTAAATATAAAATAGTCTTAGTTGGCAACAATAAGTTACAGATGGCTATAAAAAGCACTGTTGATTATTTATGCTAAATTGTTTAAATAATGAATTGACTATTGTTTGCATCATGTGGCAACAATTCTAAGTAAAATGATGCACTAAAATAAGTAACCAAATAATCGTTTTAAGTTCTCTGAATATTGGTGTCTATTTAAGTCTAAATGTTTCCAATATTGGGAATAATGGTACAGTTTTAAATCAATTCAGAAATCACTAGGTATTTAGATCAAATTGCAGTACTGCAGAACTCCCACTGACAAAAATGCATGCAATTTATATTTTTCTTCAGGGCTGAGCAAAGAAATATTACTTACCCACTTCAGCTCTTCATATAAAAGTACCTAAATTAGGAATTTAGCTTCCTAGTTCAATCTGCTATACCTTAGAAATAGGTACATTATGAAACAAATTTTCTAAAATTTATGCAGTGAGATCCCTGAAATAATTTAAAATAATTTAAAAAATAAAACTAAAGAAGATAAATTATTGAGTACTTTTATTTTTTAATAATCTCAACTTTCTCCAAAATAATCAATAATAGTGATAGTAGTAGTACTACTATCATATACCATAGATTGGTACCATCTTACCATAGATAGTACCATCACTAATACAGTGAAGCATTCCTGAGAAAATTAGAAGTCCTACCAGGATTCATTGATGTTAGCCACACTCTTAACAACATTCGATATGCAGATAACAGATGCAGAAAGAAAAATACAGCAACTGCTACAGAAGGTATAAAAGGAAAACTAGAAGAAAGGATTTAACATTAATTACAAGAAGATAGAATCTATGGTTGTCAGCAAAAAAAAAAAACCCAAAAAACAGCCCAACATGCAAATTATAAATTGAGGATACTAAAATACAGCAGGTATTAAAATTTAAATATCCAGGAAGTGTTTTAACAGAGAACGAAAAATGTAACACTGAAATCCAAAGGTGCATTGGTTTAGCAAAAGATGCCTTCCAAAAGCAAAGCAGAGTATTAAGAAGCAGGAAAATTTCATTGAAAACAAAAGGAGTACTGAACTGTTATGTAATATTGCTCCTCTTGAGCAATGAGCACTGGACAATCTCATCGCAGATGAAGATAAGACTTGAGGCATGAGACATGTGGTTCTCAGAGATACAGAGAATACCATGAACTGAACATGTGAGCAATGATGAAGTCTTAGAGAAAACAGAAACTAAAAGGACACTTATATTTAACATCAGAAAGAGCCATTTGAAATTTCTAGGGCACATTCTAAGGAAAGAGGGCTTAGAAGATTTGACACTCACAGGACATATTGAAGGCAAAAGAGGAAAACAGAACATTACCTACCTAACAAGTTTGTGTAAATGGTTGGCAGAACAGGGATTAGGAGAGATAGCAAAAAGACAAACTTTACTAAAAGCTGGAAAGGAAATTGTGGAGAGCCATGATCACCCATGTCCTGAAGAGACATGGCACATAGAAGTAATACCATCCATCATTAATTAATTAATCACTGAAAAAATGCCTAACAAAAAGAGAAACACAACAGGAAGAGGAAATAACGATCATAATTTTAAGTGTCTTCAGACAAATTATTCATGGAATTCACTATGCTTGTAGCAACATGAGAAGGAAAAATTGGATAGAAATAAACAAAAAATTATAACAAAAAAAAACAGTTAAAATAGAAGCAGTTAAGAAATATAGGACAATAAGTAATTGTAGATAGAGAGATTGTTTTCTATGATACAACTGTAAAAGAATGAATGCAATTTCTCAGAAAGTCACAAAGTCCATTTACTTTACTCTCAGTGTAGTAAAAGACAAAGATGGCAAGAAGTACACACTCTATTATATGAAGTCTTAGACTGCTGAAAAACTCATACAATTAAACATTTTATTCTGATTTTTTAAATTCAGTTGAATCCAGTCCAGCAGAAATAGTTCACTATTCTAAAATAATACAGAAAAAGAACTCTTGTGAAAGTAGCAGAAAATATATTAAATATATTAAAAATAGTAGTAAGAATGATACTTCATATGATCTTAGTAAATTTTCTATTCTTAGGATGTCAAAAGCAGTAAAATTCACCTTAAAGAAATTTGGAATCCTGTCAAGAGTCAAGAAATATTTTTGTTCTTCTCATCAACCTTTCATTATGTTTAAATCTTAGTTTAGAAATTATCATGGTTTGTTTTGTTTTTTAACAGAAAATTCCAATTTTTGTTAAGGTGCCTATCATAAACTAATGGTTATCAAACTAAACTCACCGGATGTCGGCCATATATTTGATCCTCATGAGTACTCCACAGTTGTGACCTTATGCTAGAAGATGCTCAACTTAGTAAATATCTACTAAACTTTTGTTAAAGAAAAGAATGTGATTTGAATAATAGCTAAATCCTCTTAAATAGTAACAAAGTGTTTATATTTTCAACACTTTTTATAAGGGGATGCTGAAAAGTTCCTAGCCTGATCCAACTTTCCAAATCAGTATTTTATGGAAGTGGGATCAAGTTGAGCCAATAACTTTTCAGTAACTTTACTATAAATGTTATATTTAGTGGAAACACATGTTTCAGTATGCACCTGTGTGTGTATTTTTAACAGAATAATTGATATCTATCAGCCTTGGTTTTTTGAGTCTTTAATAAAAAAAAAAATGTGCCCTTCAGCAGGGTATGAACATGTGTGCCCCTTATATATGGAAAACCATTGTATGGCCCAGTGTGCTATATATATGGTTTAAAATTTACTATATTTATAGAAGAGTTGTCAATATTGGAGATAGAGCATTTATAGGTATAGACAGGTAGGTATGTATGTATGTGTGTGTGTGTGTGTGTGTATATATATATGTGTGTATATATATATATATATATATATATATATATATATATATATATATATATATATATATATATATAAAGAAATATAGTCTTAAGATGTGCTATATTTATGGGATAAAGTGCTCAATATCAGAGATAGAGCGTGTGTAAATATACATGGCCTGACAACTGCATCTAGCATGAAACAGACTGTCACCTCTAAGTGTTGACTTCTATGTTCACTTTTATATATATATATATATATATATATATATATATATATATATATATGTATATATTTGTGCCTTTATTGTTTTAAATATCATGATATAAAGCAAAGAAGAATCTATCATCTTTATTTTAAAATTATCAAAACTCTTTATGTTCAGTGGGTTAACATACTTTTAGTTTGAAACAAACTCTTTCATTCTGTATCTTACTTCATTTAGTACACAGATACAATCTAATTTTTGTTTCACTGTTTTTAACTTACAATCTCTAGGTCATCAGTTTCTTGCTCTAGCTGCCAGAAATAAACTCACTTATAAGTTATAGATTCCTTTAAAAAAGAAAATGAAAACATTTATTTACATTTCTGTCTCAAGACAGTGGTATCTTATTTTCTTTACTGTAGGCTGTTGTCTCCTGTGTAGTGTACAACCAACACTTTTCAACTTCAGCAGCATGAAGTAGCGGCAGTAAAAATTGATTGGAATAACATTTAACTCATTAAGACAACCACTTTCCAACTCGTTGTTAATCAATAGATTTAGATTTTCCCTGATTTATAGCCTTACTTTTGCTTTCTCACTTTTTATTTATTTACAATAAATACTGCTTTAGTAGTCGATACTTGATGCAAATTTAGTTTTGTCTTTTCATCAATAAGCATTGTATCAGTTTCATATTTGTCAATTTGGATTGAGAAATCCCACAGGATTTTTTTCTTTTCACTTTATTTATTTATTTTTTCTGGCCTAAATTTCTATTTTGGTTGCTATGGTTATTTTATATTTTAAAAATGTTTTATTGGTCAATATCTCATTCATCAAATATTTTGACTAATCGTGTTTAGTTCTGCTGCTCTCGTCTTTGTTGTTAGGACACTATTCGAGGTTCAATCCTGGTTATAACTAACTAGGCCTAGATTATTTATTACAATAAGAAAATTCTGCATTATTTTATACCTTATGGTGTTTGCAAATTTTACAAGTATCAAATTCATCAATAACAAGAATTCCTTATCCCAGTTTGAAATATTTATTGCTTGAGTTGAATATACACTAAAAAATTTCCACAACTTTGCAGTTAATATAGCACTTTGAATTTCTCAGAATATAATTTAACATCAGCAATAGGTTGAAAAAAATAATTTAAAGTCAAAGTAAGGATCTTTAGCTTTGTTTATCAAAATTTAACTGACATTCTCTTAACCTGAAAAGAAGAGATAAAGAATTCAAAATCCAATAGGATTTTATCAGGTCATTCTCATAGGTAATATACAAATTTGGTGGTGAGAAAAATATGAAAAAATTTATTTATATTCATTAATATAAATTGTGTCATTATAAATAACCATTTTTCACAAGTTTCATAATATTGTTTCTGTAAAAGTTTTTTTGTTTGGAGGAAAAATGTAGAGCGATTAACTTCCACCTGTTTATCTGTTTTAAGAACTAGTCTAACAAGTTGATTCTTTGAATTCTGGAATAAGGAATACTCAGATGAAGCAAGATCTTGAAAATAAAGAGAGTGTGAAATTTCTTTTCCAACTGAGGTCTTTTCAGATGCAATCCTTACTCTATAGAGATATGCATTCCAGCTTTGCAATTGGTCAAACAGGACCTATTTTCCTTCAACCACTTTTTAAAGAAATAGATATATGCTTCAAAGATGACATTGATTGGTAGTAAATCAAAACAGATCCTACCAATGCAACTCTATGAAAAAACTTATCAAAACTTTTGTCAGATAGATGTCCATTTAGCAAAAGCCTTTGATGAAAGACTGATGAAGGTCTTGCAGCCCAGATTGAGACGTAAAATAATGAAATATTAATTTATTCAGGTACATGAGATATTGTGTTAATCAAATGTTTCTTTGGCCTATATCTTTTAGATCTATTTATAAATATTTATGCTGCACTTGTTTGGGGAGTGTTGGTTGTATTATGCAAGCAAATTAAGTTATTCATATTTTTAACAAGAATAGATAAAAAGTTGAAACTCATACAATATCTGTCTATATTTCTGAGATGAGGTATTATGTACACTATTTACATTATTTGGACTATTGTCCTCATCTTTTTCACCATATTTATTACAACATTTTGGCCGTTGTACGTGCCAGCCTTCTTCAGGTGGTTGGAATGTCGAACTGAACCCTTTATTTCGCTAACTGGAGTACCCCAGTGAGTAAAATAAAGAGTTCAGTTCAACATTCCAACCACCTGAAGAAGGCCGGAGCGTAGAATGGCCGAAACGTTGTAATAAATATGGCAACAAAGATGAGGACAATAGTCCGAATAATGTAAATAGTGCTCATACAATATGTTACTCAAAAATGTATTATAACATTATTCCTAATTTCAGTCGATTTATAGCAATTTTATTGTGAAAATGTTGACTTGCATAATAAAATCTATTATGTATTCTGGTTTATATTATAATATAGTTTTGTTTCGTTTGAATTATCAGGAAAATTTGTAGATTATCATTTACTAATGAAAGTTTTATTTTATTTTTTATCATCATTATTTAAGTGATAATATTTTCACTTTTAGTTCCACATAATACGCAATGTACTAAATTCCCCGCCCAACCGTATGTATTTATTATGTAGACAAATCTGAGAACTAACGATTTTTCAAGTTTAATTTTTGGGGAGGAAAGAAAAGAGAATTAGTCAAAGTTTTACTAAAACATTTATTTTTTACTTTTTTCCTCAAAATTTTTTATGTGCAGCTGCATTAGAAATTGTGAACAGGAAGTTAAAAGTTAATGGAAAATATGATACCCTGTTTAAAGTCATCATTTGATAGTTTACCCCCCCCCCCAAAAAAAAATTGTATAACACATGTACCAAGAAACCAAACAAAAACAAAATGGCATAAGCCTAAATGAGTGTCAGAGAACTGAACAAACTTTAAAATCTGAAATCACTAAGCCTATCTCTGATGTAGCAACACTGAATAACTTAACTGACCAAGTAGCAAACTTTAATTGCACCAATATGATGTAATACTTTTGAGATATTATAGTTATAATGAACATGTATTGTCCAATGGAATATTAAAAATGTATTCTCTTAGCAGCAACTGTAGTTGGTTCTGCAATTGCTGAATATTGATTGGTTGTCAGATTTAAATTTGGTGGTTTGTAATAGCACTTGTAAAATTGATTTGTTAATAAAGGGTCATTTAACATGTTGGCTTTATTGCTTTTGTTTTGTTTTGTTAAATCACTTTGGAATACTGTTTACAAAGTCTTTCCTGTCGTATATAAATAATATCTCCTTTCACTCTGTGTTTTTTTTTCTTTTTAACAAATGTCAGGTACAAAAACTTAAAAAATTGGCTTATTATTCTGGATAAAATTTAACTTGAGAATGTATTATTATTTTTTATTTCAAAAGATAACATACTTAAGTTGTTGTAACATTAAAAAGAAGATTGATATAAATAAATATTACAATTTCAGATAAATATTAGTAAAAAAACAAAGTTTAAAAATATAGTTTTGTATTGCATTTTAAAATTGAAAAATTCAAGTAAAACTATTTTTGCTTTCCTCTGATAAGCTAATCTAAAAAAAATAATAAAATATATCCTCCTCTTTGATTTGATTTGAACAAGGTAAATGAAAAATGCCCAGAAAAAAGATTTTGTATTCCACTCTTCAAATAAGAAATTTATGCAAACAGGTTTCCTCTCTCAATCTAAGCACTGAGATTGTTTATAATCTCATTACAATGCAGATATGAAATTTCACATAACCCAAATTTCAAAACAGTGAAAATGTGATGTTGTCTGTGTTATAGGAAAATTCACATTTTTCCCTTAAGCTTCTTATTTTCATGTTGAAAATGAAATAATTCAATTGTTTTTTTGAAAAATGTATTTTTGAGTTTTGATTAAAGAGTATACTCTGTTTCTATAGTAGTATCTAAAGATGTTTTGCATCACTGAACTCATTCTTTTTTTGCATGTTTGTTATTACCATAAGATTTCAGTTAATCCACTCTACAGATTTCTTTAGGAATACTATCTGTAAAGAAAGTGAAAAGGTCTATTTTCCCTAAGAAGTGAGTGAATAGAAAATAAAATTGACTAATAGCCTACCTGAAAACTGTTGTAGAATAGATTGGTTAAAACATTATGATATCAACATAAGCAAAATACAAAAAATTTACTGGATATTCCAAGGACTTTATATAATCCTGTTTTATCCACATTTGTAGTGATTATTTTCTAGTTTTCTGTTTAAAACCTTTAGCTGCATTTAATTAATGGATGAAGACATGAAAATTTGATTTATACTGTTACTAAGAGGTTATTGAAGAAAATTTAAAATCAGGAATAATGTCTCTGAAGCAATTTTCTAAAAGGGGACTAAGTGCTAAATAAATGTGGCTAATGCTTTCCGTTTTTCTGATTTCGATTATTCCTATTCTTCATTCAAGTTTCGGACTAGTAAAAATCTCTTCTCAACTGCAAATTTTTTTTTCATTAAATACTTGCCATCACATCTATGCTTTTAGCAGTTTAAAACTTTTATGATGTGCTTTTATATTATTGACTGCTCAGATTATAGTAGTTTCCTTCATTTGCACTATAAATGTATCGTTTTATTTTTCTCTCTCTCTCTGTCTCTGTTTACATCTATTGAACTTTTATTGACAGAGGTTAAGTGAGCTGTCAAGTTAAGCCAAAAACTGTAACTCTCATCCCTTGCCTTAGGGTGAGGAATTTTCTCTACTGATCCCAAGTATGGAACTGAAATCCAAAGAAAAGGGTGGTGCCCTTAGCCATACGAAAGAAAATGTATAACTTAAGATATACTTTTGTCAGTTTTCTTTATTATGCAATAACCTAGCAACTGCTAGAAATACCAAAACATTTCAATTGATGAAAAAATATATATAAGGAACTTGTAGATGATATGAATTGCTTTTCTATGTGAAAATGTGTTCTTCATGAAATCTCAAGTGCAGTTCTCCATTTCTTTTGGATAGATCATATGCTTGCATTCGATTCCAGCCTAGTTTCCACATATAAATCAATAACTAATAGCCGTTTTTATCAATAATATTAATCCCATTTATTTTATACACTGATTTGTTCAGACTAATGTCCTCATCTTGGTTGTTATTGTTAAGGTCTGTACCAATCTGGTAATTTTGGTCTGAATTTTTAAGATGAACACTTATTTTAATACACTAGTTTGTTTGCATTGATTATAATAATCAAGATGAGGAGACTAGCCTAAACAAATCAAAGTAGAAAAATGATGCCCACTGTTTTTTCAACCATTCTGTGGTCTAATTCCAATTCATTACCATATTTAGTATACAATTAAAAATTGATTGCAATCCATCAGATCCAGATGAAGCAGTAGAGAGAGAGAGTGCTAAGTTAGAACCGTTTTAAGTTCTCCCTTTTATGCTGACACAAAGATTCAGTTATTTTTGAGAATGACTTCAAAGATGATCTGATATTTCTTATGAAAGTAAAGCTAATTCTTAGAAACAAAAGTAAATGCTGATTTCATAAAACAACAACAACAAAAAACAGTAAATGTTGAGAGAGTAAAACATAAAAAAATGAGCTGAAACATATAAGTAGATACTAGCAGCAGCTTCAAAGGAATTTCGATTGCCCAGTTTCTTTTCTCCCATTTCTTTTTATCTTTCTCTTCACATTGTTTTTACTACCAGGAAAATGTAAAAATATAATTTCCCTTTTTGATTTCTTATTTCTCTATACACAACTTTTATCTTTTATATTATACAGTACTTTTCAATAACTTGCACATCTACAAACTTGAATTTGTGATGAATTAGAAAACACAAGAATCTCAACAATGGCTGAGTTACTACTCACTTCCTTAGTAAAATCTCAAGCCTCATTTGGGGATTTATGATTACGCATAGAATTGAATTTCTTAATACTACTGATGGAAAATGAACTAAAATTTGAAATTATTTTTCCAATTACATTTTTCAGTATCATCAAGCAAATTCATACCTTTTCTAGAATTTCACAACTTTTCTCTCAGCCTTTCATGGTATGTTTTCATTACATTTTAAGGATCTACATCCAATTTTCTGTTAACAAGGTATTTAATAGCTCAACTTGTTCTTTAACTAATAAAGTTGCAGCCCAGTAATGGGTATCAGTACTTTGAAAAAATATTTTATGTCTTATTGTAAAATAGATAATATTTAAAGAATATTTATGAAGAGGGTGCATGAAGCATTTTTTTTAATTCTTATTTGGACTTAGAACTTTCAACATTCTGTTGATCAGAGTTGCATTAAAGTTTATAGTATTATTAATGATAAATATTAATTACTGTTCATAACTAGAGGGGTATGGGTGTGTGAGTGAGAGGGTGAGAGAGATTACTCATCAGTAATACTGTCTTAGGTATGAATTTACACAGATGTTACGTGCAGTATTATCTGTAAGATCATTAATAAAATATGTCCAGCAAGACCTGGATTTACTTAGTCAAGGGTAATGGGATCAGTTATCTACTCCAGCTTTTGAATAATACTTTAATACATGGAGAAATATTATCTGGAAAGTTTGCTGTTATGGGAACCTACGATTGAGTTAGTGCTGATTTCTTGCCCTGAAACAGTTTAAGATCATCTGAACAAGTCTAAAACAGGTAAAATAAACAACAAAGGTAAATTAAAAAAAAACATTGTTAATATTCCAGTATTTGTTTATCATTCTCAGTAGATTTCAAAAGAAGTTTTCACCTCCAATTTACAAGAGTATATTTATTATATATAAATAAAATCAATCAGAAGTCTTTGATTACTATTTCTCTGTGATCCCTTGGTTGATTTCAAGAAAACAATCCGTATGATTATTTCTGGCAAAGAAAGGCTGTGTAGAAATTTCAAATAAACAAAAAATTTAATCAAATCTAAAGTTTGGTTGCGGATTTATTTTTATGTTTGTTATTTTTTGAAAATACATAAACTCAGTTTTATGTGTATATGTTTTTATCAAACTTCACTTTGAACTTGTCTCATTATTGATAAGTGATGATTAGAGAAAGAATAAGTAAGCGTGATGTTGCACACATTTTCCCTTATGATTAACCATGTTCCTTTCTAGTAGAGAGATTTTTCATCCTTTGATATAGGGGATCATTTATTATCTTCATACAAATGGATCCTGATATGACATAACCCAACACAATAAAAATTTAGATAAAGCATGATAAGGAACTAATTCCCAATTTAAAAGGTGAACAAAAATTATCAAAATCATAATGTTTCAACCAAGACTCCAAAATGACAGAATGTTATTTTAGAAATAATGTATAGGTCCATCATTACTAACCATGATAAAAAAGCCATATTTTGCTAAAACTTTCATAAAATAAGATGCATATTGTATTTCACAAGTGTTTGGCTATGAAATGATCTATCATCTTGAACTCTCAACATTGTGTTAAATAATGATCTATTCTTAATATTGTGTCTATTACTGTAAAACACTGGCAAAAGTAACCACACCCACCAAAAAAGCAGTTATGCATAATCAATATATGATTATGAGAAAAGTGTGCTTGATTTTACTTAGATTTATTTGTTTATTCACTTCATCTTCAAAATACTATTTTTATTATTTTTAAGAGCTGTAAGCATGTTTCTCACTCATAAGGATCAAGGAAGGATGGTCTGTCAATGTTCTGCTGATTGTTTCTCTCTCTCTTGCAATGCTTTGGAGATCAATTTGCACATACCAAGACCATTCTTTGAGGCATGGTGACTTTCTTTGGTAGTTCAAGCAAGCCAAAATAACTACTAAGTTGTTGGTTTTTGTTAGAGTAGCTTTCTCTTAATTGAACTACTTAACAGGGCTGAAGAGCTACTCATAGTTAGGAGTCAGACAGCAGGAGGGTAATCCTCATTCTGGCCAATTGGGAGAGAGGGTTTTAGAACTTTCTCTAAAAGCATGAGTACAAAGTGAACACAAACTACCCTAGCTGGAATTTGAACTCTGTTTGCAATTCTGTTTTTTGTGCTGATAACTATTATACCTTTATAACAGTATATGTCGTGGGGTGTATATATATATAATATATATATATATATATATTGGACTCTCCCATCATTTTTTGACATACGAGGGAACTAGGAACCAACCACCAGACACCTGCACATATGATTTGATTATAGTGGTGAAGGCTTTGTGCAGAGCCAACTTTTTGAAGAGCTGAATACAGAGATCTGGTGCAGTACGTGCCACAAGGTTCCCAAACAACCCTCTGCAGGTTTTGAATTTAGGGTCGTCCTTCTCCTAGACCAGTTGCCATCCAAGGCTATAGAACCCACACACACACACACAATAGAATAAAGCAGAATATAAATAATACTTTGAAATGGTGAATAAAAATATCAAAAATAGAGTAGAAACTGAATTTAATAATTGATTACCTCCAGGTATGTTTTTCAGAATTACTTCCTCTGTTTTCTTCTAATTAAGATGATTGCATCACTTTCATAAAGAAATTGTATCTTTTAATAAAGTATTAAATGAAAATGATTTTCTGAAATCAATTCAATCTGTTAAAATGTTCACATGTAGGCATTTCAGACACTGCTTAAATCAAATTCATTCAAATGAGTGTGGACAAGCATTTGTAATGATGCATTGATTTTACTTAGCAGATGAAAGAAAATATAAGGCTTCAATAAAATGACAAACAGAGCATTTTACCTCAGGTTAATGTTCATGCGTAAGGCAATGAAAGAACTTTGGTGTAAAATGCTAAGGAATATGTGGCCAGATAACAAATATATTTTTGTTCATGTTGAAATTTTGTCAACTTTACATTAGCATACCTTACTACACTTGGATTGTCTACATTGGAAATATTTAAAGAAACTCACACATCAAGCAGAAGTAATATTTGCTTCCGGTGTTCACATACTGTGAAATAAAACAAAACCTGTGGTACACTAGGTTAGTTTTAATGTTTAAATTCTGAACAGAGTCCTCATTTGATCTGCTCTGTTCACAGCAATAGGTGTATAAAATTATTATTATTATGTTCTAAAAGTAACCAAAGTTAAAAATGCAGATTCTGGAGAGAATGGAAATGAGTGTTTTCTTAAAATATCAGAAGAAGTACAATTTCCCCAGAAAAATGCTATTTATTTATTCTATTTATTTATATGATAAAATATGAAATTAACTATGGTATTACAATGGTATATGACACCAACCAATCATAGGAAGAAATAAAACTATCACAGGATTCAGGTTTTCCTGCACTGATTTGATCTATTTTATATATTATTACAACAAAGGTTGGCCTATTTAAAAGGACCAAATGCATAGAGACCATTTTCCTCACTTGTGTCTGAAAGGAAATATAGAAGCATTAAGACAACAGATAATCATTTCTAAAAAAAAAAAATGTAAAAAAACTTCCACCCTTAGAGAATAGACTCCATCAACAAGTCATGGGCTATTGCAGAGTGTCATCAGTCTAAGTGCTGATGTATCTTCCATGTTTATTATTGTTTGTTGTTTGCATTCATTGTAACTGAGAGGCAGGTGTGGAAATACTCAAATGTTTTGTGATACTACAAATGTCTGATCTACTTGTATGTGATCTTGCATGAACACAGGCTTTTTTGGTGTGCTTTATATAAATATAACAAGTAAAATATATTTGCTAAAAGATGTTTACCATGAATTTAAAAAATGAGTTATAAAAGGATCAAGACATATTAAATATTTTGCTGTATTAATAGAGAAAACTCTGAATTTATGTAATGGAAAGCAGTGTGAAATGAAAGACAAAGTTCTTCTGTACAAAAGTGAAAAGTTTCCTTTATATTTGTTGGCAGGTGATGCTAGAACAACCATCACTTTCTTTATTTAAGAAAGGCATATTTTGATTGTGTGTGATTTTTAGATGTAACCTAAAAACTGTCTCTTGACAAGTTGCACTGACAATAATCAGACTGAAGTTCCATCGTACATTTGATGTATCAGCTAGAATGAAATTCATTCTTTTATGTCTAGTCAGACTTCTTATCATTTCTTCTGTCTTTGTTTCCTTGTGTTCAAAAGTCTTGAAGATGTAAATAAAAGTTATCAAATGAATCACTTCAGCACTAGTGTGTTTGTGTATGTTTGTGTGTATCCACTGCCAAAATTTAAGATTTTTTTTTGCTGTTTGACCAAATCGAAACCTTCTAAAATAAACATTGATTATTTTTCAAAAGATATCTTAACAATCTAACAAACATTGACTCTATGAAAGCTACTGGTCTGAAAAAAACATACTGTAGCTGTTCTTAAGAATCTTAGCTCAGCGCTATCCTCAATCTTGTCAAAATTGTTTAGCTGCTGCCTGAAGAAGAAATGTTTCCCAGATCTATAGAAGGTAGGGGCCGTATGCTGAGTTTGCATCCCAATATCACCCCATCAGCTTCTTTGGTGTAATCAGCAAACTTTTAGAGGCTCTCATCAACAAGAAAGTTGCTAATTATTCTCAACTAACAACTTCCTGAGCAACAACAATATAGATTTTCCTCTTCTAAGTCCACTGCTGATGTCTTAGAATAAGTGAAATATTTGATGATAAATCCATCAAAAGAGCAGTCACCTTAGATATTTCAAAAGCTTTTGACAAGTTTTGGCATAGGGAGGTGCTACATAAACTCCCCAGCTATGACATTTCTGGTATTATTCTCTACTATCAAGTCCTTCATCTTGGGTAGGTCCATGAAGGTTGTTTTTAATGGTCAGTCTTCTGACAGCCATCAATGCAGTCATCCCCCAAAGCTCTTTCTGTAGTCCTACCCTTTTTTTCTGCTTTATATTAACAATCTGCATAAGAACATCTCAGATCAGTAATATGCAGATGATACCAGGATTTATGGCAGCATCACCAAAGATCTACATGACCAGAACCTGGTAGGTGATCTCTCATCTGATCTTGTTTGCACAGCTCAATGCAGGGAGGGAACTGTCTTATAACATTCAATGCATCTAAAACCAAAGCTAGTAACATTTCATCATCACAGAGCAGAATCTAAGTTTTCTCCAGTCATGATGAATGGTTGTACACTCTAGACACTCCCTGCCTTGATCCTCTATTGGGACTCAAATTCACTCCAGACCTCAGATGGAACTTGTATATATGATGCTGAAAAAAATGGTCAGCTCCCTTCAGAAAGGTATCTGATTCCTCCTAATATGCTCTATCTTTACAAGAGCCAGATCTGACAAAAATGGATCACTGCTGCCACATGTAGGTTGGAGCTGCACACTCCTGACCTTCCAGCCTGTATTGTGTTCAAAAGTGTTTATCTGGCCTTGTGGGTAATGAACTTTCCCAGAAACAAAATGTTGCTAGCAGCTCACTACTCTATAGCTATTTTCATGGTAGATCTTTGCAGAAGCTATATTCCTCAGTTTCAACAGAACCAGACCTTCACAAATACCTTCACATGCTATGCATGCTGAGTAAATTCCTCCTCATTCCTTCCTTGTTCTATTGGTGAGGAGCAAGCTTCTTTTTCAGAACTGTTGCATTGTGGAACGGACTCATACGAGGATGGTCCTCTGATCCCTACAATTTTATCCTCTCAAGTCTAAGGTCAATTGTTTATTCTATATATTCTCATAATATGTATCCCTTGTTCAGTCCCTGTACATCCTTACAACATCTTCATTTTGTAACCCTCTACCTTGAGTGGATTTTGAGCCTTGTATTGGGTGAACAAAAAAGTAATTCTGGGAAGAGCAATTATCATTGCATAGTTTGCTTGCTAACACATAAGTGTGGAAAAGAACATCATGGAGAAATCAGTTGTCTCTTGAAAGTCAGACATGAGAATCAGAAGAAAGTCATATCCAAAGGTGAAGTAGAAAAGCCTAATATGACATTATGTTCCCAGGGATCATGTTCAAATAATAAACAGGAAATATGAATGAAGAGTGAAAAAATTAGTAAAAAAGAATTGAAGAGTTTCTTCACATATACAAAAAATATGGACTCACCCATGCTAAATGGGTTACTGAGAATAGAATCACCTGAGTGGTTTGTATGACTGGTAATGAACTGAGCTGATAGGCATATTTGCTATCATTTTCTAAAAAAAAAAAGAAAGAAAAACGAGGATCTTTCTTTTCATGCATGGTTTTTACACCTGAAGAAAGCTGAAGGAGGAACAATGTGTTAACAACAAAAGAAATATAATAAGTTCAAAAGGTTGAACAACACATGGAAATCATCTACAGGTAGATCCTCCTAACAACAAAATATCGGGTTACTGGTCACAACATCTGACATTCTATCCTCTGCTTCAGGTCAGTAAACACAAATTAATAAAATAAGATTTTGATCACAATAAGTTAAACTTTGTACAACTTATCTAGGATAAAAAGAAAATAAATTAGAAATTCTGAATAGGCAATAATAATTTAAGGATAAAAATGAGGAAGATTGAAAGAACATTAATGAAAAGAGATACAATATTTATTTTCTTAAAAATTCTTTTTCAGTTAAGGAAAAAAAGAATAGATATAGAGTAAAAGATGCTAACAAAGACTTTGAAGAAATGGAAGACAATAAAAACAATTAAAAAATAGAAAGGAGAAACTGGTGTTTGAAAACGAAGGGTAAAATAAAGACAGATACAAATGAAAAAGTAACAAGCAAGGAAGAGGAGAAATGAAAATAAATAAATAAAAAAAAATAAACTAAGAAATAAACGAAGAAATTGAAAAAGAATAAATAAATAAATAAACAAAATAAGACCAAAAAAATAAAATAGAAGTGAAAATGGATATGAAAATAGAAGAGAAAGGAGAAAAGAAATTCCATTTGTCTTTTGAGTTTCTACTGATTTTTTCTCATTTTGAATCATTGAATAATGATTTGAATAAATATTATGAACCATAATTACACAGCTGACACTGACCAGCTAGTTAATGTGCACACCGCCCTTAAAGTTGTCATAATCTACAATCAAAATCCAATGTAAACACACCTCTAATCTTCAAGATATGAGGGGGTTGAGAAACAATGCCTTTTCTCACATCATAATCACTACTTCCAGAAAACCTTTTATGCGCTGAAATTAAAAGCACAAAGATTTTAGACTGGCTATCTGTTTAATTTTCAAGTCATAAGAATTTAAAAATAAAAATTTTAAAAAAAAGCTTCATTTTTTTTTTTCCTGGGATAGTTTCTTCAGATGCTATCAGCTATCATTAAAAAAATATAAAATAAAATTTTACTATTTTCAACTATCCTTTTTCTGATGGAAAAAAATGAAAAACAAATGAAAAAGAAAGTTTTTAGGAGGAACCAGTTGCTGTATTTGATTGGCTTCAGCTTCCACAACAATCAACATGACTCATGGTTACTTTTGCATTATAGAATAAAAACAAATGTTTAGTTTGACAGGAAAACAACAGGCTGTATTTTCTACTTCTGCCAAGAAAGAAAGGTTGATCAACTACAAGAAATTAAAGAAGCTTCAATATCTATACTTGTTATTCCTGCTTCTTTCACTGCCTCTCTCACTTATATATATATATATAAAATACCAGAACTACATAAATTTAGCACAAAGTTATATTTATGGAACATATAATGTGGAATAAAGTCACTAACAATACCTTACTTTATTTTGCATATATACCTACATTGGTATATTCTCAACCTAAGGTACTTGCTGTAGGATGGTTACTTGAGATTTGTCTTACAAGCCATTAGCTTGTGCATTTTATCCTCACTGGGTGCCCAACTATCGTGGTTTTGTGCCAAATGTCAAGTAAATATGTCTCATTGAGACCTACATGTACAATTATTTTTGTTTTGAATATAAGGAAAATACTTACATGTACTTACACAAACACGCACGTAAATATATGTCAGCGACAGATAAACTGTTTCACTGTTTCACAGCTGATCAGTGTGACTAGGCATCTGACTGCCTCAAGCTGGGATTGAAACCTGACTAATTTTGTATCACTTAGAGATTTTACCCCTAAGCCATTGGTGCATGCCACGGATGAAGGTGAATTTAGACGTATTTATTTTTAGGCAAACACCCCAGCAAATGGAGAATTTGATTCGTTTGAGCAAAGAGTCTAGCATCAGCCGCAGTAATAGTCACTGTTTACAAATTTTCTTTTCTCCCCGAAGAGATCAACTGAAATAATTTTTTCAGGAGCATGTATATATATTGTCATCCACAGACAACTCATCAGTGTAGATAGACATCTGATTGCCTATATATATATATATATATATATATATATATAAAGTGATGACAGAGATATTCTTTGTATATTTTTTATTTAGTTGACATGTGAGCCCACAATAAAGTTTCAGGGAAATTCTAAAATTATCATCTACACCTGCAGCCTTTGTCGGTAATTGATATTGAATAGTGTTTTTTTGAACTGGACTAAATTTCAAATCCATTAGACATTAATGACCTCAGTGCAAGAATCACTAATCTTTTGAATGTGGTACCTGATAAAGAGTTTGAATACCTCTTCCTCATCTTTTTCCTCTCATATTAATCTATTTCTCACTCTAGTCAGTTGGTGCCAACTATAAGTGGAATGGTCTTATTAATGTGTTAATTAGAGTATATACAAGAATAAAAGATGAAGAGTGTATATATATATATATATATATATATATATATATATATTTTCTTGCTTTCTGTATGAGAGAGAACTTGTGATTTACTTATGAAGTTTAAGCAGTAGAGGATTCTAGAAGGATACAAACAAATCTAGGTACAACTGGTATAGGAATATTTTCAAAGAAAAAATTTAATCTGTAGATAAAACATATTTAACTATAAAAGATATTTCAAATCAAATTATTCTATTTCTCTTAAGGTACCATTCTGGGTTCTTCATGAAAGGTTTTACAGGGTTACATGTTACTAGCAGAAAAGAGTAATCCTTGATCTGACATTTTTGGAGAGATGGATTCTTACCTTTCCCACGAGTATTTACTTAAAATGACCACAAACTGTCTCAGCAAGGATTTGAACCAGTTTCACAGATACTATTTTCCATGTTGTCAACAGTTAAGCCATTTCTGTGCCTCCTAAAAGATTGAAGAATTTTAAAAGTTACAAACTCATTACTGATGTACAGTGTTTATTTTGGTATATACATTCATAGATAGATATTTATATCACATAGGTATTGCAGATTCTACTAGTACATTAATGTATTGACTACTGTAACATGGTAACAGAAATTCTCTTAGTGGAGATAGCTTGAAATTTTTGTTTTTACTCAAACTTGTTAACTGACTATTGATATATAGATTTCTATCTATCTAGATGAAAGTGTTAAATATATCTGAGTGTATCAGCCATCCATCTATTTATCTAGATGGATAGAAATAGTCAGATAAATAGATAATTGATGATGCAGATAGACAGTATACTGATTAGTATATACACCATTTCTATATGACATGATTTAAACTGTTTAATTTGGTTTTATGTTTTGTTATGGCATTTTCCATTGGGCAGATACTGATTAAGAAAAGCCTTGTAAAAAATATTTTCTACCAAATAAGTTCCAATCATTCCATGAGCTTGTTCAGAGAAAATAGGAAATAAAGGAAGGCACCACTATAATGGTATTCATAGAAAATTGTTTTTATTGGTTCATTTTTAGAAATAACATTCTATTAGAAAATCTTTATGTAGAATATATTTTTGCTTATAATACTTTGTCAAATTATTTTACAGTTATATATATATATATATAGTAATATACATATATATATATAATTATTATAAATTTACTTATTTAAAAATATGGTTCAATCGCTACACAGGAATTACCATGTTTCAAAAACAGAGGCTTAAAAATATAAATTCAATTATAGAATTAATTATGTAACTGCAGAAATCCTCATAACTGTCCTCTTAATAATAAATGTTGCACTGAAGCATTAGTATACCAATGCAATATCTCATCTATTGAGGATCCAGACAACATAAAAGTCTACACTGGATGCACAAGATATGAGTTCAAAAAACGGTTCAACCAACACCAAAGTTCTTTTAGGATAAATAAATACTGAAATCAGAAAAATATTTCTGGCACTTAAAAGAAACCAATAAAACACTTACAGTGAAATGGAAATTAATAAGAAAAGCTATGTAGGTCATTAAATGACCCATGTCCTTTGTGCATACATGAAAAACTATATATTACTAGGTTTTTAAAAAATAAAAACTTAAAGAAATGAAATTCTTTTCCGACATTGTCAAAAATTTTCCTTAAGTAATATTTAATTAGAAAAAAAATGATTAAATGAAATATACATATTTATATTTGATATTTAATAATAATTTTTAAATAATTTAAGTAATTCTATTACATTTATTTGTTTTAAAAGATGTATAGTCTATTAGCAATTAAAATTAAGAATAATATTTTAAAATTTTAGTTCAATACGACATATTCATATACAAACAACCCTTTAAAAAAAAATCTTTTATGTATACAAGTACAAATTTAATGGTGAAACAAAAGTACCGAAAAACTTTTTTGTCGTTGAAAAAGATCAGACGACATGCATTGAACGGATGTCATCATTCATTTGAAAAGACACCCCTACCCTACCTTGACTTAACCTCTTTTCAGAAGTAACTAATATGTCCATACAATAGTTGTCAGTGCCCCTTGTTAAAATGATTGGATTTCCCCATATCCATAGAAACTAATATTATGAATGTATGTGCTTATAAAACTCAGTAAATTTCAAAATAAGTTATTCCAAAATTTGCTTGAAAATGAAACAGAACTAGGGACTTTAATTTAATTCTATAATTGAATTTGAAGTTTTTAGCTTGTTTTTGAAACATGGTAATTCCTGTGTAACGATGGAACCATATTTTTAATAAGTAAATTTATAATATTTATGCTCTGTAGATTTGCATTGAGCACTGTTTTGTAAAAATAAAAATATTAATAAGAACACCAGATTATATATCTTACTGTTCTTTCTCTTCATTATAATATATGGTAATCCATATGGAATTTCCAGGAGGATATAGATCCAGGGAGAGCTCTCTGTCAAAAGACAGAGCAAAATTATTATTAATTAAAGAATATCAAACATTTAAAATCCCATAGGTAATAATTTATTTCATGAGATCTCTAAAAAAGCAGTTCTGAATCTTCAAGACCTATGCCCTTTTGTTTGTAGGTCTTGAAGATTGAGAACTACTTTCTTAGAGCTCTCATGAAATAAAAACCTTACCTATGGGATTTTAAGTGTTTGATATGCTTTAATTAATAATATATGAAGAAATATATAAGGCGAGCTATATTTATTGGATAAAGTGGTCAATATCAAAGAAAGAGCATGTGTAAATATAAAAGTGAACATAGAAGTCAACACTTAGAGGCAACAGTCTGTTTCATGCTAGACGCAATTGTCAGGCCACCGATTGCATCTAGCATGAAACAGACTGTTGCCTCTAAGTGTTGACTTCTATGTTCACTTTTATATATGTGCGTGTGTGTGTGTTTATCACACAGAATACTTACATCTTCTGTTTCAACAACTAGTCATTCATCATAGACAGGGTATGATGGATAAATTATCATCGAAATTATGCAAAAATGAAAATAACAGACATCTCATTTTAACACATATATTTACCAAAATTACACAAAAATATCTTGAAATACTAAAGAGTAAATTTATTTAATAAAATTGCCATTGGCTTCAAGCATGGCCTTCAGATGACTTCAGAATCTCTTGCAACTCTTTTGGATGGTTTCTTGTTTAAGTCGGTGAATACTGAAATTATCCGTGCCTTCAGTTCATCTTTGGTTTTACAAGGAGTTTTGTTGGTCTCTCGCTCAACAGCACCTCACACACAATAATCAAGGGGATTGCAGTCTGAGGAGTTAGGTGGCCAGATGTAAGGGGTGATGTGGTTTGCAGAAATTTTCTGAGAGCCATGACTGGATTCTCTTGCATGGTGCAGAGTCCTGTGGTCAACAATCAGGCCTTCCAGCAGCCATCCTTGTGACTCAGAGCAGCAGCACTACCTCTTCTGCTGAGTCTGAGGCCCTCACCAACAAATTAGGGAGTTCTTTTCTTATCAGAATGATCAGAGTGAGTTTTCCAAGCTGCCATACTTTTGTCATCACCATCAGACTCATCCAACTCTTTCTGAATCTTCTGCACTGATTGACACCAAAAACACTCTGAAATATTTGTTTTTGAGCTTCTGATGCGAATGCCAAGCAGTACAGTATACAGTTTCCAAATTTCTGGGAGAGTGAATTGTGTTATGTTGCTCTTTTTCTCAAAATCAAAACAGTGTGCGTGTGCATGCACGAAATTAAAAATATATAATGATATGATGATTTACCCATCACACCGTTTATACTATTTCCAAATCAGCACTTGGAAGACTATTTCTAGATGATTTTCCTTCTTTTCTATTAATATTTTATTTTTCCAGCAATGCAGGAATGTTGAAAAATTCTTAGCCCAACTCACTTCTGAAAATCTGACCAAATTTCAGAATTCTTTTCAATCCCATTTTGCTCAGGTGGAGGATTTTTCAGCACCCCCTCATAATTCTCCATTTTCTGTGTAATTTGATTTGCTTTTTTTATGCTCTTTCCTCACACTCACTGACAAGCGACATATAAGATATGTCAGTGCTTGCTTTAAAATGTAGACAGTTTATGAAGTAAGAATAGCCTCCTCAAGGTATTTTGACCAATGTGCTTGTGTGTTTTCTTCAATTCTTTTTCTTTTTTCTTCTTTTGCTTATTTTGAATTGAAAACATCCACTGGAACTTGACTAGTTGGAATGGTTTCAAAAATTATTGGCAAATCATCAAACCAACTTTATTCCTAAAGTTAGTGTTCATGGATTATTTACCTGGTTGAATTTTTGGTTGAGGTTCATTCTTATAATTGGTACTGAATATGGGCGCCAGAACCTCTCGGCTCACTCTCCTTTTAAATACAATTCTTTTTCATATTTACATCTGTTTCATCAATTATAAAAATGCTGTTTCTCTCTGTTGGCTTGTCTTTAAGGTTTTAAAACCTCAGATAATAGTGGGACATTTTTCATTAAGTTTTACAAACAAAGCTTTGGTGTTACTTTACTGGAAAATTTTTCTTATCGGACAAAGTTCAATTTCTTTTTGTAACTATTGGAAATTTGGAGGCTTTGAAATTGGTGTTTAGAGGTGATCTTTGTTAGAAAATAAAAATTTAAACAGATTCTCCACTTTAACCATAGTCAAAAAATGATTTTTTTTTTATTGCAGTACTAAAAAGTTCTCAGTTCAACCCAAAGTGTGGCTAAATATCAGAATTCTTTTCTTAATCTTTTCTTGGTCAGTCTTTTACATTTTCAGCATTGCCTCATAATACAAACTTTGAATATATACAGGTTGTAAATTGTCTTTTATGAGTAAGAAAAAAAAAAGAATATAAATTCTACTGTTCTCGGGTTGAGAACCCTTGATTTATTTGAGGGCACAGTGGAGAAAAGAGGGGTTAAACAAGGGATATAGTTTATTTCAAACAGTCTGGAACAAACAGGACAAGCTTTCTTTATTTCAACTGTCTCCGCATAAAAAAGTAGAGAAGAGCCTAAATATAAATACCACTCCATTAAAATACATGTACTCTTCTATCTCCTTCAGAATGCTTACTGGTTACTACATGTTCCATGGTCAAAGTCTAATCAGCATGATCTTATACATGTCTTTCTATAATCACACTTCAGAAATCTGACCAAATAACAAAACATCAGATTTTTATTGGTTTTAGAAGACCTAAGTCAGACCCAAAACTTCAGCTCCCTCCCATATTCAGCTGGAGCAAAATTAAAGGCCATTTGTAAATTGTATAATGGCAAAATGATTTTTGCTTTATTTTTTTTTTTTTTTTATATATAACCTTTTAAATTTCAACATCTCTCTCCCCAGCATTGTTTGGAGTTTTTATTACTTTTTTTTTTTCATAGGGTACTGAAACAAAGATCAATAGATGTAATTTTCCTATTATTATATTTCATGGGTTCAGCTAACTCAGCTATTGCACTATTGGAAACAACTGCAATATCAACCAATGCTTTGGAGCTGAAGTTACATTTAGGATAGAACATTTATTTGTTCCAAAAATTCACTTCTATTGATTTGAATCTTGTCATGGTTGACAATCCAGAAACGAATACTCAGCTTTTGGGATGAAAGCTGACAGTTGCTCATACAATAGTCAGAAGACATTTGGCACAAAGCAGCAAAGTGAAAAATATGCAGAACTGGGTTGCTCCATGATTTGAGTGATGATCAACAGCTTGTATAGTTTGACACCTGCTGCAGTTGGCTTGTTCATTTCAAAACTGACCTTTTTTTTTGTAGATGAAAAATGGTTTCTGTATGGTAATAAGAAACTTGGCTTTCTCTCGGTTGATAAACTTAATCATCCTTCCCCCAAAAAATCTTCACCTCTAAATGATCCTTCTCACCATTTTCATGTTATAGTTTTATTGCTATGTTCTGGAACTGATGCATCAAAAGTTACAAGCATTTTATCCAGCAGGGGTGAACAAAAATGTGCCTATTCTGTTGGATAATACAAAACCTCACACTTCAAAAACTATCAGGCAAAATCTAACACACTTGGGTAAAGAGGTTCTATCCGACCTTTCCTTTTCAATGAGAATGTCCCATATCAATTACCATATTTTCCAGGCCTAAGATGCATATATAAAACAGCATACATACATTAATACAAATCAGTTTGAAAATACAGTTTTTCAACTTCCATTATCAGTTTTTATCATGGAATAAATTCACTGTAAAAGTGTTAGAAACATTGTGTAGCTTCTAATTGCACTTACTTTGACTAATGTTTGATATGTGCTTGAAGTGAATAATAATAATGTTTTAAATTTTGTGGTTTAAAACAGCCATTTATTCTGTTTCAACCTGATATTACATTTCATTGTATTATTATAATGATAAGCACAAACCAATCTCTTTCATTTCTTAGTTTGTTACTATATTCAGATCCATATTGCTTTATAATTAGCCAGTCAAAAAATAAGTATAATTTGTGATAATATAGGTAAAATTTATTAAATAAATACTGTAAAACACATATTTGTTCTAATAATTGCATATAAAGCAACACAGCATATTCTGACAGTAGGTAATAAAGAAACCATAATTTTGGTTGTATTTTAGTGCCAACAGCATTTCAACCACTGTATAAAGAAACAATACATATTATTATTATTATTATCCTTAAATTATACCACTCAATTTGTGCAGTACTGATTTGTTGAACATTTATAATTTTCTAATTTGGTACAATTGTCAAATTATTATCAAATGGACAGTGTTTCTTCTTGAAATTCTTAAGTTCTTTTGTGAGGATCCACTTCAATAATATCCCTCAATTGGTTAGCCTCAAAAGCAGAATGTTGATTATGATTCTGTTCATCTCTAAAATTCTTTGTTGCAAAATGTTTGGAATTACTCTTGGAGGTGGATGTTCCTTAACAATTCCCTGGCCAAATGTTTAGTTGATACTGCAAGTGGTATCCACTGCTTTCTGTGCCATCTTCAAACCATGCATCAAAATCACTTCAATTTGCTTTTGTTTCTATCTTTAATTTGACTGCTTAAAATATACAACAAACAATGTAAATGCAACCATTAGCATAAATTGAGTGAAATTCACATTTTAAAATGGTACATTACATAGTCAAATAATAGTTTATTTTAAAATAAACATCAAATAAAAAGGACAATTATTTTTGCTTCAACCTATTAAATTAGGTACCTCCACAAGATCACTAAAAAAAAGCATAGTATGATGAAAAAGATGCCAAACTTGATGAAAACAAAATTTTATTGTCTAAATGTTTGTTATTATTAAGAGGATAGATCAAAGTATTTTTGGGGTAGTTTTTTACATTTTTAATTGTTCCTAACACATCCGAAAATTTAATTAAAAATCTTGTTTTTTTGAGTCAGCAAAAATTGACAGATGGCAACCATTTTTTTCTATTTTATAAAATCAATGAAAATCTCAGTTTTAAATTCTTTTAAATATCAATTATCATTTTTTCAAAACTTATTTTAAGAAAATCAGAAATTATAATGTTTATTTAAAATATTTTGAACCAAGCTTAACTTAGCTTCTGCACTGAAAAAATGTAATTTGAAAATAAAACAAAGCAGGTTATGAACTTTTGCGTCACTTAACAGGTGATGAATGACATATTGATGAATTCCGTGAGGAAAATTTGTTCTACGGAAGCAGAAAAGTGAAATATTTTACATTTAAGTGAACAAATTATTTACCTTGTTATTTTTTAAGGAAAACTTTCAGCGCTCTAAATTTTTTTGTTTTTTGTACTTAGCTTTCACCTTTATGTTTGCAATGCTTTATGGAAAATATATTATAAAGAAATTAAAATAAGACTGTTACGAATGAAATTAAATTTCATAAGAAAGGCATCTAATTAATTTATAGGTACCTTTCTTATGAAATTTTATCAGAAATGTACATAAAATTATAGTATTTTATGTACATCTACTACATTGTACTGTGTTATTTGTATTTCCATTCATTTTATTATTAATTTTGATATTTCATTTATGGTAAAAATGCCATAACTGAGATTAATATAAAAATAAGATCATATAAATTTCATAAGATGATACTGATACTTTTAGGTACCCTTCTCAGTTGAAATTTAAAAATCAAATAAACTTCTCCACACGTGTTTCACAAAAGTAAAGGCCTTAACAGCAGAGAACAATGCTTAACTCAAATAATGCAACTTAATTGTATTCTGGTTGGTCTTCCGTACTTTATAATTAGAGCCCGATTATAAACACAAAATTACATTTCTTAATTACTGCAGATCTTCTGATTAGTCAAAACGATACAATTTACAATGCACTAATAAAAGATCTATCTCATAAGGACACTTACAAAACATGATGCGGCTTTTAACTAATTTATAATATTTTAACAACTTAAATGTAAAAATCTATTATAATTAAAAAATAACAAATAACTGTATTAAAAATTCATTTTTCATTGAAAAATTTTGTTGCTTTCAGAAAATATTGTCCATATTCATAAAAACAACTAAAAGCAAATAAAAGCATTTGAAATTAAATAATATATTTGTTTTATTGAGTTTTGTATGTTACAATTCAGAGCTGATTTTCAGGTATGTGGGGTCCAATTAAAAAAAACAAAACATGATTTGCATTCCTCAAAGCCTTGTGCTTTTAACTATTGTAATCACTAAACCTGATGCGATCAAATGTCTAGAGTTTTCATAAAATTAGTTCTGGGTGGGGGGTAATAAATATAAAAAAAATATTTCTGCCATGACTTTAATAAAAGAAAACATATTTATAATAATTTCGATTATCTGTGAATGCTTTCTGAAAGTTTCATTAACATCCGACAATTATTTTTATTTTTGCAAAATTCATACAAAAAAACGTGCTAAAAATTGTATATGTTATTTTACTAGTTCTGGTGATACAAAGAGAAACAAGGATTTTTAAATGAATATTCAGATTGTTCTAAACAGAAGGAAAAATTTTTAAAAATAATTAAAATAAACTTTGATCTTTCCTCTTAATAATAACAAATATGATGATTTTGTTTTTGTCAAGTTTGGCGTCTTTTTCATCATGCTATGCTCTGTTTTTAGCGATCTCGTGGAGGTACCTATATTAAATGCCTCCAGCAATAGGTGATAAATTGATGATTGAGTTTAATCTAAAATTTATTTTATGACATTTCAACACTCAATCTGTATAAAGGAGAGAAGGATTGTCATTGGTTGGAAATTAATTCAAGGATTACTGACAGAATATGTTTATTGTATATATAAATAAGTTTCACTCTCAGCAAAAAAACAAAGAGTCTTTGGTCCTGTTCTATGGTTTGGACAGCAATGATGTTGGCAAGACACACAGACAGAAATGAAACCAATAAATTTTTATTCAAACTTGTAGAAGTTGATGTCAAATAATATTTTGGAATATTTTTGGCACTTTGTAAAAAGATTTGGTCTGGAGACAAATCAATTGGAGATAGAGATTTATGCTTTATCAAATCCTCTTTCCAGCATTTGCTAAACTATTCCACATATAGTGGCTCAATATCTTAGGAAGTTAAACAAGAAAACATTGTTTGAATCTTTGTGTTTGTCATATCAAATAAAAAGCTTGTTCCAGCACATTCATTTTGTATAGTATTTGCATTATTTTTTTATCACTTTTTCACATGTAATAACACATTTTGTTTTGTTTTTTTGTTAATTTACAGTGTGTTTGCCTCCTTTGTAATAACAATAACTCTGATCTTGAAGTATTTTAAAAATTTCAGTTTAAGAATAGAAAACATACCAATAAAAATAAAAATATGGGCTTCCATCATGGCAACCTGAATATAAAATGCTGATTTTCAATGTAAGCAATTTATTCTCACTTGAAAGATTGGTGCATTACAATCTTCTTATTCTTGCTAAAGTATGCATCAGTCGAAGCTTAGAAAATTAGAGAGAAGCAACTTTTAAATAGCTTAAGTAAAATTATGATATGAAACATTTACTGAATATAAATAATTAAAGTTTAACCTTATGAAATATTATACTAGTAGCTTGTATGAAAATGCACTGAATGTCACTTTTTCTTCAAGTTTATAATTGTTAATAATTGAAAATAACAGAAATTAGATTTTTTCGTATGAAATGTATAGGAATTAAAGAAATTTATATAAAAATTCTGTTAAAATAATCAAGTCATTTAATGCTTTTCTATATGTATTTGAACAACACAATTCCTTCTGTATCCTTTCTCTAGGTTTTAGATATTCCACCAAAAGATTTTTGCACACAATATATAGGATTTTTATCCATTCAAATCAATTTTGTACTGATTATCTTTCATGATTATGAGAGAAATATAAATAATCATTCTCTGTATAAATGATGGTTTTACAAGAATTAAACAAACCATTTCAGGGAAAGAGTACTCAGAACTGTTTTAAAATCAGTGTTTCTTTGTTTACTTGGAGAATTCATTGTAATTAGTGTCACCAGCCCAATCTAGCACTGAATATAGCCCCTTGTTTCCCTTTGTTAAAACTTGTAAAAAAAATGAAGTTTTCTTTATTCTCTGCTTACATATCATACAAAAGAGAAACCATTAAAAGAAAAGCAACGTTGAACTTTACGTATGTCTAGTTTTTTGTTTTCCTTTCATGTTTTCTTCCAGAAACAAAAACATCTTTTAATGCAGCCTGTGAATAGGATTTGTTTGTGCATATTTGTTCAGTTATTTACACTTTCAAGAAAACCAAGGGCAGGGTTGGGGATGGATGTCTTAGAGGGGGAGTGGGGTGGTCTAATGGGCTTTTGTTTATTTTACATTTGACTATAAACACAATAATGTTTGTAGAATGAGAAGAAGATCAGGAAAATATACATTACAAAAGGTAATAATTAGAAAAAGAAAATTATCACAATTTTATGTGCTTTAGGAACTTATGCTATGATTTATTCCATTAATAATGTCATTTCATTCATTCATTCATTCATTCATTCTCACACACACACACATATATATATATATATATATAACATGCATACACATGGTAGGGGGATGAAACGTTCTTGGCCTGTCCCATTTTTCAATATTTGACCATACTTCAAATGATTTTGGAAGAACTTCTTGGTCAGGCCGCAAACTTTTCAGTGTCCACTCAGATATGTGAATCTGTACATTTATTTATATATATATATATATTTGTGTGTGTGGACAAATATGCATATATGTATATTTGTGCATAGCTATATGTATTTAGTAATGTAGATGTACATGCATATATGCTCAACACATTCAAACATAAGTATAATTTTAGATATGGTTTAGCAGTGTTGAACAACAGTTAAATGATGAAAGTAACTTCAGAAAACATACTTGTAATTTATCAATATTTGAATGCTTATTTAAATCCTAAGAACATAATGGCAGAATATGATTTATATCATTTTTTTGAAAAAAAAATATAGTATATAAAATTGAAGATGACATTAAAGTAAAAAGTATAATACAAAGAGATTGTATAAAATTGAAAAAGGTTATTGATGAAGAATTGAGATCAAATTCCAAATTGTCTTTTAGTGTATTAAACCCAAAATAACAAAACAGGTTTAATTTGTAAATTGATTCATAAAGCTTTTACTGATTAGTCAAAAGTATAATTTTCTTGTAAATTACTAAAAAGGGAATCCAAATATTTTAAAGTAAAACTCATATTGTTGATGCCTAGAAAATGTCAACCAAGTCTACAACTTGTAAATGGAAAATGAAGTAGGTTATTAAGACAATAATAATATTCATCATTATAGTTCTTCATCTTTTATAACATTCACATTAAAAAATACAACTAAATTTATTACTGCTGTTATCAATATTCCTATGAGTATATATATTTCAGCGTTTTATATGCACGTGTTTATCGTTGCTTGGAAATCATCCATGTAAACAAACAAGACTATCATCAATTTCTTGTTCGTGTATTGCTTAAATATATTGTGTAATTGTCATCTTTGATAATGGCTTATGTAAGCCAAAAGCTTAGATTGGATTAAAAAAAAAAAAAATATGTATCAATATTGTGATTTTCTTTCATTGTTTAATGATAATGTTATTAAGCTTATCAGACTATATGAAAAAACTTACATAAAATATATAGACAACACTTATCTATATTATTTAATGAAACATGTATGAATATATATATATATATAAACCCTCATTTCCTCCATATTCCATCAGCAAGAAGTAAATTCCACTCAAACAGGTTCTTCATACAAACCACTGTCCTGTGGAATTACACCCAAGATGACGTTTCCTCAATCATTACACTCTTAACCTGTTCAAATCAACCATTATCTTCTCCTCCTATCCATATAAACCACCATGTAACATAACTCTCTACCTCCAGTGGCCCCCTATGCCTTGTACAGGGTGAACCTCACTGTAAAAAATAAAAATAAATATATGTAAGTTTACAAATATCTAAAAACAAGTGTTTGACGTATATATATATATATATATATATATATATAATGACCATATTGGAATTATTTCAAATTATTTACTATGTAAACCATACACAGATTAAAACACACTTATTTTTAACTGATATCTGCTTGAATGTGGATGATCTAGGTACAGTAATATAATGTTCTTCTGTCAAATGTATCTAAATTATATCTACAGGCCATTGGTGCAGTTAGATTCCTTACTGCTTCCAATAGAATTTCTTTCAATATTCTACTATATTATTGGAGAAAATATTCAGACTTGTGGATTTATTTTGTCAGATGTTAGCTTTGATCGGTTGTTACAAGTTCTTAATAGGATTGAGTACCAGTAATTGAACCAGTCACTGTTGCAACTGTCTTTAGCTTAAGCTCTAACTCACCTCATGTCATTATTATACTGAAAAGCTCATGACTGTTCTATATAATTTGGGGTGTATGGTTACATAACTTATCCAATATTTTTACATAATATTTAATATCCTTAATATGATATAATGGACAAACAATCTTTTTTTAAAAAAAGGTTCTCCATATTTAACTTGTCTCATCCACCCTTCTAATGTATCTCTGCCCATCAAACCCCAAAATGTTTAATTTTGGTTTGGTCAGTACTAATTGTTTTAAAATACTGTTCAAGCTCTTATTTTCTTTGGTCAACTGGATTTGTGTTTGCCTGTTCTTCAAAGAAATATATCGGTGAATGTACCTATACATTCATATATGTGGGTGGTGCTGAAAAATTCTTGGATTAAATGAAATGGGATTAAAAATAATTTGGTCAGATTTTGGGAAGTGGATTGAGCTGAGGAGTTTTCATCACTTTCTTGTAGTGGTTTCCTTTTGGTTGTCCAGGTATGAAGCTATCCAAATAGCCAGCAATTGTGTTATAGATTTTATAGCATTGTAAGCACTTCTTTTTGAAGATCCAATTTAAGGATTTGCTCTTCTGGTGGGTTATTGTCCAATTATTACTCTAGTTCCTGGTTACAATTGCATTTCCTTCATTACTAGAAAAAAAATTAGTTCATCTTAGAATAACTTTTAAACTTTATAAGTAGTGATCACCAACTAAGTGATGAGAATATTATTTAAAGAGAATTATTTCCATCAAAACATGCATCATTTAAAAGGACAACATTTTTTATCTAATTTTATATTGAATATTATGATCATTATATTGCATAAAAGAAAATTATTATTATTTACTATTAGTGCATTTATATCTGTGAAATGTCATAACACTGTATGTAGTAAATGTATTTACATGTATAAAATGTGTCTCTGTTGCAGAACAAGTTTGTTTTGCTCACTGAATGTTTAAACTATTGATAAACTGCTTTGAATAAATATGTATAAAATATACATATCATCTATATACATGCACACGTCTCTTGTGACATGAATCCTTGCATAAATTTTCAAAGCCTTTTCTTTGTGATACAAAGTCTGAAAAGCAAGAAAAGAGAAAAAAGAATATTTGTGCAAGGTAAAAATTAATGAGCAGAGTTTGAAATTTATCTTCTATATATGTAATCTTATATTTAGAAAATGTAGTGTTTCTGGTGATATTTTCCTTCTTGTGGTATTTTTGAAAATGTAAAGAATATTTTGTGTTACAATGAGAAACAAAATCGACACATCCAATATATTGAAAAAAACATAGTCAATAGTGAATGATACATAAATACACAAAATAAAAAAAAAACCCATCACCTGAAATAGAAGCTCTGATTTCAGGTCCAATCTACTAAGCCTACTTTACTGGCAGTGATAAATGGGCACATATTGAGCACAATCATCACTATACTTATGTTGCTAAAATTTAGTTTCGTTTGTATGCAGATAGTTTATTCTTTTTTATGTGGAGGTGTATACTGGAGTCTTCTGGGGGAAAGGTGGAGATAACCTATTTGAAGCTATTTGAATGAAACCCACATCAAAGACATTCTTCATATGCAGACTGTACATTTTTGAAAAGGGACAGTATGCATTTCTCTATTTTTATTGAAATATTTGAAAAATGTAAACTAAGCAGATTGAATTTAAATTAATATTTTTCTAAAGGTTTTGTGCTTTGCTGTATATGTGAGTCTATAAATGCATAACTATGCTGGAATGTGTGTAACTTTTGTGTTCATATGTCACTTAAATTATTTTGTTAGATTCTTTTAAAGGAAGAGAAAAAAATAAATGAGACACATTAAGGAAAATATATTCTGTGAAAATAAAAATCATTTGGTGTTCAATGTTTTCTTTTTCATAATTTGATACTTTAAGCAATCAGATTATCAGTAAACATGCATATATTAACTTTTGACTGATCAGACAGAAATATAAATAAATATAATTATATCCCAAGTAGAGATCTATATGGATGTATATACATAATGCAGAGAGAAATTTAGACATGTATTCTTGAGAATCATGCATACCAATTCAACATCTACATGCACATATATATATATATATATATATATATATATATATATATATAGTGTAACCCGGATATGAGAGACCCGGTTATAAGAGAAAACCGGATATAAGAGAGATTTTCTCTGGTCCCAAATTAGAGCCTGTGTTAGTGTATATATAATAGACCAAACCCGGATATAAGAGACTTCTTCTCCGGTCCCGACAACTCTCTTATATCCGGGTTACATTGTATGTATATATAACAAAATAGGAAATGTTTATAAATTTAACATATTTTGCTTTTTATTTAAGCTTCATCAGAAAATGAATTATGAAGGAGAAAAGAAAATTCTGCTATTTATTCTTTGTTTGTTTTTCATTGGTTAAGCAGATCCAATATGTCAAGTAGTGTTCATGTGCATAATTTGTGTGTGTGTGTATCAAAATTCAAGTTGGTCTATGAGGGATTTGGTTGAAAATGTGTGTGTGTGTGTTTATAAACATTTCCTATTTGTTCCTTGTCAGATTCTGATCCTAATTTGATCCCAAATATATATGTCTAAGCAGCAATCCTTTTGTAATACATGTTTAATTAAAAAAAATTAACAAGGAACTTCTGTTAAGTTTTTAATTGTTGTTGCAACAAGACATTTCTTTTGGGGACATATTATATATAAAAACTGTACAACGGCAATAGGTAAAATACTTGTTGAAAATAAATATAGTACATACCTAGATGTAGAAAATTTCAAAAAGTTATAAAAGTGCTCATAATAAAAAAAATCCCTAACAACATCAACTACAAACACAGCCAGTATATTATGGCCATGTTCAGAAATTAAATATGTCAATATATAAGCAACCTACATACCATTTGCAATAGCACAATCAAAATCTTTGAAAATAATCAATAGATTAGTTGAAAGCACTCAGAACAAATGATCATTTAGACAATTTCTATATACACTATATCCCAAAAGAGAAATCTCTTATTTCACACACAAGAAAAATATAATAAAACACTTAACAGAAATACATTATCAATCATATTAAAATAAACAAACACACAATGAATACTTTGAAAGTAATGCTTCCAAAACTACAATGTATACTGGGAGTGCAATAGCACCATTGGTTAAAGCAAGTTTTCAGCTATAAAAAAAACACTATTTTTCCCCCATAGTCACCAACAAGAATTTTCACCAAGAGCCTTCATATGCTACACTAATAATGATCTACACCAGCAGAGTTGATCATGGCTTGTTGCACACATCACTGTCACCACTGCTAAAATGCATTAGCCATTGACTAATTATGTGCACATTCACTGTTAGAGACATTAATTTCAGAGCAACCCATATATATATCTATATATATCTATATATATCTATAGATAAGGCTAGGATAGGTTTTCAAGCCTTGTATCACAACCTTTCTCGAAATGATATCTGAAGAAAAACACTTGGTGTACTGTGACTGTTTCAGTTGGGCATCATGTTGAGCATCTGACCTTGTAAACCCTTGCCTTAAATCATTATAACAAATCCTCTGTCAGCAGGACCAATCTTATTTTGTGCAAGATTAATCCCAGTTCTACCACAAACAAAAAACATAACTATGTATGTATGCATAGAGGGCAACATATATACTGAATGCAAAATAGAATATTGTCCTTCCAATGAAGGCCTTCATGAATAACTGTAAATTTCAAAGTCTAAATCACACATGAAACAATTTGTGTTCCATCTATAATAGCACATTAGTCGAACAAGAATGAGAATTAAGCTAATGAAATACTGCAATCTATCTTTAATAAAGAGAATGTGATTAAGGGAATCAAATTCTTGACAAAAAAATGTTTCTACAATCCATAAAAGAAGTATTAAAACCCTTATTTGTTGTGTCTTCCTGCTTCTTAATCATTAGTATTATTGGGAAAACATGATTAAACAGTTGAAAAATAGTTTTCTATTTTAATAAGTATGATATCATTGCCAAACATAAATTATGGTGTGTATATTTTGGTTTAATCCTCAAAGTATCATAGTTATTGCAGGTATATAAGATATCACAAGAATTAAAGCAAAGGAACATTTAATCAGTAGGTACCTGAAAAAATGGTTGGCAGTAGCTATTTCCTTAACAAATCTGGTATTGTAGTTTGGCATCAAAGCCAAAAATATCACCAACATCACTTGTGTTGGTGTATAAGGTCTGTAAAGCCCAACTTTATCAAATGCTGCATAACTCATAAGACCAACTTTTGAGAAGTGCCTGTCTGTCTGTGTAATAATCAGATGGAAATGAAAAGGCAAAAATACATTTCATCTCACAAGATGAAGGAAGTTGTTCATACTGTGACAGTTGGCAAAGACAGTGTTAGTTATCATCCTCATCACTGGTGGTTGAACGTGTGACCTGAAGAAACAAAGGAAATAGACAAGATTGAGGAAATCCAGCATCTCACTACAACTGATGGACATTCAAACATAACTACTTGCATGGGAAGACATCAGACAAAAGTAAATTACATGGGAAGATGTCAAACAAAGACTACTTGCATAGGAGGACATCACATAAAATCTATTTACATGGGATGACACCAAATAGATCCAAAAAGAATAAGTTTCTTAATAAAGGCAGTTTATATGATGTCCTACCATTGTTAATCAATCTCAAATTGTGAAAGTTGGTAAGATCTGATTGATGCATTGCATGTTTGCTAGCTTCAAACACACTAGTTGCAACTATTCTCCTCTAAAAAGCCCCACATGAAGACACAACCATGTACTGGAGGTCCTTGTCAAGGTTACAAAGTGATATTTCAAAGCTGCTAATAAAATTTCATTAGCCCAAATAAAAGTAAATTTTATAAAAGGAGGAAAAAATTCAAAAGCTCTTTTTACAAAAAAATATAAAACATCAAGGACTGAAGGAGTGTAGATTTAGAATGTTAGCTCAATTTTTCAATTGAGAACATGTTAACTCCCCTGATCTTGTGATCTAGTCAGTTAATTAAAAAAAAAGATTTTATAGCATGAAATAAAGTTCCTTTTAAGGAAAATATTGACTAAACACAATATAATGAATTGAAAAAGATGTGTATGAAATGGCAGGATAGCCAATATATTCCATGTCAATGTTGAATATTGAGGTTTTACTGTCAACTCGGTCTCAGTGTACCTGTCTAAACTTGGATTGTTACTTACAGTAAAGAGAAATATATTTAAAGTCTCCAAGATTAAGAAGAGATTGCATCTGAATGGATCTGGAATTCCACCACAATGATGAAAAACCAACAAAGTCTGGTGGTATCATGAACTGTTGCTGGGGTGCCCTAAGTTAGTGATAATAATTCATCAAAACAAAACCATGTCTGAGCCCAGTATCACCATTTAATGAAAACTATATTGGAGGCACTCTTATTGTTTTCATAGTAGTAGTTTATATATATATATATATATATGAAGAAATATAGTCTTAAAGTGTGCTATATTTATGGGGTAAAGTGCTGAATATCAGAGATAGAGCGTGTGTAAATATAAAGAGATATCAGAGATAGAGCGTGTGTATATATATATATATATATATATATATAGAGAGAGAGAGAGATGCAAATATGATACTTTATAGAAGTAGATACAGACTTGTGAGTTTATACACCTATCTTTATATATAAAGCCCATTTTACTTCTTATATAAGGGAGGGCTATAGAAAGGGAAAGGAAATAAAAGATCAAAGGGTTAAGGGAAAAGATCAATGAAAAAAAAAGGCCTAGAATAGATGGGAGAACAGAAATACAAAAAAAGCACACCAAAATATAGATGAACTTTCTAAAGTAAAATTTCATTTATCTTTGTTGTTGGCAATCTGTAGATCATGTCATTTCCTTTATTATATATTTTAGCAATTAACCACCTTCTTAAAAAAACAAAACAAAAAACAATTTCCTTCTCATGTTTTTCTATTTCTTTTAAAAATCCAAACTATTCAGTTGATTTGTTACAAATTCAACCTTTTTCCCTATTAGACTGGCCCATTACTTTCTATGCTTTTCAATTCTCATTGCCTACATTGGCAGTTTTAAAACATCAGTGCAGTGATGACTGGAAGCCATATTAGTAATGTGTTTCTTGGTTTGTTGCTAGCAGATGGCAATAACTGATTTCCTTAAGATATAATATCTCTTTTACTGTAATATGGATTGGACAGTAGCAGTCTTTAAATCACAAAGACCATCTGATGAGTGGATAGCAAAGAGATAGGTGTGAAATTTTAGCATTGACTGGGTATCACTCAGTTGCCTATATTTAAGGCAAATAGTTGTTAACACATGTATACACTCTAAATAGTAAAATGTCTCAATTTATACAATGTGAAAATATTTTACCTTGTGATGTGTCATTTTCCAGTGTAAATAAATATAAAATATATATTTACTATTTTGCAATCCTTAAACTCACAGCTAGATAATTAATATGTAGAATTTATCTGGGTATTTATACAGTTTTCATTTTGTCAAAATTATCTCGTCTTCTATAGAATCCAAATAAATATAATTTTTTTTAAATTGAATAAAAGATGGGTGATTACTAGTTTTAAAAATTTAATATTATTTATACTCTTTTCGGTATTTATACATTTTATTAGATTATTGTCATTGCTCACATGAAGTGTTATTTTGATTTTAACATGCTGTTGTTCAGAGATTGCTAAAAAAGAAATTGAAAAATCGGTTAGATTTTTGGTTTTTATATTTGCACTACTTGATGTTGTCTGTCATATCAGCATTTAAAAACTGTAGAACAAATATTCATAAATTTCTGGGATATTGCCAATGCAAAATTATTCAAACCAAGGAAATATTGAAGACACAAAATTGGTATGTACCAAAATTAGTAAACAAAGTATACAGTAATTTTTTGTATATTTATAGCTCAATTCCAAATCCTCAAAACTTTGACAAATTTCTATAATTTTCAATAATCAAAAAATAATTGAGTTCAGACGTTTTGAAATACCAACTTTAGATAAATTAATTTTAGGTAATATACACAGACATGCACTGATAAACCAAAATATTATGAGTAGTGACATGTGGCAAGAATAACAGCTACTGTCACATAACAACTGCACAAGTCCTGGTCAGAGGTATATAAACTGGTGTCAAGTATTTCATTTTGATGTGTTGAATGCTTCAGTTATAGGAAAGAAGAAAAAATTGAGTGATAAATTGATAAATGCTAAATTATTATAGCCAGAATACTCTAAGTGTTTTTTTGGAAACAGAATAGTTTGTGGAATGCTTACATTCAAGTGTGGAGAGTATCAGCAGTGGTTTGAGTAAGGAAAAATACTGACTACCAACAAAGTACTAGGCAGCCAGATTTCTCACTATATGAAGTGAACAGAGGCTTTCCCACTAAGTATAAGTCAACAGAACTATTAATCAACCATACATTGTTGTGGCTTTAATCAAGCAGAAGAAAAGAATGTGTCACAATACACAGTACATCAATACTTCCTAAGTAAGGGGCTGCAAAACAATCAGAGTACCTATGCTAACCTATGTATGTCACTAAAATGAGCTACACAAGCATTCAAATTGAACCTTGTATCAATGGAAGAAAATTACCTGGTCTGATGAGTGGCTTTCATCTGAATAAGGTAGATGGCAGGGTATGCATGCAAAACAAATGACTATGTTATACTGGGAAACATTAGGTTTTATTATTCAAGTAGAAGCTACTTGTCCATATACCACCTGCTGTAACATGAAGGTCAGATATGCTCTTTCATGGCAACAGTCTTATGCAATGGCAGACATCTTTCAATGGGAAAATTATGCTACTCACACTGCATAACTTGTATGAGAATGGCTTCAGGAACATGAAGAAAATTTCATCAAACACTCCAGATCCCAATCCCATTGAGCATTTATACAATATTTTTCATCAATACATTTGCTCTGCAGAACCATTATCATATAACATCCTGGTACCAGATCCCAGAGGAAACCTTTAGTGGTCTTAGACTGTCTGAGCCCATTTCAGTTGCTTTGCCTTATTAGGCACATGGTCATAATATTTTGGCATATCAGTATGCATATAACTTCAACTCTAATTCTGAGTAGAATAAACTGATTAAATCTATTTTATTGTGTTAGAGATCACCCACAATAAACTCTCCTATAAAAGTTTGAATATCAAAGTAAAAAGGTTGGTTGATAAATAAAGTTTTCACTTTGATAAAACAAGTTTTAAACTAGATAGAATAATGAAACTGATAGCAAAATAAAGCAAATATGGTTTTCAACATAACCATTTAGTACTACATATTTTCCAAACATTCTATCCACTTTTTCATACCATTCATGAAGAGATTTTCTGGTTTACTTTTGATTAAGTTGCATCTAACAGCACAATATGGTAGGTATCTTATCAATAGATCATCTCTCAATAGATTCTCAGTTTTGGGAGGCATTTACCACAATCTGTTACTATTAAAGAGTTGAGTTACTTAGCTAAGCTGAGATACAAATGTTAACAGATTTTTTTTAAAAATTGAATTTAATATTTTTGGTGTCAAAAATTAAGTTTTAAATAGAGAATAGAAATAGTTGATCAGCATTATCCAGAAAAATGCTTTTTTTTCAACTGAGTAAATATTTGTTAAATTTCAGCAAAAGATTTATAATTTTTAAAGGGAAATTTATATTTTTTTCAGATTGGTAAAGAGAAAAAAAGGATTTTAAGTTGTATCTTATCCCAACATTTCTATTCAGTTAAAATACAGATAAATCCTCTCCAGAAAATAAACAAGTAAATTTTGTGTAAAATATCTCTGTAAGCTTTTTTGTAAAAATTTAACAAATAATGCTCATGACCTTTTTTTTTTTTTTTTTTTTTTTTTTTTTACCAAGAAAGACATATATACTTAATTGCACACATATAGAAAATACCATAGGTAAACACTTATGTTCACACAAGCTTCTATAATTAATTGCAAGAATGCACAAATACTTTTCTGAGCAGTAAAGGGCACTGACATTAAGCTTCACTTACTTTTAGAAGTGAAACAAAGGAAATAAACATTTAATGAAGCTTACATTTAGATCCACTGGTGTTGCTGACTGAACTTGTCTGGAATTCCATCTTTTAAACTGTAACAGTGACAGTCAGATTATCTTTCTGTAGTTATGAAATGGTGGACATATGAAATTGTCACAGTGTTAGGTGCGCATGTTCTGAATAAAACAAAATATGAACTTTTTAATTCAGTTGGTAAACCTTAAGCTTTTTGTGTAAAGAGAATGAAGTACTTTACCTGATGTTTAAACATCACATTTAGAAGAAAACAACACTTGAAGAGAATTCTTTCCACAACAAGGAAGGCTGGTTTAATGTAATTTTTTAGTATTAAGTTGAACTTGAATTTTAGTTATTAAGCTGAGAGTTTGCATAATAAAATGATATTTAATATAACATGAAATTTTATGATGTCTATACAAAAAAATGTTCCTTTTAATTGAATGAAAACCATTTCAACAAATACAAATGTTTTGACCATTAAGTAATAAAAAATGTAAAATCAATAATTAATGAAGAAATTTGATAAAACAGTAACAGCATTGGTAGCTTAATAAATAATGGACAGTTGAGTGCTAAAAAGGAATTAACAGATATTTATTCTATATGCATATTGCAGAATATTTTAGAAATAGAAGAATGCACTGATTGTAGAGAAAGACTGCGACAATCTTCCACATAAAAATTGCCTACTCCCCTTGAAAATCAGCGTTCCACATTCTGACTCTTATTTTAACTTAAATGCTGACTATTGGTACGAAAGATAAAGATGTGACAAAGTCTCCAAGGAGATTTTATGAAAGGAAAAGATAGATAAATAGGAGTAAACATGAAAAACATTGCTCGATTTTATAAACATTGTTTGGCAATTTTTTATTTGATTTGATGAGAAACATTTTTTTCATTATTTTCACATTTTACATTTAATGCCTGATTGAGTTTATTTTCACTTTTTTTCTCAGAAGATAAACAAAGCATTCATTCTATTTCCCAATAAAATCTCTTGTATTTTTCCATATGTTTCTTTTGTATGAATTTTATTTTCATATATATATATATATATATATATATGTGTGTGTGTGTGTGCATTTGTATGAGTACCTCTCACATATATATCTGATTTTGAACTCTGGAGTTCAGTTATGGTTTTAGAGCCACAGTATCATTACCACTACTCTAATGCACCCCAGCAATACCTCACAATACCACCTGGCTTATTTGGTTGTCTTCCAACAAGTATTGCCACCATATTCATCTGACATAAACTCAATTAAACATTTATGGGGTTTGGATCCTGCACCAACAAATATCAGGGAGCTGTAGGCAACAATTGAGGTGACATGTGTCAGCATCTCTCCAGATGTCTTCTTATTATTTGTGGGATGAAAGTCACGGTGAGTTGCTGCACTTCAATGGATAAGAGGGATTTCTACATGATACTAGGCACCTATTTTATAACTTGATATATCAGTGCATATAAGTCCTAATGTTGAAAAGAAAATTAATTCAGTGATAATACTCATCAGAGATAAACATACAGTAAACATTCCAGATCCATATTCAGCTGATATCTAAATGTCATGGACTTATTTATGCCCTCTCTTATGAATGTATGTATATGTAGGTTTTGATGTGAGGGAGTTCTAGCCGTATGCCCAACAGGTTTTTAATTCAAAATAGTCATTCTCTTAGGCTGGTTACCAATCAAGGCTGCAGAACCTAGTCTGTCCTACTGTTTAACCCATAGCTTTCCTGAGGGTATTTGTAAAAAAGTGAATATAAACTCAACTAGAATCTGAACTTGACTTGATGATTTCTTATTTCAGTCCATAAATTATTACATCACCCACACATTCATGTATCATATTTCGATAACTTAATCCTGATTCACATCATGTGTAATAATCTGTATTCAACTGAAATTCAAAGCTTCACTTCTTTTTAAGAGACACTATATCATCCATTTTCTGATGTTCACAATTGCAAAGCCTTACTGGATTAACAATGTTGTCAGGCCAACTGAATTCAAGTAAACATTAATTCTCTCTCACCATTATCACTTCTTAATTGCTTCTTTCAATAACTGATGAACCAATTCTACACATGCCATATAGCTGACAAATAGACAAACCGCAGTTTAACTTGTATTTTCTTTTTCTTTTTAAGTTTGATATTAACTTGTTTTTCCAATTTATGCTAGTATTAATTCTAACATGCAGCTTAGAATTTGGGATTAAATATAAAGAAATTTGTTAAAAATATAAAAATATTGTGAGATCATTGGTGACATCAATTATTTCCATGTATACAAATATAAATGAAGAATGCTGAAATACACTCTCAAATTTTTTTTCTCTACAGAAAGAGTTGCTGGATCATCAGTTTTTGTAATCTTAGTAGCATACTTACCTAATATTTTTTCTGAGGGAATTTAGTAAATGTTATTTGCATAGTCTTTGTTTAGACTATATATTGAGCAATATTGTATTGACTATAAATAAGAACACTTCAGTTTCTTTAATTACTAAATATCACATGCAAATACAGCCTTTCCAAACATTTAGTGAAGATACTGATAAAATTAAACCCAATATTAATTTCTGAATATATTATAAGTCTACCATTTTTTTCTTTATAAGTCTATTAATTGTCCATGCATTGAATATTTTTGCCACATCTGGTCTGGTGCTTCTATGCATCTAAAAATCCAAAGAAGAATCTGCAATGCTATTGCTCCTGACATATCATCTGAGCTTCAGTTACTTTCCCACCATTGTAACATAGCTTCTCTTTGCTTTTTCTATAAATATTTTCATGGCAATTGTTTTGATGAGCTTTCCTCTTTGGAATTTTGATTTCATGAATTTAAATGGAGTACTAGATTGGCAGGTAGGTCTCCTTATTTTACTGTTAAAATTGCTAGAAGTAACCATAAGTTCCATCCTAATTGTTTTTTTTTCTCACATTTCTTGTCTGTGGAACTGGCTTCTTGCTTTCTCAACAACTATGATCTTAAAAATTTAAATGCAACATTGATTGTCATCTGTTTCTGTGAATCCTTTTCTTTTTATTGTCCTTTCTCTTCAATAAAGTTTTCTCTGTTTCCTTCACTTTCTGTAACCCTCTTGCATTTTAGTGGCTTTATTGCCCTGCTTGTGGTGAAATGATTAAAAAACAAAAATTTATTTTGATACCAAATCTCTATGCAGTAATTAATTAGTGTCTTAGTCTGTACTTGAATTACTTCATATAAAAGCATTAAGTTCCAAACTGAATCAGAATCTGAAAATCTTTCACTGATATTTCTAAAAAAAAAATTGACCCTATAATCAAACATTATGATCTTGAAAATATATTTTTCATAATTCCCCCCAAATTCTATTCTTAATGGCTAAATTTAAATTCCTAAATGGAACACTCTCCAATGAAAAATGATACAATTTAAAAAATAAAGATTTCTTAGATGTTTTAATTTTGATATCTCATATTCTTGAGATCTGATAAGTTTTCCTATTTATTTTTAAAACTAATTTATATTATTTATAATATAGACTGAATATTTACATATTTTTCACTAATGCAATGGCAGTGGTTAGAATTTATAATACTCACTTTCTCAGCAATCTTTTTCCACTTGGAGCAACACAATCTTCCTGTCCTTATTTCCCTGCATCTAACCATGAATAAATATTAATAGTCTGCATTGGCAGTAGTAGTAGGAAAGTGAACTGAAAGTTAAGGATTTATGGTTCTACTAAAACAGATTAGTTAAGCTAGTTCCTAAATTCTAACAATAGATAAAAACATTTTGTTTTCAAATCAACTCAAACAGATGTTTCATTAAAGATCAGCAAGACATTTCAATATTTGTAATACGTAGGTAATATTTCTTTTTAAATGCCGTGTCCTCTTGGGATATAGGCTAACATGGCTCTCTAAAAATTCCTTTGTTTTTTAAATTATCTGTCAATTATAATGATTTCATGAGGAACGATATTGGAGTGGTTTCCCTGATTTTTAATTCAGACTATCACTCAATGTTAGAGAGTCCAGTCTACTCTGCTATTTAAAACATAACTGTGTGAAGTAGAAAAGAATTCATGCCTTTCCCAAGAGCATTTGTGCAAAAGTGAAAGTAACAGATGAAGCCAGAATTTGAACTCAGCCAGCCAGTTCTCCTTTCCCTGCCGATAGCCATATCCTATCTACACATCTTGATGTATATTTTTACTACAGCAAGAGAAAATTATGCTATTTAGAGGATTATAATTCATTTCAGACAAGTATTTCTTTCCTCTTAATTTCAATTCTCTGATTGTTAATAACCTGTGTGGGCTGGAAATAAAGAATAAGGTTTATTCTTTATTTCTAACTCATGCTGTTGATTATGGAATGGTGATGTGGATTGATTTGTTTGTTTAACAGCATATCAACTTTTTATGAGTTTTAATATCAAATATTATATGTTATTCTGCTTCCACAGTTGAATACATGATAGATGATACTCGGCTTTTGTGCATAGACACGTTTGTGTGGACATGATTACTAGGTGGTGTTATGTGTGTTTTATGTTGTAGCTTTGTTCAAGTTATATTTAGAAATACAGAAAGAAATCATAGGATATTATATGAACTAATGTCATGAGAGTTCTTTCATGTTGGTTGTTTGGTTCTGTTTGGTGGCCTATCAACATCTATGGGTTATTTAATGCCAGAATCTAAATATTTTTGTACATAATTTTTTGCTTTAAACGTCAGATATTTTTTACATAATTTCATACTTTCAGCATAAAAGTATGTTTTTTAGTTATATATTTTGTAGATCATAAAATGTATTGTTAGTAATTTACTATAAAAATGTACTGTTGATCTTTGTTTGGGGGTTCAGTACGTGCCCATAGATGTGACCCTAACAGGTGCTACTACCCTGGCTCAGGATGGAACTGGGAACAACAGTATTTAAGAGGCCATTCCACATGGCTCAAAACCTTCAATCTTTTGATCAGAGGCCTTGCTGCCAGATGTAGTTTAACATCATACCCAGGACAGGGTAATGTGGAAGTTGAAATAAAAAGCATCTGAAAGAAAATTGATACTGCTTCTTTTCAGAAATTCAAGTAATATTACTAAGGTAACATATTATTTACAATTTTAAATAGTTGCATTTTCAATTTACACATTTATATATGCTTGAGCAAAAAAATAAAAAACATTATTGTTTTTAATATTTTGAAGAAATTCATGGAAAGTAAAATTTCTTGTAAAAATATTGCTTTTCTTCAGTATAGTGATTCTTCTCTGCTTTGCTTTGTTACTTATACCATTGCATTCAGTAATGTTTTAAATCTGGAGAAAGAAGCAGAAATTGGTCTGTGGCTAAATGCTATTTCTGGAAAGTATATATCAACCTTGTCAGAAGTTTAATTTGGGATCTTATTAATCATCATTGAATGCTACACATAGAGTTGCAATCTCATTATTAATCTTTTAATAGATGGTAAACTGTGACAATATTGTAAGCGTGCTTAGGGTTAATATAGGGAGTGTTATCTCTAGTATAGATATTCAAAATAGTATTTCATTTTTTCTTCCCTAACTTCTTTAAAAGAGACTGTGTTTCTTCTTTTATGTGTCATGTCTTTCCAGGACATGGGTAATCACAGATCTTCACACTTTCCTGTCCTTTGTATCACTAAGCAACATTTGACTCTTTACCATCCCTTTTTGTCCTTCTCTGCCATCTATTCACACAAACCCATAAACAATCATAGCTCACTACAACTTCACATCCCGTGTATCTCTAAGCAACATTTGACTCTTTACCATCTCTCTTTGTCCTTACTCTACCATCCATTCACACAAACTAATTATGTAGATTACTTGTTGTTTCTCTATTCCCATCCTGCCATTAATATTTCTTGTGAGTGTTAAATATGCCAAGCCTTCTTTCTTATGTTTCCTGTAAATTTCAACTGTCTCTTTCTGATTTTAAAGTATGAGTGTCCTTTTAGTTCACATTTTCATTAAAATTTATTTGTTGGTCCATCGTGTTCTCAGCATCTTTATAATCACATCTCTATTGCTTTAAGTCTTTTCTCCCTCTGCAAGGAAAATGTCTAACATTCAGTGTCATATAGGAGGATTGACAGTAATTCATCACTCTTTGATTCAAACAAAATTTTTCTACCTCTATACTTTGTTTACTTTCTAGAAGGCATCTTTCACTTTGAATTCCTGAAATACATTTTCTGTCATCTATTACTACATTGCCTAAATAGTTTACTGGTACAAAAAGTGATAGCTTTTATTAAAATTAATTATACTGTATAATTTTTATTTTGCGTTTTTAGATTTGGACTTTAAATTTTACCAAAACAAGGAGATTGTTGATTAATTTTTTTTTTTTTTTGTTAAAGATTATTTCCAAAATATTGATGACATTGCTATATAAAATTTGATATATATCCTTCTTTGATAACAGCAAAGAAATGTATTTGACTATTCAGCCATCTCAGGTAATAGGGTATTTAGTCGTTTTGGGACAAACATTGTGCATCTACAATGAAGAACTTATAAATATATCCTCAGTATATTTAATTACATTTCTGGTAAAATTCTTATTCTTTCTCTACAATCCACAATATTATAAGCTGTAGTCATGCCTATAATATATATTGTTCAATTTTTGACATCAAATTGAATCTCTTAGATTCAAAAAGTATCAATTGCTTGAAGATTGGTTTGGAACAAATAAATCTTCTGAACTACTCTTTATTTTTTAAGGCATTTAACATTTCCTTGAAATCCTTAAGTCATTCAGTAAACCATTGTTATCACGATAAATAAACATGGCTCAGTTCCTTCTCATTTCACTTCATCAGCAAGACACAGATACCCTACAGCGTTAGACAAAGCTACAGTTGTCAGGAAATAGGAAGATGGCATCAATTCAAATCAGGGGGGAAAAAAGAAAAAGAAAAAAATGTAGTACAATGTCGAATAAAAAGGCATTCAATCTATGTCTCTTTCTAATCAATTTTCTTTAGCACAAACTAAAATGTTTTTTTTATCTCTTAAATATATTGTCAAAATTACTTTTCAATGATTTTACATTTTGCTGTTTTTGTTGTGTGTAAACAAATGCTGAATGACTAAAACATACTGATTGATAGATTCTTAGGCTGAGATGTTGTGATCTTGTCATGAGTATAATTTTCAAGGGTACTTAATTTGTTTGCTGGCCACATATACATATAAGAAAAACAAACACACTCTCTTTCTCTCTCACTATATATATGAATGGATGCACATTTTTGACATATATTTTTAAATGCCTGAATTCAAAATTGGAAATTGTTTGTTTTTTTTATTTTACTGCATTGGTATTCATATATATGTCAAAAGAAATGTGCATCCATTCATATGTATAAAGTATGTGTTTAGTAATATGAGTTTGCCCCCATTAATGCCAAGTGTGCCATTTGGGAGACAGTGGTTATTATAATAAAATAAAAACTTATAATACTGGATTTTTTATAAACCTGTAGGTAACAGATGAGGTTTTTTTAGAAAAATATGATTAATACTGGATTTTTATTTTTATAATTAATACAAAATTTTACAGTGATTATTAATCGGTTAATATCAACATTTCTAATTATTATTCTTTAATAAATTTAATGTGGAAAAAATTAATTACAAAGGTGCAAAATAATTGCCAAAAATTAATTTCCTGAATTAATAAAACAAATATAGTTATAGAAATTAAAAACAATTTTAATTTATCAAATCTTTTACTGGAATATCAATTTTCTTAAATTATTATTTTTTCATTTTTGGTGATAAATTGTCATAATGTCATAGAAATAGCTGTGCTGCAACCTAAAAATTAACCAGTGTTATAAAAGTCTACATTTCTATGCATGTTATAAGAAATAAAACTAATCATTGCAAGTTAAATCAATATCCTAATAATTTATACAGATTTATGTGTATGCGGAATAAGCAGCTTTTGCTGTATCACTCTTCCAGATGTCAAAAACTTAACAATAAAAAAAAACAATGATCATTTGAGGTACCAGTTTTTACCTTAACTGGTGACTGGTGAAATTAGTCAGTAGACATGTAATTATTTCATACACCCAGCAGATCTCAAAAGAGATTGTGTGTTTTATAAGTACACAAATTTACAAACTATAAACAGTTGCTTGAAACAAAATGTTTATATCTAAAAGGTAAGGTAATAAAGGTAAGCTTTGATATATGCATCAAATAAACAATAGAAAATATGACAATAACAGGAAAGAAATTCAAAAACTTATGGAAGAAAGGTAACATATTGATATACATATGATTACAATCTGCATATTTAAATAACTGATAGGTGTAAACAAACTCCTTAATTACAATAACTTAAGATGAACTACATACTGTTCTGAATATACAATGTGATAATTATACTTTTAATAAAAATACTTGTAAAAATTATAATAGTTATTAATGCAAATGTTTAAAATGATTTCATGCATAATAAATATAAATTGATTTACAAGATTTCCATTAATATATTTTCTCATTTTTTAGAAATGTATAATTATATATTTATGTATTAGTTTATTTGATTTGGGATCTACTTTTGTAAAACAACAATTTATCATTCAAAGTAGAAGCCTTTGAGAAACAAAATATAGGAATAAAAAATGATATTGAGAAACTCGAGTAAAATCTATTTCAAGAGCATCTTAGAAATGAGGCAATTTAAGAAAAGTCCTTGACAATTTTTGTAACACATATCCAAACATACATATTGATGAGATTTACTATCTTCTAAATAGAAGCATTTTTTATAAGCATTTTACAATCTATTTGATTGGAGGATGCAAATATCATTAAAATAATAAAATTATCAACGTTTTCTTATTTGTTCATCAAATAATCATTACCTATATAGGAATGATTTTGAAGCAACTTTCTTCAATTATGATTTCAAATGAACCACTTGACAATGACTTATGAGATACCTTGTAAGAAATTTCTTCATCCTGGATATTCTCAACATGACAACAAATTAGATATAAAAATGCAAGATATTTAATTGATGCTGGTGAAGGTTGTGAAAGCAAATGATGATACTGAAGTGTTTGAAAAGAATGAATTGTAACCCTGACAGGAGACTGAAGAAAGACTGAAAATATTTTATAGATGCTGATGAGAGGATCAAGTGGTCAAGAAAGAAACTAATAATAACTTTTATTTACATTCATATATACAGATGTAAGATATAAATATAGCTTCATTTACTTGTCTATAAAATTTGCTTAGACAACCCCTGGCAAAAATTATGGAATTAGCACACTTAGAGGATTTTCACTTTCAATTTTATTTCATAGTAAATAAATTAATCACAGATAAATAAAAAATGTTTTGCATTTTGATAGCTGGAAATTCTGCTTTCATAAAATATACTGTAAACAAGGTACATTAAATTACTTAAATTAATGGTATAATTTGTTTCCGGGTCATGCAGTGGAAAATATTATGAAATGATCCAATAGTATGGAAACAATTACGGAATACATCAACAAAAACAACTAGAATACTTATTGCTCATTCTTGAGCTTTTATGACAGACTTAATTCTTTCAGGCATGGATTTCAGTAATTTAAAGCAATTCTTTATGAAAGTGGTTCCAACTTTTCTGAACGGTGGTTAATAGATCTTCTTTGGCAGATGGATTTTTCTCATGGAGCATTTTTTAAAATTTCCACTATAAATTTTTAACTGGATTTAGATCCAGACTGGTTACTTGTCATGTCACTGATGAATGACTTCGGAAATTTACTTGTTTTTTTTTTAAGGCGGTCATCTTTACCTATTTCATTTGAATGGCACCAGATAAAATTTCCAACATCGTCAGCTTAGCCAGTGCAGATTCTTGATTCATCACAGAATACCATTTTTATTCAATCATTCACACACCATAATTGTTTCTCTTTAGCCTACTTTAATTTTCATTCAGCTGATTTCTTAGTTTTATTGCAAACATTAACTCCTGTTTTGACCCATTTCTTTTGTTGTATCTTTTCTATTTTCAAGGCATACTGCTTTGAGTTTTCTACTCTGATGCTTTCATGCCTTTCATATCTGACTGGGAACAACCACTGTCTTTCACCACACTCCACTGTGGATTGCCTTCCTGAATGAATTTTATTAACCTTTCCATTGTTTCAATTGACTTTTTTTTGTTGGAGCCATGTTTCCATTCAGTTAAGTATGGCCAATCATTTGTTGAGACCTGCAGACCAATTTGCATATCTAGGCCTCTTGTTTTTATTATTATTAAACATTTCACTCCAAGCAAGGCAATAATGCCACTAAGACACAAGGAGTTATTGATAGTCAAAGAAAATTTATCTGCATAAATTTTCCAAGTAACACATGAAGACTCTAGGATGAATCTTTGGGAGACTCTTCTAGAAAAACCGCTAGAGATATCTCCTTTGCTGAACCAAATGTAGAGAGCAATGATGTTATGATAGGCAGAGGTGAGGACATGTTAGCAAGGAGACAGAACAATAAAAGAATAGTATACAGGAAGACAGAAGATGGCAATTGACATTGTGTTTAAATTTTTGAAGATCGTAGGTGGCAGGGAAGCAAGAATCTAGAAGAGAGTTCCACAGGTGAAAGGTACGAGAAAAGAAACTATTAGAATAGAAATTATGGTTACATCTATTTCAACAGTAAAAAGATGAGACCTAGTTGCCGATCTAGTAGTCTGTTTAAAATCATGCAATTGAGGTATCAAGGAGGAAAGCTCATTAGAATAATTGCTATGAAAATATTTATAGAATAGATACAGGGAAGACATGTCCTAATGGAGAACCATTAATATTACAGACTCTACTTTGGATCTTGTTGAGTATCTCAAGATATATAGCAGGATCACCAGACCAGATATGATAGCAATATTCAATGTACAAATGAATGGTAGATTTATAAATGTGAAGGTAGATTCTAGTGAGAAAAATTGTCTGGCACTCACTTTCCTAGCAGAAGACCTATCTACTGATTCAATATAATCATTCTATACCATGACCGAGAGAAGTGTAATGAATTGCTCTCCTGGAGGTTAGCATCAGCCATACTGATGGAAGCCAAAAATAGTTCTCTATGATATCTGAAAGAGAGCAGTTCCATTTTGGAGGCATTAAAATTTACAAGCCATTTCTTACCCTAATTAACAACTGCCAGTTTTACTTTATTGAACCTATTGTACTTACTCTTAAGACAGAGGTAAATCAGTGGCATTAGCATAAATACAGAGTTGGGAACTGATAACATCAGGAAGGTTGTGGATGAAGATAAGAAACAACATATATTCAAGGATAGAGTCCTGTGGAACCTTCACATAAATATGGAAGAATCTAGAAGAGTTGTCGTTCACTACAATTCTCATTACATGACTTGTTAAGAAAGACTGGATAAAGCCAGAGACACCATAGCCTTTCAGCTTATGGAGAAGACAAGTATATGAAACCCAGTCAAATGCCTTCAAGATAAAAAAAAAGCCACAGCCTGAACTTTACTGTTCTTGACAAATGAATTCAGTAATAAACATTAACATGTCAATAGTTGACGTAGAGAAGCAAAAGACATACTGTTTATCTGAAAGAAGGCCATGGGAAGTGAGGTGCTTAACCAATTCAGAGTTGATTAGAACCTCTAGTACCTTGCCAATAAGAAGTAAAAGACTAATAATTTAAGGGATACAAAGGTTCACCAGAGTTTTAAAAGACAGGAACTACAGAAGAGGATTTCCAACAAGCTGAAAAGCAAGAAGCAGCAAGACATTTGTTGTAAAGAATTTAATTTATATAATTGAATCTCGTTTGTTTAAGATATGTTTGATGAAGCCAGATTGTTCAGCCATTCAAAGAAAATGTTTGCATCTTATGTCTGATTAGTTTATTTATTGCTAAATAAACAAGTGAGTGAATGTCATCTAAGTGAGCAGATTCTATCATTTTTGCCATAATAGAAAAAATGATTTTAACAAATATGTATTGCAATAGCTGACTAGATTTCTGTACTTTACTACATTTGCCTGAAACAAGAGTGAGTTTTTCTTCAATGTCATAGGTCAGAAGCCTGATTTTTTTAAGCAGGCAGGTCTTCTTACAGCAGTCTGTACATTTGCCTAATTGTAAAATTTGCTATGTCTATCTGTCAATTTCATTAGTTATGAATGTTAAGTATATATGTTCAGCATAATATATATATATATATATATATATATATATACACACACACACACACACACATTATTTAAAACTAATATGAATCACTGGGAAAAATTGAAATAATTTAGCAACTAGAATTTTTTTAAATTGAGAAAAGAAAGAGAAAAAGACATCAAAAAAGTCAATAAAATTACTGATCACATTACAAAATGAAAACACATATGATGATGAGAATGTCTCAAAATTATATATAAAATTCTTGCCAAATAATTTCTGGCACTGGTTATCTTAAGGCATGTTGTCAACAAACAGGGCCACCAACTGATAAGTATATAAGCCATTCTCTCTCTCTCTGATACATATGTATGGAAGGATGAAAGTAACATCTTAAGTTATATATTTAAGAAACTTAAGATTTATTCATGCTCATCAAAAGAAAAACTCATACAGGAAAGAGAATTTCTATCATTATAAATATAAAAATGTAATTATCCTTCATTGATATATGCCTGTGTTGCAAACTGAAATTATTCTGATATCCAATTCTAAATTCAGTTTTCATTGGTGAATTTTAATTACAATAATTTTGACAAATAGGATTATGACAGTATATATGAAATACGTTAAAATAAATTTAAATATAAATTACTATATATTAATATATATAAAATAAAAATAAAACATCTTGTTAACAACAAATATAGTATTTGTTCTTTAACCACAAACACAACTGCAATGATATATAAGAAATGGAGTACAAGAAGGTTCTTTTAATCTATCATGAAAGATTATTTTGTACTTTGTCATTATATAAAGCTAAATATCTTCAATCTGAAGTCAAATATCATAATATTTTATCAAATATAATACAATTGTTATATTTTTTAATATGTTAAACTTTTATCACAATCTAAGATTCTAAAATAGTTAACACAATTCAAAATTAAGTTTCTGAAGATATTAATTTATTGAAAGTATGAAAACAAGATGGGATTATTTATCTATACTTGTTAACTGTCTACATAAAAGCCAGAAAATAACTATTTTTGATTGATTTTAGTGTACAAACCAAAAACACAAATCTACTAAAATTAACCCCACAAAGATCTTTGAAAACCTTCATCTTAGACTGAAGAGTTTGTATGCATGTATTTTAGAATTCATGATTTTAGAAGCTTGAAAATTATATGAAGTGATTTTTAAGTAATATAATTAGATACTTGTTCCCTGAGCTCTCCAACAGTTGGCCTTGTGTGCCACTATGCAAAACATAGGAAATATTAATCAGATGCTTACTCCAATTACTATACAACAATTTCTGGACAAAATTGAAATTCCGCTTTCTTTGGTAGTTTTTCTGTTAGTTCTAAGTGTCTAAGTTATTATGAAACTATTCTTGTACTAATTCTTTTGTTATTCATCAAAGTATTATTTTTTTACTATAGAAATTACAGAATATTTTAGAAAGTGTGTGTTTTTCCTTGAAAGAGATACAAATATCTTTCTTTTTTAATTCAGTACCAATTTGTTTTAATTTCTATGTTAATGTTTGCATCAAAATATCAACATGAATACAAAAGTAAAATAATAAAAACATCATGATAAACAAAAGTTCTGATTAATTTCCCAAAGTATGACCAAACATCAGATTTCCTTTAGGGGTAGGGTGAAGGTTCTTAGACTAAACCTTTTCAGTACCCCCCCTCATATATATATATGTATATGTAAATACGTGCTAATTCATACACATATTTATAAAATTGCTTGTTGTGAGTTTGTCTTGTAAGAAAAACACAAAAGATTATTTTCATAAGATTTTATATATCATTTATTGAAATGTTTTAGATAGAAATGAACTTGTATATTTTTTTTTCATTTTTACATCACCAAAATAAAAAAGTTACATATGGAGCTGAATAAAGCCTTTAATGCATGTTCCTTTATGAATTATTTACAGTGATGAAAAAAGAACAACATACTTTGATAGGGTGAATTGGTTATGCTCATTACCACAAAAATTCTTTACGTTAAAAAAAATGTGTTTTCCATAATCATTAAATACCATTTACTGAAAATATTTGTTTTTTAGACATATTAGAAATATTTTCATTCTTGGCAGACCATAATACTAACAGTTACAAAGATTTTTCATCATAAACATACCTTGGTGAAGGAAGTTTTAAATTGTGGTGAAGATGATTTTAATTGTGGTGAAGATGATTTTTTTATCATAACGTTAATATTTCATAAAACGAATAATACTTTTGAATCCTCCCAATGATAATATGATGTGAGCATGACCTTGTGATGATGATGATGATGATGTATTCCTCAGAGCCGTGTTCTATTTGAAAGTTCATTTAAATGATTTTTCTTAAAATTCATTACCATTAAACTTACCTTCATGGAAGGAACACATCTACTTCAGTGTATATTTGTTTTGGTAATGAGCATCACATGAGCTCTTGACCGAGTCAGGCAGTTTGTTGCCAGGCTCAGGGGCTGACTTGTTGAACTCTTTACCTTCAGGCAGAGAGGGACCCAGACAAGGCTATGCCAAAGGGCAGAGTCTTGTCTGGGGAGGTAGGCAAACCCCATGTATGTGGAGTCTATGGGGAATTTTTATCCAAGCCCATGGGCTGGGAATTGCCTCACATTAAAAACCGGCCTTGTGCCACATCTTGCCTTGTGGGGAAGCTATGGTAAATACCATGAGCATCACTAATTCAAATACCAGTTTGTTTAGTTCTATTCCAAAAATTCAAAATGTACTCCCAATGCCAGTTTTGTACTTGTAAAATTCACAATATCCTCAAATCTTGCTCTGTTGCTCTTTTTACATGAATTTATATATAAATTAAGTATGAATAATTCTTGGTAAATGTTTTAGATAAAATTGTACTGTATATTACAAATATTAAAAATTTGCTTAAAGGTTGACAAAAGCTTTCTCTCAAGTCACTTTCTACTTATAGAATTTATAATTATTTTTGCAAATAAATAAGAGGACTAATCTGTAATTCAGTTATAGTTAAAATTTAAAGTTAGCTTTACTTGTATTCCTGATTAGCAGGTGTGGGTGCACCTGCGAGACCCTAGATGACCAGAGTTTAGCTCTTACCTAGCTCTAACAGTTCAGTGGGGGATTGTCACATCTAATGCCTTGAAAACCAAACTAGTGACATTCCACCATTGACAATCGGACCTAAAAGTTTCACCAATTGTGATGAACAGATGTTCCCACAGAGAGGCCCCATACCTTGAGCACCTATTGGGACTTAAACTCAGCCCAGACCTCAAGTGGAACTCGTACATACAAACCATTGCTAAAGATACTGGAAAAATGGTTGGTTCCCTGTAGCTCTCTGGTTAGGGTTACCTGATACCTCCTTCTATCCTCTGCCTTTACAAGAGCCAAATCAGGTTGAAAATTGGAGTACTGCTGACATATATGGGTAGGAGCTGCCCAGTCTTTGTTTTCTCCACTCAATAGTCCAAAAGCATCTCTGTGTCCTTGTAGTATAGAAAATAATTTGTCACCCACAACTTCTTTCTCTCAGATGAGATGTCACAAGCCTCTCATTGCTCTATCATTATTTCCATGGAAAGTGTTCAGATGACCTACACTCCTTAGTTCCACCAGTTCTGACCTTCATGGTTAGGACCCACCATACCCCATGCATATTGTAATGAAATATAAGTTCCGCTCACACAGCCTCTTCCCACAAACCGTTGCTTTGTGGAACCTAGTCTCAAGCAGATTCTTCCCTGATCACTACAATATTAACCTGTTAAATTCTAGGGTTAACTGTTATCTTCCACATATATCCGCACAAGATGTGCCTCTTAGTAACCTACCTCAAATGACCCTAAGGCCTTGTACAGGGTGAACATCATTGTAAAAAAAAATGTCTAGTATAAAACTATCTTTTTTAACATACATGCTTATACACTTTAGAAAAAAATGTATTTGTAATAAAGTGTGTAAATATTAAAGAGGAAAAGTAAAATGAAAAGTTTAATCGAAACCTTTTTTTTTTAACATAAATTAATAGCCTTACCTTTATTCAGTTGCAGATTGAACAAGGAATTACTTTAAGCAAATTTACAAATTTTTATGGTAGCAAAAATCTTGCTATGATGTGCTATTTTTGCTATGTCAGAATAACAAACATATCCACAGACAGAAATCATATCATTATAATATGAGTTATCATATCTGTTATCAGTTTTTTTTAAATGTAAAAAGAAAAATTAATAAGAAATACCTACAGGTGAATTTTTGTGTTCTAATAATCAGCATGCTGTTTCTTGTCAAATGCTTAAAGAATGTAGCCTTGTGTTAAACTTGATTGTAAGAAAATAGTTTCAATAAACTCATACTTAATATATATATATATATATATATATATATATATATATATATATATAAACAAGGACAAAAAGCAGTACTGGAAATTGCTGGAGGAAATGATTTTTTTATGTCTGGTGTTCATTGCAGTCTCTTAGTCACATGACCAAAATAAGTCCCTATGTTAAGCATTTGACTTTCTACCATAAAAATGTTGGCGCATGATTTAACATCAAGGTTTTACGTATAAAATTCATATTTAGATTCAGTTATTTTTTTTATTAAAATTATTTAGTTTCTACACATCCTTATTTACAATTACCATTTTCCCATTCATGCACTTAAAAACCAAATTTGAAAAGAAAAAGTTCCCTATACTAGAACTATAAATTAATCTTTTCTCAGATTTCAATTCATTCTTTAGAATATTTTATATTTTTTTAACAAAATTCACCTACATTAAACGAAATTGTTTACACCTTTATTTAAACCTTATTCTTAAATCAACTAAGGCTAATCTATGCATAAAGAAATTAGATTAGTAATGAAAATTAAACAGAATATCATTTTCATAATTGAGACTCATTGTTTTGATATCTCCCGCTGATTATAAAGTTGTCTCTAAATGTGAAACGTCATTTTATAGATGATATATATTACATCTCTTGCATAGAAAAATTTCAGTTTTAAAAAAAATTTCCAAGCTGTTATATACTTTAGCTTTCCAGCATTTTTATCATATATAGAATTTATATGTTTTTATGCACTATTTTCAGTATAGAAAATGTATCCTATTAGAGTTTTAAATAATGTCTACTTGAAAGAAATTTCCATAAATATAATTTATTAGAATAACTGTATACATGTGGGTAAGTGCTGCTTATTTGGGATATATAAAAAAAGGTTGTGAATCAGAATTATTTTATAAGTACTGAGAAACCTCCAAAATACTTATTTTGGAAATGAAAAAGAAAGTAATAGCAATACCAAGGCCCCAGCAAGATTTGAAATATAAACTTTTCTAATATTTATTTTATAAGTTTGGATCTCACTGACATTGATATTCTTTCTTTTTGTTGAAAAAGTACATGAAGTTTCCACAGCTATTTACTTAAAGAAATGTGGACAATGCATAAATGATACATAAAGTTTGTTTAAATTCTCTTGGGAATGTTTATGTTAAATGCATACATAAACTCTGACATAAATATATCATTGGATATCACTTCTCTGACAAAGAAAAATAGCACTGATATAATTCCTAATAGATTGGCTCTTCTATGGAAAATGTGCATTTAATCAAACAAAAAGTAAATATAGCAATAAAATTCTTGGAAATTATTAGTTTAAAAGTTTGAAATTAAAATTTACATGGTCATTATGGCTGATGAACAATATTTTATTAAAATTAACTACAATTTTTATTTATTATTAACCTCCAAAATTGGTCAAATTAAAACTAAAATATAAATTTTGAGAAAACAAATGTAGATTTTTGTTTAAATTCATAATGTTTATGAATTTAAACAAAAATCTACACTTTTTTAAATTTAAATTTATTATCTCTGATGATGGAAGCAACTTTGTGTTTTAGCCTGGAAAGATACTTGTAAAAAACAAACACGTTTTGTGCATTCATTTAAAATTTTAAATGCTTTTAATTTACTTAGTCAAACTAAATCTTGCACAACGCTGAGGTAATTTAAAGCCACTAATATAAAACTAGCATATAAAATTATTTCTACACTACAACTTCACGACTTAATTTTAAATGATGGCAAACATGGATATTTGAAGATTGATGGATTTAATTAGCATTTCTTTTAGAAAATTTACACATTATTATGGTTTTTACCTCAATAATGTGTATGTATATATAAACATCTGTAAGACTGACACATAGAATATATACAATTTAAATTTATTTCAGTTGCATTCTATCAACCATTTTTTTAAAAAATGATAAAGCAAGAATTTAAAGTTGCAGGTGTTATTTCTGTTATTTTTTTAAACCACCATTAAATATTTTGGATCTTTAAAATATTATTCTTACAAAAAGAACATAATGAAAAATAAGGGAAAAAAAACAAGTAAATATAGGATGTAAATTTTTCATTGGATAGCCTATGCCAAAATGTTTTAAAAAGTAAAACTGATAATGATGACTGTTGATTCCTGCCTGTCTCAGAATGGTCCAATCACAGAATTGTTCTGTGATGATGAGCATTTTGCAGAACTGGCAGATATGTGTAAGAAGAAGAACAAACAAATACCTAACGATACAACTAAGTGGCTAAAGAGGAGAGAACTGGAGGTGGGTGTATTGTAAAAGGCGATCATCATAAAAATGTTTTCCCCCCTTTATGTTCTCTTATAATTTCTGTATGTTTTAGCTGTAAGTGAATTCACAAAAGGAACCTCATTATAGGCAAGCAGCACGACTGATGAGCTGAGAAGAGAAAACTGAGTTAAAGGGAGATAATAGCCGCCAGCTGCTAATTTCAACCAATATCCGGGAACTTGAAATGGCGGCTCTCTATACGATACATTTGTACAACGACCCAGTTGATGTAACTAAACCTACATCAGGTCTTTCCTGTAAGTACTTTCTTTTTTTTCCCCTATCCTGGCAACTCTGGTGTGGTGGTTTATCGTTTAAATCTGATGCTTTGTGTGATATAAGGGTGGAAAACGGTGGTTTTTGGATCGTGTTAGATACCCCTCTACACCTGAAGAAGAAGAGTGTTGTGAAAACATTGGTTATGTATTACACTCTAGACATGCCAAGATGACACAATCATTTAGACGTCCATCTGACGAAGCCTTATTCAACCTTTTCATACATACTTTGCTTAATTTATATATATTTAATATCTTTTCTTATAACTACTAATACCCTTTTTTTTCATTTCATCTCTATACGCGCCGTGCGATTCTTTTACGTTGCTTCTTTTTTTTTTTTTTCGGCTAAACAAAAAGATTTAGCACTTGGCAGGCCATTTATTTTTTATTAACGCTTTTTTCTTTTTTTCCTTTCTTTAATTCGGTGTTTTAAAAAGTCTTTATAAAAAGCAGTTTCTTACCAATGATCGCTTCCATGCTTTGTCATCTTTTCAGAAAAGTGGGATGAAACAACAAAATTATGTATTTTTAAAGTTTTGCGCGACTATTAAGCTAAGTAAGAATTATTTAAATCGAAATTCAAATCGTTAATCTTTCGAAATTAAAACTGAGATTGACTTTCATATTCTGTAAACAGGTCTTTCTTGATAAAGCAAAATTCTGACAACTAACTTTTCTCTTTTATATAAAAATGTTAGAAATAAAACAAAAATGCTTTGTGCTAAATAATAACTTAGATTATTCTCGTGACTTTGGGTACAAACCTATGTGGAATTTAACTCTTCTTCTGTTTGACGTTTTCCATTTTAATTCTAACTGCATCATCCATTTAAAATTTTACAAATTTAAACTCTTTCTTCTCTGCATTTATTTGCGGTCTGTTTGGTTGAGAAAATACTGTCATCTGGCTCCTAACTTCAGACATATATATATATATATATATATATAGTTAAGAAGTGTTATTTCGCATCTCGATCGTTATATTATAATTAATGTAGGAGGAGAGGGAGAGAGAAAGAAGAATTAATTTAAATATTGTTAATTTTTTTTTCCCTTTTACAAAACAACTGCATTTTCCAGCAACAGTCGTAGCCTTTTTAAAGAAAGATCGTCTCTCCTACAAATTTCTTTTTCTTCTTAGCTAATTCTAGCTACAGATATACTAACTTTAGATTTTGTTTCTGCTTTTTTAAAGCGATTTTTTTTCTTAACTGATGTGGTGGGTTTAAAAAAAATTAATTTTAAGAATATTTGCGAGGCATACACTTTCTGTTCTTGTGGATACAAAGCTATTCTTTACTTACTAGATTGTTTAGTAAGCAGTAAGCTACTCTTCTTATATATAACGCACAAGAAGAGGATTGATTTTTATTTTTTACATAAAATTTCTTTGTAAAGTCCTAACCTGGCTTCCTGCCTTGCTTTTTTTTTGCCGGTGCTAATAATTATCATGATCACTTTTTTTTTTACAATATAATAATACATACATACTTCCTTCTCTCTTATTTTAAAAAAAATCTTTTTTTTGCCGTCGTTATCAATTTTAAATACAGTCGTTTTAATTTCTTCTATCGTTTTACAACAGGAAAATATCTATTGCACGCATTGCGTGTGTTCGTAGGAAGAAATGATGCTACTACATTTCTTAGCTTATTCAATCAACTGGGATTTATTCTCTACTAAAATAATATTGAATTCCCTAAGAAGCAGTTGCTGTGGATGTAGAACTCCATTCTTTGGTGGGGCGATTTAAACTGTATGTGAGGGGAGAAACTGTCTTTCTTTTCTTTTTTTTAATTTTATTTTCTTTTTATTGGGGATACAAAAGACCCCCAGAGAAAGACCATTATTATTTTACAAAAAATAAATAAAACATACTTCGATTAGAACTATTAATTACTTCGTTTTCGTCGTGTTTTAATTTTAACTCCATTATTCATTTAAAATTCCAAGTGGGTGGTTTTAATTAAGGTTTCCCATCGTTTTTACTTCTTTTTGTTTTTGACGGAAGTAAACCGGCCTATTATGCGATTGCAATGAAATAATTAAAATTTTATGCTTAAAATTAGAAAACAATAAACCTTCATTCAAATCCCGTGTAACCAAAAGGATACTTGTGTGTGTGTGTGTCTACAAAATCCAGACTAGTTGGTGAGAACTGGAATATTCCTGTTAAATTTGACATTATTTTGTCTGTGTGCGTGTGTCTGTTGATGTCTATACAAGAAGGTGAGTCTGTCTGGAAATGTGTCTTAATCTACGACTTGTACAAGGCTCTCATTTTTTAAGCTTATTTATATATATCTTGTTTGCTAAAGCATTTGATAAATGCTTGTTACATTTGTAATCATTGTATTCTATTTGAAATCACCATCATTCATTATGTATTTTCCATGTTTAACGTTATTTTTCTTTTTAACGGTTAACCTGATGATTCTCTCGATCTATGTACAAAGTTACAAAAGGAAAAATAATGCTATTGATTGACTATAACTATTTTAATCGAGTTATAAATAAAGTAATGTCTAATTTAAAAACAACAAAAAACAATAATGCCAATTAATTACCAGTAATAAAAACATTTTCAGCAAATTACTTTAACACGTGTTGTGTTCAATTTTTTTTCTCCCCACCTTTTCATATGCTTAGCGGCTTTTTTTTTTATCCTTTTTTTTTTCCGGTAAAATATTAATTATTTGCAGCCAATTACTTCCAACAATGTGCAGAGATTTTTCAAATAAGCATAGAAACAAACAAAAAACTGAATAGAAAATATGTCTGGAAGAAATATAAAAAGCATTTTTACTTCGATTACTTTTTTTAATTTTATGAATTTGTAGAAAACCAGGATTCGACTGAATCGTAGCACTTAAAGACCTGATTTTGTTTTTTCTTGAACTCTAGAGAACATTTAGAAACAAAAAGTATAACACACACACACACACACGGTATTCTACATATTGTCTTGTGGCTTGCGCCCCCCTCCTGCCCCGCACTCGTAATGCTAGTTCCATTGTTTAAACCGACACTACAGTTTATCTGCAGTTTCCTCCTCTTAAATATTACTACTATTATTCTTATTATTATTTGTTGGTATATTTGAGAACGTCTCCACAAGCAGCAGCAGTGAGGTAGAAAAAGAAGGAAAGAAGGGATAAATATGAGTGCGAGACGTGTTGGGCAAGATCACTAGGTTATCCTGCACACTGCATATCTACTTCTGTCAGCAAATAATACCGACAGACACACATACACACTCAGACAGACAGACAAGAGATGAGTTGAAATAAATCCATAAACTCTTTTCGCAGTCTCAAGATTTTTGACTGTCAGTCGATGGATGACATGTGTCTAAAAAGGACGCTTTGGGGAATTTTAGCAGACACTTTCCAACATTAAGCGAAATAAATAGAACAGACTGTCGTCGGTGGCGTGTTATTTAAAGCATTTGAATTCAATTTAGCTTTCAAATTTTGTCGCCTTGTAGGTTCGGCTGGCAGATTCTAGTCTGCTATTGACTGTTTATTTACATGACATTGATTATAGTATTTATTATTGGTAGTGTGAGTAGTAATAAATAGCAGTAGTAGTAGTAGTGCTTTGCTTAATATGATGAGCTGCTTCTGTTAAAATGGTTAGGGGTGGTGTTAAAAATCGACATGAATGAAAAACATGTTAGAACTAGGTAAGGTCGGACATAGAACAAACAGCAAGAAAGACTCGGAGTAAACTTGATGTGAACAGGAAAACTTAAGTATGTATATTTGAATCATTTGGAAGAAAAATGATCTTTGTAGATCAAAAACAGGTGGCTGTGGTTTTTAAATGGAACTATACTACATTTAGTTGTTAAAAATGTTTATCCCTCCCTTAAGACCTTAATACATTTCAAAGCCAGAGTTATTGACTTTTTTAGTCTGATGGAATTTTTAAAATTTTAATGACTGGCACGAATTAATTTTATTATTTAATTAATTCTCAAACAAGATATTACATTTCAACATGGGATTTATCAGCATGGATATTCATTGGGTATATTATATTGTAAATGATCAAGTAAGAAACACTTTTTCTTTTAAGTTTTTCTTAATGTTCTTTGTCAAATCAACCACCTGACTTATTACTTCTTGTTTATTTACTTTTTGTTGTTAACAAAGAAAAAATATAATTAATTGATAATACTATCAGATAATTTCTTTTCATAACTGAAACCAACCACCTGCTCAAATAAAACTTGGATTAAATTCACTTGGTTTACTTTGAATTTTCATATTTTTCTTACTTTTTTATTCTATTTTTACCTTCTGATTTTGTCTTGAACTCATTTTTATGAAACTGAACAGAAAACACTGATAAGTTTTCAGAAAAATGGTTGTTTTGCATAAAATTAACTTTACATATTTTTGAAACCTTTTACCAAATAAACTAATTCTAATACATTGCGTCTTTTATAAAAGACTGAAATCTTTATTTACATAAACTTAGTATTTCTCATGCTTGACTTTTGAATTAGACACCTCTATACATGGAGTTTAAAAGTTGTTTATCATTTATTTAATAGTGATTGGAATGTTAACCAAATTATAAAACTGAAATTAGTCTTAATTTGTGTGTATCTTTTCTTTCTTTTCCTTTACATTTTTCATACTGATTAAACAGAAAATGTAAACCTCACCAGATTTTCATAAATTTCCTAGTCCTTGAACTCTGTTATTACTTTGTCCTTAACTTAATTTCTGCACCATTCAAGTTGTTATGATAAATGTTGTATTCTGACTCAGCCTTCTTCATTGCTAGGTTTTCAAAATGTCCAACCATTTTCAAAATGAGGTGATTTCAAGTGGTTGATAGTCATTTCGACTTTTTATTTAATCAGAATAAGGAGATTCAAGGATGTGAAAAAATACAGATTTTGTCTGAATAGTTTTCATTTAGTGTTGTATCACTAGAGATCAAAAGGTTAGAGATAAAGATCTGACAGAATTAGATCCCAAATGACTAATTATTTTTAAAACTGATTATTAGATTTATCTGCAGACTTTGAAAGAATTCTTTAATCCATTGAATTCTCAGTAATTTTCATTTTGTTTCAAGATTGTTTGTTATCTGATTTATATAACACATAATTATTATTATTAATTATTCTCAAATTCCAGTTATTTTCTGTATTAAAAACATCCCAAGATTAATTGTAATTATAAGTGATTTAAAATTTGAAGTTTTCTAAATTTCAAGTGTGATACTTATTTTATTATAATAATTTATAAAATAAAATATTTTAAACTGCTTTTTTTAAATTTGTTTTCCTCTTTTCCCATAAGGTAATTTATTTTTTTTAAAACTACTTATGCAATTTAGCTTTATTGTAAAAGACAAAGAAAAACATGATGTAAATTAATACTGGAAACTATAGTATATTATATTTTTTTAATAGTTTAAAAAATAAAATTTTTATGGATAAAATGTTTAATCATTTTTTTTTTTTTTTTTTTTGCTAGTGTTTTATTTTTTATTTTTACTTTGTGAATTACAAGATATTTTTGTTGAACTTATTGTATTTGATATTAATGTTTGATTGTTTGTTTTTCTTTTTTTCATTGTTAATATTTGTCTTCCTTCTAATGTTTCACACCTGTTCACATCTGCAGTAAGAAAAAAAATTGTGATGACCACTAAACCAGCTCCACTTTATTTATTTATATATATATATATATATATATATATATATATATATTTATTATCTACCTGATATTTATTTTGTCAGTTTTAAAGTCACTGAGGAATTAAGTTAATTTGAAAACATTAGAAATCATTGTGTTGTGATGAAAAAATTCATGTTGTCAAAGCATATTTTTAAGAACAAAAGACAGCACTTTGGAATGTTAAACACTTTTAAATGTCTTTATGTTATCTGATTGAATTAACAATAGATGATTTTCATTATTTTAATTTCACATAATTTTATCTCTGATATTTTAATATTACTTTGTTATCTCCTTGAAAAGATGAATTTTAAAATGCTTCAACAATGAGAACTTTAACTGTTTTGCTACAATAACAAGTAAAATTCTTGATTGGATCAAATTTCTAAATTCTGAAAGAAGAAAACACAAACAAAATAGTTGTTAATATGATTCTTTCATTGAAGTTTTCATACCTTTTGAAGTGGTGAAGCGGTCTGATTTAATCAGAAAGCATGCACACGTTTATTTTTAGATTTTGTACACACCTGTTCATACCAGATTATTCTTAAACGATGTGTGAAAAACCAAGTGAAACTTTGCAATTATAAAAAGTAGACTGACAACTTTGTTGCATGAAATGAAAGAAAACAGAAAGATATTTGAAGACTACAGATTGTAGTTTTTCTTTGTCTCATGATTAAGTCTTTTGCCTAAAAAGATTGATGCACTCATTTAATTAGCAAATCAGTTTTTATTAAAAGAATATAGAAATTTATATAATATGAAATTTGTCAAGAAAGAAAGAAGTTGTTGAATTTCTGTCATTTTTAAACATATCTCCAATTATAAAAGTTTACCCGGCTACTGAATTTGGATATGTATCTGATCAAGTTGTTTTGGTATTACTTGGCCTGGAATTTGGGGTATGAATCAAATGTGCCATCAGTCAACTTGATGCTATTTGCTTTGGAAATAGGAACAGGGAAATTTTTTATTTATTTTTATATATATATATATATATATATATATATATATATAATATTCTTTTTTTTTTTTTAAGGAGTCCTGTATATATACACACAACTACAATCTAGGATCTCTTATCAAGTGTTGTCCAACAAAATAATTTTCAAAAGCATCGTCTTTGGTTGATTATTCCATATTAAATACAGCAGGAAACAGGAAATTTCACATGAAACATGAGATGTTTAATAAGTGAAAATTTATTTGCTCCTGTTCTATGACATTTTTAACTGAAAGTATTCAGTATTTTTTTAATTGAAATAGGGCATGTATTCCTTCAAATTTCGATTTAGTTTAGCAAAAAGATACTTTTAACTTAAATATCAAAAACTTGGAATGTTCACAAGATAAGTTTCATTCTTATAAAAATATTTGAGTCCTATTTTAAAATTTCTTAAAAAAATTGCTTGTTAGATTCAGAAATTTTTACCAGAAACATTTGCAGGTAAAATGGTAAAATATGTGCTGACCATTATCTGAAGTCTATAATTTAAAAAAATCTTATATCACTTGTATTAAAGGAGGTAGGTGGAATTTGGTTAACGAAAACCTTATTTTATCTCTCTTTCTGACTGAATTTTTTTTTTTATTTCATGCTGATTTATAGATGTATTCTGTTATAGGCTTCTGTATTTTAAAATTTAGTAATATGAGGTTTTAGAATAAGAGTTAAAAGTTTTTCTTGAATTATTTGAATAATAAATGTAAAGTCTCCTGCATTTCCTCATGCCATTGTATCTATACCCCCCCACACACACACAAAGTGAACTGCTACTTTTTTGATGGACCTATTGTTGGTGAAATAACTTTTTTCATCTTTTATGAAATTGTGTTCATTATTATGAAAGTGTTTAGAAATTCACTCATTGCACCTTGCATCTTTTAGTATATTTGTGTTTAGTAAACAGCATATTATCTTTCATGATTCTATTATAGCCAATAGAATAAAATTACTTCAGAAAGGTTAATTTGCTTTGAGCCAGAATGTTTCTTTCTATATATGTACACTTTGAGAGAGAAAAATTATCTATAATTTAAAAACACTGCAATCATTTTAATTTATAGGAAATTATACATTGTTTACTTTATTTTTGTGATTCTTTGAAATTTAAGTTTAAATTTACTGTGTACATTGTCTTTCATTGAATTGAAAAAGAATACTTATTTATTGATCTTTAAAACCAGATAAATGACAATCTTAAATGAGAATATCTGTTTGATTTAATGTCAGAATATTTATCTCATAAAACTGCAGTCCTTTTTTTTTTAATAGTGTTATTTCATACTAATAGCATTATGATAGGATATAAAATATCTCTCATACATGTAGGTATATCAATAATTATGAAAAAATATTTTGCACAACAAATGTCTATTTTTCAACACAATCTCCTTCCTTGCAAAAGCATTTAATTTTTTTGAATATAATGAAATAACAGATCAAAAGTCAGCCAATGACTACGTACATACTCTAATAATGCAAAATGTGAGAACTTAGAACTATTATAATTATTAACTCATCCAAATAGTTAAATATGTAACCACTGAGCTTTAAAGCTAAGCAAAAACACACAAAAAAAAATGTTTAAAAATGAGTATGACATGAAAAATATTTCTGCTTTATTTTTCTCATGTATTCTTGAGTTCTTGATTTATTTTCTATTCATGAGAATTGGCGGATTTAATTTGAGTTAAATGAATGCTTCACCATAAGAACTTTTCGTATAGTTAATTTGTTTTTCTCATTCATAAAAAAACATTTTGTTCATATACTTATCATTATCTCAAACATGCCTTAATATCAGTTGGATGAATAACATAAAAATGTGTCAAGAACTATAGTTACTGTTTTTGTTTATTTGTTTTTCACAGATTTATGGTTCAAATGCTCTTCCTTAAAAGTATTTAACTTATTTAAAACACCCTGTGTTAGGTTGAAATCTACATTAATTTTTTAGTTTTATAACATCCTGGTGTAAGGACATGTAACTTGATAAAACAAAGTTGCAACCTGTTGCATAATAGCTCAAGTCTGTTCTTAGAACAATCTGATGTCATTAAGGAGGTTGGAGGGAAATTTTAGTATTTTATGCTTGTATATATTTACTTATTGTCTACCTCACAACTAGTTCTGTACTAGTATTGTTTTAAATGTTTTTATTTTCTAATATATAAATAACAACTAAATGATCAGGCAGTCCTTTCATTCGTATTGCAACACTAATTTCTTCCTCCTACTTCCTTTTTCTCTGAGATTGTTGCTGACTCTTGTCTGGCCTGCAGTCATGTAATCAGAACTTAACATGCCAAGATGTTTTTTTTTTTTTGTTTTTTTGTTTTTTTTTTTTTGCTTTAAGATAAAGTGTGTATGCAGATGTGTTTGCCTCATATTGGTAAAATGTTTTTTTTGGGGGGGGGTTGCTAATAATCTTGGATGGTGTTTAACACAGATTCAAATGATGAAACATGTTTATGTGAATTACAAATTGTGGCTAGCATTGTTGGTCAGCAGTAATAGCCATTTCATGAAATTGTAATGTCAGCTTTCAGGCAGAAGCTTGAAAAATAGTGTCATGATTGGGACCATCACAAAACATTCATGAGCTAAATGTGATAATATATATACTATGGGCATATATATATCTAATCTGTAAATCATATCATCCTATATTTGTGTGTAATTTTGAAAATTAAGAAACTGACCTTTATTTTTCAACAAGTTTGTCTTATTGAAGCATTAAGTTATTGTGTAATTTTTCATTTGCTTGTTTAAAACTCTAGTTACTTATATATCTCTGAATTGAAATTCAAGCTGAAAATATATTTCTATCATGAATGGCATAACCCAACAGGGTCACCATATCTACTACAGCAAAGGGTGTGGGTCTAAGGTAGATAGCTTGACAAATCTTAGTACTCTTATTATACTCAGAATGAACCCAGTCTGTCCTATTATTTACAGAGGTTTAAATTCAGTTTTCCCTCTCTAAGGATGGTTGTGAGCCAAGGCCTAGACCGTATAATCTGCCTTGCTATTGAGTTCATAGCTGGGGGAAGATAGATTCATACCTTTTCCAAGGGCATTGTGTGGAAATATAAATATATATTTATTATCTACTTGAATAAGTAAAATGTCCTAACATTCTATAATATTTAGAAAAAAGATTGTGAATCCCATTAGTGGAATTGCAAACTAAATCAAATCTAATTCCTTTGCATTGCCACATTATTCTTTTAGTTATTTTTTATTTGTTTCATCTTTTTAAGAATGGATCAGAAAAAAATGATAAACCTTCACCAAAGGGTTATTTATTTCTGATACACACTGCTTACTTAATTTTCATAGAATATATATCATTTTAACAATTGTGATGAAAAGCAAGAGAAATAAAATAAACAGAATAAAGTCGAGCAAAAGAACATAATAAGCAGATCTCATCCTTGTTTCTTGCATAAAACTCTGTTCATTATTGAAGTATCAGAAGGCACAAAACTATCCTACCTGATTACTGCTAGGTGACAAACCTCTCCTTATGTCTTCCTTAATTTAGTCTGTAGCAGTGATTCATTTGGGATTGTGAACTTTTACAGATAAACTTTGTGTTGTGTCTTCTATTGACAAATAAAACTTAAGCTGAACAAAAATGGATCAATGGGTAAGGATTGTGGTATGAGTTAAATTTAAACTCCACACATTATTGCCCAATACCCTGTTTATTTAAAATCTTTGAGAGCTCAATTTTTTTTCTACTCCCCATCCTTATTTACCTACATGCGGGTGAATATAGAAATTGAGATCCCTAATTTTTATTGCATAGCAGCTTTTTTTTAGTCCTTTTCTTATGTCCTTATTCTATGATGGCTCTCTTCAATTTTTTGAGTGAGAAATGAATGGGTCAGTCTGTATGCATTTGTTTTTACTAAGAAAACATTAAAAGAAATGTGTCCTGACTAAATTTTTTGTGAAAGTAAAACGAAGAGCATTTGTTTAATTACTCATTTAGTTTTGGTGAAAGGCACTTTGTGTGTGTGTGTGTATTAGTCCACAATCAGACCTGTGTTAGTAGTTATGCTATTACAAGCAGACCTGTTTTGGAAATAGTTTATTTACTGTTCTTTTTATTAGGACTATAAAATTGGTGTTTATTTCCATTGAGTGGAAATTGAGGAAATAAATTAGCTTCATTTTTATAAGTTAGAAAAAGAAACAGTTATTAAATGCTTTTCTGTTTTTGTTCACTAATTCATTTTAAGATTTTGAAAACTGTTCTCCACCAACCATAACATTAGATGCAGCAATTGAAAAATAAAATAATTTAAAATATTAATGCAAAAGAAAATGCAAATTTGGTGTCTAATTAAAGGATTTTATCACTTCATCAGTTATGACAGTAAATAATAACCAGCTACCAAAGCTATTGATAACAATCTCTTTTCTTCGGTGTTCTCATTAAATAAAAAAGTGAAAAGAAATGAGATTATTTATTTATATATATATATATATATATATATACACGCACACATACAATAGAAATAGGTTAATTATTGCAAAATTTATTTTTAATGAATAAATCTTTGAAAAGCAAAAAATAATTTATTTATTCATTATAACAAAAATAAAAAACGTACATCATTTAAGAAAATGCAGTTTTTTTCCCATCAGTATGTATAGATATGTCCAATTTCTTACATTTAGATATTTAATTTTTAAGATTCAAATCAGTTGTTAGTAGATTTGTCTGTCTTGTGTCATTCACAATCTTTTTTTTTTTTTTGCTTATGCTTTTCATAGAGTTCTAAGGTGTGCTTAAATTCTTTTAATGATGTTCAATAGAGCATAAAATATGTGTGCCTGCTTAAGTTGGCATTTACATAATGCTTGAAATACAATACATCACCCAACAGCCAAACATTATTTAAAATGCTTAGATGCATATGAGAAAATAGGTGCAGTAGAAGTTAATTTCAGGTTATCAAAGAATGACCCAAGGTGCTTTCTAAAATTGGAATTAAGAAAAAAAACGAAAAAACAAAAATTGGATTGATTTGTTCAATAAAGTAGCTAAAGGGAGGCTATTCTGTAGTGTGTTGATTATGAAAAAGTAATTTGATAATTTTCTGTTTAGACTGGGAATTCTTCAACACAAGTTATGAGAAGAGTAAACATGGTTAATAGTTTTAAATTATGAAAACAAAATTCTCATGGGAAACATTAAAATAAGAGTTTTTAAAAACTGAAAAAGATATGCAACACAAGATGGAGAAAAATCTTTTCAGAATTTTAAAGTATATCTTCTCCAGTTTGATTTTACTCCACATGATTGCTTGTTCTTGGTTAGTTTTAAGTTCTGCCTCATTGGATTGTTCCCATTAATTAAAGAATAATAATTAAAATAATTTAATTCAAATTTTTATTAGATGATTGCTGGTATTACTATTGCTTCATGTTCATGTTCCTGTTTACATATGCCATCTCTATTTCATATTACTCACTGAGACATGTATATACCTAACACATATCAAAGAGCACTCTAACAATCTACTAGTCTTAAAACAATTGTTGGTAAGTTTGTTTTTCACTTGATGAACCAGAGTTGATTTAATCCAGTCTATAAATAAAATTCATTAAATTTTGGCCTTTTTGATCATTTTTCAAACTTTTGCTTTCTCATCAAAAGTTATGATGGGTTGGGTATTAATATCTTTGTTTTTCTTATTCAGAAAATTTAAAATCTGATTTGAAAGTCATATTTTCTTGATTCAGTTTGTGTTTTTCTTGAACTCTAGAAGAATTAATACTAACTAGCATATGAGTAAAAGTATAAAATTGGAGATCACACTTTTTGTAGAATGTGATAAATGAACTGTGACTTGAAACTTAATTTATATTTTCTTTGTAGTTAAAAGATCAGATTAAGTGAGACCCGTTACATACAATGAGGTTTAGCCTGTGTGTTGAAGTAATAATAGTGAAAAGACGATAGTGGTTATAGATCTTAAAGTGCTGGTCTGGGAATTGTAGGTATTTGATAGGTAGAAGATGAAGTTAATGGCATATCAATAGGTGGGATTGTTTGTGGCAGAGAGAAGTTCAATGAGAAAAGTAAGGTGCTCTGTGGGACACTAAAAGTGAAGGTATGCAGCTTGAAAAGGTAGAGAAAATCTATAGAGAGAAAGATGGATATTAGGAATATAGTTTTCAGCTTGTGCATGTACACATTGGTAGTTTTATGATGCCAGACCCAAGTGAAAACTTTACCCACATTTGCTGCTGCAAATTTATCCATAGCAGATATATATGGTATATGAAACTGCACCATGGGGACAAGTGCCTGGTGCTTAACAGTTTAATTGACTTGACAAAATTCCTACAAGTGGATATTAAGGAGGTAAAAGATGGATGTAGAATGTTGATTGTTTTTGATCAATTACAGAACTTCAGAAATGTGAGTCACAGTAGTTGGCTGGTTTTATTTAAAGAGGTCATGGCTTATGAGTGTAAAAGTTTCAAATGGTATTTACATCAGGAAATTACTCGTGTCATGAAAAGTTATGAGCTACTGAATCACGAGTTTAATAGACAATTTTCCCTTATTATCGAGTTAGTTTTAGTAGATGGAAGTAGTAAGAGTTGTAATCTGAAATAGAACGCATGGGTTTCATAGAATATTGTTTGATGTAGCACCTGAATTACATTTTGTGTGTGTGTAGGTGGGAGTTGTCAGAGATCCATTTTCTTTAAGTTAATTACATTTAATATGACATACAAAGTTGATAATTCCAGAAAGAGTTTGTTTTTTTTTTGTTTTTTTTTTGGCAATGATTAAAATTTATTTATCCCTGGCTGAGTCAATCTGTGACAAGAAACCTTTCAACTCATGATTTTTCTGCTTTTTCACTGAGCCTGAATCACAGGTAACCAATTGTTTATATTAATTTCTCAGAACAATTCTTATATTTGAAGTCAAAGCTTTAGTACTTATCAGGCTGTCATGCACCCCTTCACTCCAGTTATATATTTTGAAGCCTATGGACTTGACAGAACTAACAGAAAAAAAATTTACATCGTTGTAGATTTCTTGCAAATTTGACATAATACTCCATATTATATCTTTTGTCATAGTTTTCTTAGTAATTGTATATTATTACTATTATTTTTACTTTTGATAGGTTGGCTCTGCATGATTACAAAAATAGCTAATTACAGCCACATTCTTTAATTGCTAATTCAATTATTTCATCGCAGTTAAATGAAGGCTAGTTTCATTTAATCATATATAACTGCAGAGGAAATATTGTTCTATCTTTTCACCAATTCAGATTACTGGAGGTGTAATCTCGACATCTTTTTTGAAACACTGGTCCTTGTATGATCACTGAAGTTAAGCAACATCAAGCTTGGTAATTACTTAGATGGGTGACCATTTGGGAATACCAGGTGCTGTAAGCTTGGATGTGTGGGTGTTGTAATGGGTAATGGCTGGGAATTGGTAATCGAAAAGCCAGTTGGGTTTGTTATATTAACTAACACAAATATCCTTGGGAAAAGTATGAATCCACCCTCTTCTCCCCTCAGCTATAAGTTAATTAGTACGACTTGTATCAGTAAATGATTATCCTGAAAAAATTCTTACAATCTAAAATGCATTTCTGACTTTAAATAGCCTGCAACGGGTTGATATGCCATAAAAACAATCTATCAACTGAACTTTTAAAATCAATTATTTGACAAAAAAAAGCTTGGAAAAAGTAGGGGTGATTTCTGCTAATGATGGTATTTCACTTCTTTCTTTTTTCTAATTTATTTTTTTATACTGAAGTTCATCCAATACAAGGCTAGAGACTCGCTCAAGGTAAAGGACTACTGAATGAGGTGTGTGTGTGATATGAATGCAAGAGGAGATGGTAGGAAATGAAGATTATGAGGATAAGGAGGATAGATAATGATTGATCTTTGACTTGAAGAAATTAAGATTGGTAAGAGTGGGTATAAAACTACAATGTAAACAATTTAAAAGTTTATTGATTTTTTTTTTTTTTTTTTTAAATTTAATTTCAGTTCTTATGATGTAATTACTAAAAACAACTTAGTGCTTAAACAATGTTGATAAATGCTGGATTGGATGATTTGTCTTCTTTAAAAAGAATTACTTTTAAATTTTGTTTAATTCTAATTGGAGAAAAAATTGCTATTGAAAAATGTTCATTTGAAATACTTAATTTCTTATGCCATCTTGATAACTGAGTAAAAAGTCTTTCCAACTAAGAGAGCCTTTTTGTTTAAGACTGTAGAGATCTAAAAGTCCTAATAGAAATAGCATGCATGTAAGTGATTAATAACGTATCTGTAACTTATTAAAGATTGTTTTGACAGAATTGATTTAAATAAGAATGAAAAATGTTACATTTAAAAGTGAGTTTAGTATTTTAGAAGTGATTTTTAGACTTGAAGAATTAATAAAAGAAATACGGTTAATAACAATAAATTTAGTTGATTCTCAAATACAACATTATACTTTTTAATATGTACCCCTTTTACCCAGTCTTCTGAGTTTTGATCATCGAATAATACTTCTCACACTGTCAGACAAAATTGCGATGTAAAACTGTACTTCCTAGAAATATACCTATTAATTACAGGTTCTCAACAAATATTTTACTTGCATAATATTTTCCTTAAAGTTGTTTTCCTTATCTTTTGGCAGTTTGATTAACTTTATTTCTGGTCATAACCAATTCTACTCTACTGCTCTAACATCCCCAAACTGGAATTCAAACTTGGCCTCTTGTGTGACAGTTATAACTGTACTTAACCAAAGACTTGGTTGCATAATATTTTTGTCATTCTCTAATTAAAATTACTCTTTGGGTACCTGCTATATAGGACATTAGTTAGCAAGTGTTATTTTAAAATCAGGAAATAAACTGTAAAAAGGCTCCACAGATGACAAATCTTTCAAAATAGGCTTCTATTTAGACTTTTATTTGTATTCATATTCAAGTAATTTCTCTTTTGCAATATTATTTGATATTTGTATTCATACCATGTGATATTTAATATATTAGAAGAATTAAACAATTTTCATAAGCTAAACAATAAATTTATAATGAATCTAGTTTTGTATATTTTTAAAGCTGTATTTTACTTTCAATGGCTTCTTGATAAAAATTTAAACCACTCTTCAGTTTAATACAAAAGTTGTTTATCATACATACACATATTAATATATATATATATATATATATATATATATATATATATATGGGCTCATACTTTTTATTGGAGTAATAGCATGCAATATCATTTATTATAAAAAAAAAACAGTATATTCACTATCCTGTCATTTTCATGAGACCCTGTCTGATCAGACTATTTAAAACTCTTTAACTTTCACTTTTGCCATATTCTTTTCTTAAACATGCCACTATGTAATGCAGTTTCATTTACCAGTGGTCTATGGAAGAAGTAATGTCAATTGCTGGTCAAAATTTAAAAATAGCACCTAAACTATCCATTAATGTTTGCTTGATTTCTTATACTCACTGGTAACTTAAGACCATTTTAATGTAAATTATTTGACAGGTTTTGAATGATTTTATGCAGATATTTCCCCAAAGACAAAACAAAGGGTGTCATTTACAAGTTTCTTTCATTATTTCTGTGAATAACTAATGTCAAGTGATTATATATCTAATTGTATACTTCTGTAATCAGCCAAAAATGAATCCTTATCTAAGAAAATGTATAATAATTTAAGAATTGAGACTAAAACGAATTTTAGCTTTTGTGACATCAGGGGTTAAGAAAAAAAGGTAATGTGTTACATTAATTATATATGGAGTTATGCAAATTTTAAGACCGATTTATAATTTTTTCTCATTAAGTATAAGCATCTGGTAAGGGCAAGGAACATTGTGTTAATAACTATGGCAAGTTGATTGTTTTATTTATTGATTTTACAAATAAATCGTTTAGACTTTTATCATCATAAACTCTTAGTAGTAAATCCTTTTTTAAGCATTGTCCTAAGATAGTAAACAATGTAAAGAGAAGAAAGAAATGTTTCTATTTTGCCTAGTTGAAGAGATCAACAATATTCCAAATAGAAGTGGGTGCTGTAAAGTTCTCAGCCTGACTAGGAAGGGATTTTAAAATTTTGACATTTGGTCAGATTTTGGAAAGTGAGTGAGGCCAATCCTTTTAAGGACTTTAATACATAGGATTGGAAATCTAAATGTGCTATTGGAAATAACAGCAAGACATTTGTATTAAGGATCAAAAATAACTTGATAAAACATTTGATAATTTATTTTTAGAATTAAGATTTTTTTTTTTTGTAATAATTCAAGTTATTAAATAAATTATGTATAATAAAAATATAATTCACTTTTTGGCATAGTGTTAATGTTACATCTTGCATTTTCCATGTAAAGCCAAAAAAATGTGAAAAACTGAAATTGTATCTTAGTTATAAGCCTATCATTTTACTGGTCACTGAAGCATTTATATTTCTTCATGTAGCAAGGAAAATATCAAATATTTTTTTATTCTAGAATTATAAAATTCCTATTGCATTATAAAATAAGCATTACGTTAGACACTGAACTGAAATAAAGTATATAAAAAGTAACTTTTAGAAGAGAAAATAAAATAAATTTTAAGTAACATTTATAAGAGAAAATACTTTTTTCTACATTTACTTTAATGATTCTACTTTAATTTACAAAAAAATTATTAAAATCTGACAATTGATTTAAAAAAAGAAATGCATATTTTACAATCTAAAATCTTAAAATAATGCCATAAATGATGGCAGTATTATGAAAATTAAAAAAAAATTCTGGCCCTACAATATTTAAAAAAATATATATAAATTCTCTAGTCTGACCTCTTTAAAATAATGTAACTTTTTAAAGGTTGGGTTTATTGGTGTTTTTTTTTTATATTATTAATTCCTCAAAATAAGTCCTTGTTATCAAGTTTCTACTCAAGTATTTTGTGTATCTGTTAATATTTGTACAGCTAATATGTAATCCAGCTTTAATGACTTGATAATTAGAGTATTTTATGTTCATTTATTATTGCAATTTCAAATATTTAAGTTCTCCATTTTTCTGTAATATTTGCTTCCTAACTTAATGCATGTTTGAAAACCTTGAGAAATTTATCACAATGGACAATAAATAAAAACATGACTTTCCAAAATCAATTTTTTAGAATGTTACCTTTTCTCTCTGATAACATTTGTCAATGTTTTCATTCTTATTTTTGAATTAGCATATCCTCATTTTTATAATCAAGAGTAGGTAGAATATTTCTACATGAAGACTTTTAACCTTCTTGCCAGATGATATATGTAGTTTAATAATACACCACTGACCTGCATATCATCAAGTCTCTTTTTATAACAAGATTAACAATACTTGTAACCAAACTTTTATTATGAAGAATGTCTTTTCTTTAAATATTCAGTTTGATACTTGTAAAATCCATGGTATTAATTTATTGATAATATAGAAAACTGCTATATGTTAATGATTGACTATTGAAACTTTAGAAAGATCTTTAACTGCCCTGTTCTCAGAGTGGTCAGTTTATTTGTAGATTAATTTAGTGAATGTCTTCTGACTCTTGAACCATGGCAGGTCATATCACTTTCATTCTTTCTTTGATTGGCAATGTGCTTGCTGACCAGTAATATATATTCAATACTTTTTCAGCATTAAAAGAATTTTTTTTGGTTCAGCTTGATATTTTCATGGATTTTTCAATAAATAACTTCTTTTCTTTTCATTGAAATAGCTTTTGTAAAGAATTCTTCTGTACAAAAATGAATCCTTATTGTTTCAGTATGGCTTAGTTGATTTCAATCTCAAAGAAAGGTACAAAAGATAATCAAATATGAATATTCATAAGAGCAGTAATCCCCTTTCAAATTTTACTTTTTGGGAAGAATTCCTGAGCAAATAGAAAATACTCAGTTGAAATGCTACTTGATTTATGAAGCATGGGTGACTGCGGCATATTGAAGAAAAAAGAAAATCATCTGGGTAGTAATGAAAATTTGTTTATGGCTATAACAACAGAGATCAATGAATTAATTGAACTGTTTTATATTAGTTGTATCTATTGCACTTAGCATACAAGAAGGTTTTGTTGTATTATTGGGCCTGTTTTACTAATTATGTTAATGTCATCCTCTTTTGTTTGGTGTATTTTTATTTTATCAGTATATATTCTAATACTGATGGAATATATTTTTATTTTTTTTTTTTTTTTGCTTCAACCTAATGATAAAAACGATTTACTCTTTGTGACCAATGTATCTGTATTTTAACTGTTGCCAGATCACCATTCTTGGTTATTATTTTGAAAATTCTTCACATTTGCCACATCACTTCATAATCGGAGTTTAGCTGATTAAAATGTTAACTTTCAACATGATGTATTTAACAAACACCTTTGCAGAATTCTTGTCTATAATTACAGAGAATGTTCTTTCTTTTCAGTCTCATTTAATCTGATGATTGTGTTCTCTATATTATTTGCATTCTGACTACTTTCTTGAATAATGTTTTACTTGTATCAGGAAGTGCTGAAAAGTTCTCAGCCTGGACCTATTTCCTAAAATCTAACCAAATGACCAAACATCAGAATTTTTATATTTCTTTTTTATTCCCTTGGTCAAGCTGAGAATTTTTCAGCATCCATTTGTACACATCTTATAAGTCAGGAATCAGTATGTATCACTTACTCTTTAAAAAATAGGAAATGTATGTATTTTTAGGATTTGTCTTTACATGTTTTCAAATCTTCATGATAGACTTGACATTTTATTTCCATTCAAGAAGGCAGTTCTGTATTTTCTTCAAGCTTTAGAATTAGATATTTTTACTATAAAGTGTAAAAAGTTTATGGTATTCATGGTAGGAAGTTTTTTTCATAATCTGTATACTAATCTACTTACATTACAGGTCCTACACTTTGAATTAAAGCCTACCTAAAAATTACTTAAAGTTAAATTTACTTTTTTAAAAGTTTTTATTGGATTAGCTTGTTTTTTTGATGTTTTTGTTAACTCATAAAGGATTATGCCTTATATATATATATATATATATATATATATATATATATACTGCTTTGTCTTTCTTCTTTTTTTTTTTGGTCCGTTTCTATTGTTTTTATTATTCTTTTACCTTAAGAAATCCAAAAGATGATACAGTTCAGTTTCTCACTTTTGGCATAAATATTATCCTCTGATGCTACACTGAATACCACTTAATATCTTACTCTTCCCTCTACAATATTTTATGAAGTTTATGTATTTTTCAAAATTAAAATGATATGCTGTGTCACTTCTGAAAAAATATTCTTTGTTTACGCTCATTTTTGTAATCAGTATTAGTGACTACATTCCTAGTTATTATAAGTATACTGGAAATGGAATTTAAAAATAATGTTAGATTTAAAATTAAATTATTTATTTTGCATTTGACAAAGTAAAACTTATATCATTTGTTCATAAATTTATTGTTTTTGTTAAAATTAAAAAGAAGTCTCATTTACTTTGGATATGTCAATTATTTTACTAGGAATTGTGCAATCACTTTACTATGAATAATTTATGCAACCCAGCCAAGTCAAGTGTTGCCAAATTCCAATAAAATAACTTCTCATGTATTGTCTAGTTAAACCTATAATCAATTTAGCTTTCTAAATGTGCAATTTTATACCTTACATTTATTAATTCTTTTATTTTTTGTCATTGATGTTGCAGCATTTAAAACCAAGATTTACATTATATTAGAGAGAAAGAGAGTCTCCTGTCAGTATAACATATTCTGAGTTCAAGATACTTTGAGGCTTGAAGTGAAATTAGTACATTCACATTGTAAAGAGAGAGACACAGTAACAAAGAAAATAAGGGAAAAAAAACAATTTCTATCATTGAATTTTTTTTTTTTGTGCTTTTGAAATGGTCAGCATCTGACTGATAATTATCAATAGATCTTTTTCAATTTTAAAAACTTAACATAATACTTAAAAAAAACAAACAATATAACTAATAGAAACAAAACATAAAAATGGAAACAATGACATTTTTATTTTACAAAAAACCACCTTTATAGAAACACACTAGTTAATCACAATGTGTGGTCTTGTGACTTAATCTACTGTTAAGATTATAGTGCTGTAAAATTGGATTTTTTTTTTTTTTTTTTTTTTTTTTTTTTTTTTTTTTTACAATAAATTTAGTACAGGTTAAAATATTTAGCATTATCCTATATCTTGATACCTTAAAACAATTTTCTAATATATCCATTGAATTAAGTAGCCCAATTTTGTTGACATTTTTGCCTTTGTATTCACCCTAACTCTTTGAAAAGTTATTACAGTGCATTTATAGAAAATAAGATTTTTAATTAGATATTTAAACTAGTTTTTCAAACTTGAAATAATAGAAGCAGTTGAGAAGGATTCAAAAGCTAGAGTTGTACTTAATTTATGAATCCATCACTAGCAGATATACTGCATTGTCTGTTCCTCTGCTATGCCTGTCATTTTTGGCACATATATTTGTAGCGAGATTGCACTTTCTTTATAGAGTATTTCACTTGAAGAAAGCAAACGTTTAGATTTACTGGCATTTGTCTAAGTTGAAAAATGAGCAGCCATGGTTAATTACTAAGGTTGGCTTCATCTGGCTCAAGCACTTTGTGAACATCAGACTTGCTACAGTAGACATTATACTGAAGACATCATATTAATTGTTACACTATGCCAAGGTATACCCCAAGAGCAACTATAGTTGTAAAAATATATAGTTGTAAAAATAAAGAATTGTCATTTTTGTTTCATTAGCAATAGCAGATACCATTCTTCAACTACAAAATACTAACTTGTTTGCTTTTATATACTTAAATAAGCCCAATAGAGGGTCACTCAATGTAGAGGGTTACAGTAAAAAAAAGGTTATGATGAATGAATGTGTGATAGGAATGAAAGAGATGGTAGGTAGTGAAGATTATGAAGAGGCTAGATAACAATTGACCCTTGACTTTACTATAGTCATGTGTATATTAATCCTTTTATTGTTAACAAACTTTAACTTTTCTAGTTAAGTATTTTCTCATTTTTAAAATTACTTAGTTTCCCTTATTAATTAAATGAGTGGAAGAGTTTTCCATTTACTTATGAGACTGAAGCAACACAAGATATATGGTTGCAATAAGAGAAGATGAACTTATTTTATAACTTCCTGGCAATTTTCAAACAGTAAAGATTTCAGTTTTTTATTTAAATGAAGCAATGCATACATTTTAAATGATTTAGTTTATTTAAAAAATAACACTATTATTGAGTTATTATATTGTATACTTGTATATATTTTGATATGCATAATATGCATATGTTAATTAAAATCAAGTAAATCTAAAAAAAAAAAACCCTATAGAATCAACTCCTGCCCCTCTACATAAAATATTTTGTTGATTTTTTTTAAAAAAGAATTTTTTTATTTGTTTTTTAAAGCTTGTTCAGTAAAAAACTCATTTTTATTTCTGATATTACCTTTATTGAATAACATATTCACTGTTTTAGGATAAAACAGTAAATGTTTTCTGCCATCTTTCAGCTAACTGCATAATTCCCTTCTAAGAAAGAAGGCCTTCATATGCTTTTTGCAGTTTTTTTTAGGTAATTGAATTCTTTTTCATTAAGAGGATTCTTTCATGAGTAGAATAAATGGAGATCAAAATTTGCGACATTTAGTGAACATGGTGGTTAAGTTAAAATCTTCCTTGCCAAACTTTAGTCTGATCACAAGAGAAATAGACAGTTGAACATTCTCTTGATGGATTATTATTCTCTTTCTCTTAACTAATTCCAACCACTTCATTGTCGCTTTCAGTCAGTTGATCTAATTGAGAGCAGAAATCCTTCTGGTCCAACTATATATATATATATATATATATATATATATATATATATACCACCATTTTTTTTTATTTTTTATTTTTTATTTTTTTTAATGGAAACCAACTAGTTTGTGATAGTTTGTTTGTTTAACAGTTTCTTATGTTCTATAGTTTATTATTCTTGAGTAATGTCTTGATTTGTTCTTTATAAAACTCAATTGCTTTACCTAATCATGGAGCATCATTCAATAAGGAATCCTCTGCATAAGACACTGTAAATAATTTTTTTACAGTTTTTCAACATTCAACTCTCCCGTCAAATTCGACATATGACGGTCAAGCAGATCTGTTCCTAGGAACCGACAGCTCAACACCAGTACATGAGATTTGATTATAGTGGTGAAGGTTTTGTGCAGAACCATCCACACTTTTTGAAGGGCCAAATACAGACCTGGTGCACTATGTGCCACAAGGTCCCCAAACTACCCTCTGCAGTTTTTGAATGCAGAGTTGTCCTTCTCCTAGTCCAGTTGCCATCCAAGGTTATAGAACCCAGTCTGTCCTGCTATTTACCCATAGCTGGAGGTAGAAGAAGAGGATTCACACCTTTCCCAAGGGTATTAAACACATAAGTGAATGTAATGGATTCGACTGGAACTCTGCTCACTGATTCCTCAATCCGAGCCGCTATCCACTACTCCTCCGTGCCTCCTCCAATATATATATATATATATATATATATTGCATTTACATTTTTTTCTTATTATTTATGCATATAGTAAAATTTAATTTTCTTCCACCTTAAAGTTAAACAAAACAAAAAAAAACCACCAATTTAAACAAATTAAAAAACTGTATACTGATATGTCAAATGTCATAATATAATCAAGCAATCTTTCTGAATGAATTTATTTAAAATTCAATGCTTCTAATGCTATTTCATGACAACACATTTTGGTCAGTCTGATATTTCTGATGCATGAATATGGAGATTTCATAAATGTTTTTCTTGTCCTCAGCCTTTACCGTTGTGTCTAATGATTTGAGTGTTAAGTTCAAACACTATGGCTGTATATTTGGCTGTGTGTATAATATTGTTATGCTACCTTTCATATTTCTTTTCTTTTTATTGTAGAATCATCTAAATTTTAGATCTTAACAGAAATAGTTCTCTTAATAGTAAACTGTTCATTAAACACACTTGTTCATACCACTTACTACATGAACTTAGTTTTATTTATTTATGCAAATTTTACTTATTACACACATTTGTATAACATTTTGGGATGAAAAATTCTTTAATTTTGTCATATATTCCGCAATTTATGTTCTCTTGATTGATGAAAGCAAAAAGTGATAAGACACTGATTAAAAAAAAAAAAAAAATAATAATCATGTATTGAAATATTTTCTGTCTTAGCAGATACAGGCTTTGTATATTTCAAGTGCACTTATACCAAGACTAAGTGTGTAACTGGTTAGGATCATGATTAGCATTTGGAAATGTTTTAAATAATGAAATGCTACAAAATTTTTGTTTATAGTCTTTATAATTTTTAAACTTGCTTATTTAACAGCATTTAAATAGGTTTGTGGTCATGTGATTTGATGTTGGATACATATAAAATCCTACTTCAGTATCTGATGCTTCACTGACAGCAAGATGATCAAACTTAAAATCTAAATTGTTGGCCCATTTAAAAGACTACATTTATTAGAAAATACATTCAGTTTAAATACAGAAAAGTCATAAAAAGGACTTCAAGGGGCTACATATTTAGCTCTTTTCCTGTTTCTCAAAGCTTATTGCCAGACAGAAATGTAAATGTTTATTTCAATTTTGTTCATGCTCTGTGTTTGCATCTGTGCATATATATTTTAATTTAAGAACAGACTTAAAAAAATTTCTACAAAATGAAAAAAAAATCTGTAAAAAGATAATTCCATAATTCCATTTATTATGAAATAATTTTCAAAATGTTCAGTAAAATGTTAGAATTATCTGAGTTTCTTTGTTTTCAAATTTGATTTTATTGCTCAGCCCAGTGTAAGTGTTGTCCAGATTGAATGGAAGAGGAATATATTATTTAAGACTTGGTTAAATTGTGTGTGTATGTGCTTGTATATACATTAAATGGCCAAATCATGTAACACATGCCCAATATAGACATATACATTACATACACACATGCAAACTGTGATGGGCAGAAAATCAGTTCTTTTTATAATATAGATGTGGGTCTCTTTCTCAATCACACACACAGTAAATCTCATTTCATTTTCACTTGACCTCTATAAATGATGATAATAATCCTAAAGACATCTTCCATGGTAGCCTATAAAACATTCAGCCCCTGCCATCCTGAAAAACCTGCTTTGAAATTAAATTTTGATACAAGAAGGCACAAGATTGACTAGTTTAAAGGAAGTATCTGGAGATGCTGTAAAAATCTGCAAGCACTTTGAAAATATGTTTTATACCTCCTCCCCCTGATAGCCCTTCACATCCTGTTGCTGACATTTTGTCTCTAACATTTCTAACAAGTGAAGCTATTTTATTATTTTTAAGAAAGTTAAAAACAAAACAAAAAAACAACTTTTGTATATAAATGGTATTATTTCTTACATATGGTTTCATCCTGAGAGCTAGGTTGGAATTTATGGTTGGTACAAGTGTCATGTTATTTGTTGGTAACTATTTGGATTCATTGCAATATTGTTTTTTTTTTTCTCTGCAGGACTGCCTTGTTTTTGCTGTTGTATTCTCATTATACATGATTTAAGCTTTAGTGATAGATGAACACAGTATGTGCAGGACTTTCAGGACACTGGTGAAAATGTCAATTTTGTTTTTGTCTATTTTAAAATAAATTTATTTTGCTTTCTTCTTTACTTTTTTAAATCCTTCTTCGTGAAAGATAAATTAGCCTTAAGGTAGAGTTATTTTTACTAAATTCAGTTTGCTTTTTTTCTTATAAGAATTATTCAAAGTTAAAATATTTTAATTCAGATGATAGTGAATCTGTTCCTTTGTGAAAAACTAAAACAGGTTATGGTAATGGTGGTAAGATAAAACATTGGTATAGGGACTTTTCATTAAATCTATTGTGAATTTTCAAATTGTACTTGGAGTTGAAGCTTTGAAGTGTTGCTGCTACTGTTGTTGCATCCTTCCTGCTTTCTTGTTAATCAACTTGTAAAATGCATTTTCAATTTCTCTTGGCTTTTCCCTGTCTAGTTCTACTTGTCTCACTTCTTATCAATTTATTCATTTTGTTGAACAGAAGTCTACAGTTTCTCTGTGACATATTAATTATTAACTATTCAACTTTTATTGTTATGCATAGTAACAGGATAACAATTCTGACTTCATTCTTCATTCTCATTTATGCTTCATTCCAGTCTTTGATCAAAACCTTTTCTTATATTTTTAAGTCAAGAATATTATGTTTCTAATTCTGAGCATGAATAGACCTTCATAAATTGTGAAGGATCTGAAATTCTTTCTAGCCATCCACATGAACTACTACTGCATATTCATATGTATATTTTCATTGGGTTACATTATTTTCTCATTATAGTGTCATTACTAACAGATATAAACAAACTAAAATTATCAGCAATCTGTTTTCAGCATTGGGGTCAGTTATTTTATCTTTAAGGTTTAAAGCTTAAGAGACAGTTATACCATTAGGGAATATTTTTCAATTTTTTTCTATTTGTAATTATAAGGTATATTAAAAGTTATCACTGAAAAGTTGTGTCTGCTCACAATATGTACCTGATTTTCATGAGGAGGATCAGGAGACAATTCAAATATATGAATAGAATGTTGCAGAAGCTGCTTATATTGGCATTTCACTGGAACATTGGTTGAATGAAGTAAAATTAACTTTTGAATAAGTAAAGGATTAACTTTAAAAATTGTATGCTGCATTATGTTAATGAAGATTCATTGTATATATATTTATTATTTTACTTGATTTCCTGAGGATGAATTTTCAACTTTACTGGCTCCACTTTAATGTCTATAAATTTAAAGATCATTTCTATCATTGTCCATGAATAATTAAAAAATTCTCAGATGATCATTATAATTTCAGTTGGCAAATTAAATCTGCTTTCTCTGAATAAGCATTTTTCAGTAATTTTAGTTTCTTTTAAATCATTTGGGAGACATGTTGTATAAAGTGTCCTTACTACTTACAATAATTTTTTTTCTAATTTTATATTTTTGGCACCTATTATGAAAAGAAATGTGAAACTCTCGGTTAAATTTTAAGCATTGAAATAGCTTTTTAAGTTGATGTCGTTTGTAATCGGTTCTTGTTGAAAAAGTTTTGTTTTAATGATAAAAAGAAATGCTATTTTTGAATCTCCATTTAAAACTGGTTGATTTTTTATTTTTTTTTATAAGATGTGAATTTTGTCTTCTATAGATGTCCTTATTAATCTCTGTAGAAATGCATCAGCTGTCTTACTGTTGACATGCACATAACATACACTAAATGCCTGGCAGTTTGTGTGTTTTTTGTGGGTTTTTCCTAAACTTCTGTGCTAATTTCTCTAAAATGGTGGGAAAGTTCTAAACTTTGTATTCACTTTAGATTCTTACTGCTTCAGTTGCTTACTTATATAAAAATTTTAGAATTTACAAATCTGAATTTAACATTTAGCTTTTATTTTCTTTGCTTGATTTGTAGTTTTATTTAGGGTGGCTTTTAAGCTAGTACTATTGGCAGCATTTAAGCTAGCTTCTTCATAGAGTTCTTGATTGGGATTTTCATCACAATAGATAGGGAGGAGTAGATGCAATAGGCAATAATAAACTACAAAAGAACACAAAATTGATCACTGCATTTAAGTATTGCATTAATATTTAAGCTTACCTTTGAAAAGCTCAATGATAATTCTTATGCTGCCACCTAATTTTGAAGTTAATTTTGATTATACCCAAATTTATTTCCAAGTTATAAAAATTATTGTACAAAAAAAATTTGTTGCAAACACAGTAATGAAAACTTAGGAATCCCAAATTTCAGGATTGTGGGATTGGATCCAGCCTGGAATATTTTTTATTTGCTCATGGAATCGGCCTAATTCCAAAATGGTATCATATGTTTGGCTACGGCCTCTGGGAGTAAAGTTGAAAAACTGTGACACACTGACATTCGCATTTATTATATAGGTTTACTTCAGTTGCTTACATTGTCTAGCATTTTTACTGTTACTCATGTTAATGCTTAGATGTTTGAACTTGATATTTTTGCAAGTTCTCTATTTTGACACAGTGTGTTTGCATAGTTTTCATAATTTTCTGATTTGCTTTCATTAATCAGAATTAGAGGTTTAGCTCATATACATGAATTGGTAAAATCATTTTATCTTTTCCAGCTTAAACGGGATTCATAATTGTTAGAGAAAAAAAATATTATGGTGCATATTTTTCTCCCCTTCCCCCCTCACTAACATCCTGGTTATTGATTGAATTTTCTCTTTATATACGTGTTTACTTAGGCAGATAGGTGTTTCAGTGTTATTAATAGACATTATTTTCTGGTCTCTTTCCATTAATGGATATCACTTAACAGTCATGTTGGTGGTCAGTTGAATTCTCCTCAGCTCTTTTGGTAGAAACTGCAAAAAGCAGGTCATTTGTTAAAGGCTGGGTATTGCCATTGTTTTGATTCTCAACAATTAAATTTATTCATGTAACCTCATTTTCTTCTATAAAATTGTTTTGATTAATTCACACATTGCTGTTTGAATTCAGTGTTGGGAATTGATATGGTTGGCCTGGGAATATTATTGGCATGCTGTTCAACTCTTGGTAAAACAGAACAGATAATATCAAAGTTGCTTCTGCTTTCTGTGGTTGAATGCTGCATGTTTGTCTTTAGGTCATCATCATTTTTTTTTTTATCATAAGACCCTTAAGATATTTCAGAAATGTTTTGTTATGCCTTAAATTTAGATCTTGATTTGATTTCAAAAGAAATGCACCTAGTCAATTCAGTTGTTTGAAATGATTCCTAAATTTTATTTATAACCAGATCTCTAAGTATATTTTTTTTCTTCAGTTGTTTTTGTCATTTACTTTTTCAACTCTTTCATATATTCTAAAATAATTTATTTTTTCTTGATTACATAAATTTTTAATATGTGTATTGGGATGTGATAAATTTGTTATAGAGAGTTATAGAATATCATATGCTTCATTATTCGTGTAAAGAATTGCTGATTTTAAAAGAAAAATCAAAATATGTCACATGAACTAGCTGATACAAAGGAGTAAACTACCTTTTTAATAGGTAATTTTTTTTCCATCCTCTATTTCAGCTAGATCTAAGATAATGTTGAATTTGCTGTTTTTTATTTACCATAGAATTTACAGGAATGTATTCCAAATATTTTGTAGATAATCAAATTGGAAATCAATTCACATAAGTAGTGGATAGTAAGTGTTACCTCATTTTGTTGTTTAATATTTTCAAGTCAAAATTGTGACTGTCAAATTGATGAGTAGACAGACAATTTGAATTGAACACTGTTAGCATTATGGCAAAACTCCAAAGGAAAAAACTGTCAGCAGTAAAATATGAAGAAACTCATTGTTTCCTGTCTTGCTTTTCAATTGATTTACCTAAAGTGACATTACACTCTATCCCTTTGTTTTAGACTTATTGTAAATATATACATTTGATGGATCCATTAATTTGGCTACTTTTTTGTTTTTTACTTTTCACCAATAATTTTTGAATTATAAAAAAAGTTATTAAGAAAAAAAAAATCATAAATATCACTGATTTTGTTTCTATAAAATATAGAAAATATTTTTGTATTTTCTGCAACACTGAGCAATTAAAGAGTGCCATAATTCTGCTAAGCTGCAAAACAATTGATTTTATATATATATATATATAGTGCTGTTCGATAAAAGTGACTCATCTGATTTTTCTTACTAAATGTTCTCTTCGATGAAACGAAAATTGAGCTAAATTCAAAGGATAAGTGATCTAAAATCCGAAGAAGAAGCTTTGAAAGCTCTTTGAATTTAGCAGTAAATACTGTCAAGCATCCATTCAGTATAATGTTCTGGGAATGCTTTGATTTTCATGGAACTGGTTTCTTAAAACTTATTGAAAAGACCCTCAGGAGCGAGCAGTACAAGAGAATTTTAGAGTCTTGTCTGCTCCCTTCTGCTGAAAGGGTGCAAATCGACCCCACCAAGCTCATTCTTATGCAGGATAATGCTCCCTGTCACAAATCAAAATTGATGGAATACTTTGATGAGAAGCAGGTGAGTCTTATGACATGGCCGCTCCAATCTCCTGACCTCAACCCCATACAAAACTTATAGAGCATTATAAAGTACTGCCTCTCGAGAAAGCAGTTGAGCAACAAAGAGGATTTGATTGTGAATTTCATATCTGAATGGAATTCAATGCTTGGAGATGAGATTTGCCAGAACCTAATCAAGTCAATGCCAAAAAGGGTTGAAAAGGTTATTCAAAATAAAGGAGGACCCATAGATTATTAAATATTTCGAATTATATTACCTATTATAAATAAATTATACCTCTATTATTCTTTATTTAAAGCTGTTTGGTTATGTTTCTGTTGATTACGAGTTGCAGGAAATAAGTGAGTCACTTTTTTTTGCACAGAGTTTTCCCCTAAATCTCATTTATATCCAAAATTATAATTATCAATAGAATACCTTAGGGTGAGTAAACTTTTTTACTAGGTGGTCGGGTAGGGGTCTTTATATTAGTAAGATTAAAAATTAGTTTGACCCCAAAAACAATAGGTGAAAAACTTTTTAAGTAAAAAAAATCAGGTGTCACTTTTATCGAACAGCACTGTATATATACACACACACACACACACACACACTGGCAATTGTTTATACAATAATTTAATTCTGAAGAAGAATTTCTGCTTACTTTGAGGGAAGAAAAGAGAAAGTGGAGAAAAACAAAAAGCAGTTCATGTACTTTATCTGTAAATAATAAAATGAAGAGTAATTATTTGTTGAGGAATAAATTTGGATAACATTGGAAGAATGTGAGATTTGCAAGTTTGGGATGATTGTCTTGTACAATCTTGGAATTAATATAGAATCAGGCATAACAGTAGAACAACTGAGACAGGCATGGAACTAAAAAAGATTCCCTTATTACAAACTGATGTTTAATAGTTGCTTAGATTAACCTATAATTTTTATTGAATTCTTTTAAGAACAATGTAAAATCTTATGTCAAATTAGGCAAAGCTATATTAACATTGGACATGTTTGAGAAATATATGTGACACACTTACACCTTATTTCGTTTTCAAAATATATTACTCAAGAATATTTGATTGCAGTGGTTTCTCCCCTTTTTTGCTAGATGCCACAGCTAAAATAAATATCCGAGTATATCTATAGATTTTTAAAATTGATCATTTATGCTATAATATGACTTCTTTCACAACTGCAGAAATCTCTCTTCATTTTTCACCAAAATTTTGAACTGACCCACATTTGGAATAATTAGGTTAGATATTAACTGAGCATATCACTGACATACACATTTTAATATGCTAGTTAGAATACTATTGTGCTTTGAAAATTTGGGGTTTTAATATTTAATCGTGACCATCATCATCATTATGCTGTATAAGAGGAATGCAACTAATATAAAGAAACTTAGAATTTTATTATGCATAAGAGCTACAATTATACATGTATCTGGACATGAAATCATACTCTTAAATCCTATAGAGTAGAGATGCCTATGTATAAATCTCATTAAGAATGAAACTAAATGTTTTATGTCTATAATTTCAATATATTTTTTAAAAATTGGATTATTCTGATGCTGCATTGAGAAACCTATTTCTGTTCTGTCCTTAGCTATGAATCATTTCTAATCTGTTATAGAGAAAAGGATAAACACTTGTTAGGTTGGATAAAAGACTATCAAGTTTCATATTCAGTCTCACCAAATATGCCAATGATGATGTGCAAAACTATCTGTAAAAGAATTTTTAAAGAGCACTGAAGTTAATCAAACTCTTCCAAGAATTAATGTACCTATAGATCATCTGTCCACTCTAATTATGATTGATGAAAGTAAATTTTATAAATGTCATATGTCTGGTTACAAAATTGGTTTACCTGAGTATAATGAAATATCAGAGGTTAACTTTTAGCTTTCTATTTCAAAATAAAGAAGAGTGAGGGGAAGGGTCACTTAGTTGTTACAAGTAGCATCAAAGTTGTTCTCTAAACAAGTTTTATTAACAAGTGGTGAAAGGTTAAAAATTGACCTATCAGTAATCCTTTATTGGAATCAATCACAAAGTTCTTTATGTATGACAAAATGTATTTGCAACAAAAGCAATAAATGGTCCAGAGAATCAAAGAATTCTTTTGTGGCATTAAATTTAAAGAAAATTTGCATATATTGCTCACTTCTCTTTTTATGTGCAACACATGGTCCAAGAATAGGTTTTCTCTAGAATTTAGTAAAAGCTCTCTTAATCCAATCAGATATCCTTTAAATTCCTTTATGAATAATGGGAACAAGTGAAATAGACTCTGTAGAATTTTACTTAATTTTTGACTTCTGATTTTTGCTGATCTGATTTTTTTTTTTTTTTTTTTTTAACCTTTTGGCATTTCCTGTTTTTCAGTATAGTTTCTGCCATTAATAAAACATGGTGTAGTTTCACTTTAGCTAGAATGTGTACCTTTTTTTCTTTTTTTTTTGTGCTCCTTTCCAAAATGCAGCTCAGGATTTTTTTTCTTTTTTTTTTTTGTTAACAAATTTTTGAGTAATGGTAGTGTATAAATTTTTCTCTTTCAATAAATGCAGCTGATTCATCTTCATCATAACTTCCTGCTTCTCCTGTCCACTTTATCTTAATAATTCCTTTGAAAGTGCAACTGCACTACAAATGAGTGAAAGGAATCCTAAATTATTCAAGTCATGGCCTCTAGTTTCCATCACATTGTCTTTCAAAAGGAAAAAAAATTCATTAAAAAATAGCAGTGTCATTATTAATTGATCTCCTATGAAAGTCTATATTATGTAAACTCTTTGTTTATAATTGTGTGCATGTTTTTAATATGATCTCTCTCTCCATTTTTCAAGTGTTCTTTCTTGGCTGGTCTTTAAAAATATTTTTATGAAAGTTTAATCATGTTAAATAAAAAAAACAATTCAATATTATGGCTTTGTTTTTTGTTTTATTGTTTGTTTTTTTTTAAATTTAAGTAATTAAGATTTCAGATGTTGATCTTTTTGATTTAGAAAACAATATTCCTTTGGTTAGATTAGGCCTTTTAGATTGTAGAATGCCTTTTGTTGTTGAATAATTCTTATTGAATGTGTCAACTGTGTATTTCTCAGTATTCTTTATACAATATAAATAAACAAGTCTCTTATACTAATTTCATATTTGCCTAAGTATATTGTGATTTGTATATCAACTTTGAGAATGTTTCTAAATTTAATAATCAGAAACTTGTATAGAGTGTTTAAAATTAAGAAAACTCTTTAGTACAGATAGTAATATTTGAGGAGATTAAGCAGACACAGTGGAAAGGAAATATATTTGCAAACATGGTTGGTAAGCCTGTTCTTAAGAATAGCAAAATAAGTAATGTTGATGATGTATAGAATCAACTGGGAAAGTAAATCTTGATTGATGCATGCATCAAACCAGACAGAAGAATTGATTTGGGAAATAGAGCAGAAAAACTCAATTACTGAACTACTTACCATGTGGATTCATAAGACAAGTATTTCTCAAAAAAATTCTCCGATCAACAAAATTTGATCTGTCTTTCAGTATTTTAGCTTTCAAATGTAAATAAAAACAGTAAAATAACTTTTGGTAACTATACTACTTGGTTACCATTTTTTTTAATTAAGGTATACTTTAAATTTTTTGTTTTCAAATTTGCATTTTCTAAAAAAATTTTTTTTTTTTTTTTTTTTTAAGATTTTTCGCTAATATATATATATATATATATATATATATATGTGTGTGTGTGTTTGGTTTTTAGATATAAATTTGGCTTTACATCATATTCAATATATTTTGCATAAGTATAACTTTATATACAATAACATCTTGTCATTCAACTTATGTTGTAGCCCTAAGATTAGTCAAAAGTTATTTGCCTTTGTTCCTCACAATAATTCCACTCTCAGAATTTTGATTTGAAATTTTATAATTTCATCATAATTTTTTTTCTTGATCAAAACATCTCACAACTTGGTAGTTGCATGGCAGTTTATTGTGCCAAGCTTAAATGAATACAAAACTAAGTGACAATATAGAGAAACACGAGGGGGACACGCTTAAGAAAAGAATAATATTGTTTTATTTTTGTTATATTTGTTTTTTTAAATTTTACATAATACTTTCTTGCTTTTTAAAGTTTTGGTAGAATTTAGCTATTGTGCTATGATTGAATTGTTGATTTTTATTATCAGTTTTTCAAACCTAGAATTTTTATTCATTAGTTTGTTAGTTTTCAGATATATATTGTCATATAAGAAATTTTCATTCTAAGTTGATTGACAATTTGCATGTAAAAATATCCCTCTATTTAAAATGATAAATTTTGTCTTATTTACATTTTATGTGAAATATAGCTAATTATATGCACTTGTGAAAGTGCAAATTTGAAATCTCTGTTTACTGAGTTTAAGGAAAATATGGTAATAAATATAATTTTGATTAGATTTTCCCACTTCTAAATGAGCAACAATGAAAATAGGGAAATTAGTGTAAATATTAAGATAACCAATATAAGTGTGAATGTAATGCTTTAAAATTATTCAAGCTCTTTGCTTTCAATCTTTTGATCTTTATAAAATATTGTGTTCATTAATGTTAAATAAAATTATAAAATTATCTTCATGTGTGAATCTGTGCTGTACATGAGAATAATTTATACATTATATTATTATAGGTATATACTTTTGTAATGGCATCATTTGCTTAATGCTGTTTTTCCTGTTTTAACCTCAGAATAACATCTGAGAAGAATAACATTAAATTTTGTTACTATGAAACTTTTTTTTTTTTTTTTTTCTAAAAATGATTTTTCATGTATTCTCTTATTTTGTATTTTGTATTAGCAATCAGTTTATTTTAAATCTAAAAATTACATTATTTCGATTTTTCCTTTTCGTTATTTTTAAATATTTTTTTTTCTTGTTAACCATAATTTTTTTAAATTTAATCTCTATGGAATTGGATTTAAACAGTTATTCTGGGATTTTTTTGCCCTTGTTCACTAATTCTATGTCTTTTTATATACACCTCATGTTTTTTCACATTTGTTTTTCTTTTTAATTGAAAAGCACTGATGATGATTTTAGAGTTTTCAAAATTAAAATCTCAAAAGAAATTCTTACAGTCAACTGATGAAGTACTTAAAATAACCTTAAAATTTTTGTTTACTCTATCCTGTAATCTAGTTCAATTATGTCTATCATATGAATGAAAATTTAAGTATTTCTTCTTGTAGATACTATAGATATTGTTACTAGGACAAAGGAAATAACTAGCTATCTAGATATTATTTGAGGTTGGAACAAAATTAGTTAGGAGAATGATGATATGTACAATCAGAAATTAGCAATAAAATTTTCTCTATCCATTAAAATCAAAGTTGTTTTTTTCATCTGTAGATGAATGATTTTCTTGATCATGACTGAATATTCTTATTTTTTCATTGACATTATTATTTTTTTTTTTTCATGTATAGTTTTTCCAAGAAATTTAGGAATCAAATTTTTTTTTTTATTTTATTTTTTTTTTTTTTACATGAATTTAATACCATCTGCAAAAGTATAAAGATTACATATTAAACTAATTGAAGACATTTCTGATAATTGTAGTTTGAGAAACAGCTAATGTTGTAAGTTACATATTAGTCATGTTTTTTAATATATTGTGTAAGTTAATTTACACTGTGTAAAAACTTTTTTGTAGTTCTATTATATTTCAAGTTTCATATTTTAGAAAAAGGTCAAAAGACTAACTGAAATAGAATAATACATATATCAATTGAACTTTGTTTTATCATACCTTGTTTATTGCTCTGAATGGATCACCATGTACCTTGAACAATGATCTTTTTAATTTCACCAATGATAAACTTGTTCCTTATTTTTAAATTACCCTCCCCCCCCTCCCAGGTCATGATTTCTACAAATCAAATTAACATAAGGTTTTATTGTGATTTGGGCAACATGTTGCTTTCTAATCAGTTTATAATTCACTACACTAGATAAAATATAACCTGAAAGATCTTATTTTTAAAGAATGTTTTAGTTAACATACATTTACAAATTCTGTAACCCTCATCTTTTAAGAATATTTTCTATTTTCAAGGGTGACTTCAGTTTTACATTTTATTGCTTTCTATTGATGAAATTTAATGTAACATTCTATTAAATTATTTTAACACTATTTTTGCTTGTCCAGAAAATTTAGTTTGTAAAATTGTCTTTTTCTCTAATCACAATCAAATTTTAAATGATTGTTTTTCAACAATATATTATTATGGTAATAAAACGTACAAGATCAATAAATTGGACATTATTCAGTTAAATATTTTTAATTAGTTTATAAAAATATAAACTATTTACAATCTGTATACAAACAGTATTGTCAATTTTAATTAAAAACAAAAATTATTTTTTTCATTTCTTAAACCTATTGCCTCATGAATATCCTATATATTAAAAATTGTACCATATATAATTATGATAAAAATGATTAAAGAAATAAATACAAATATCTACAAAACAATTTATGAAAATGTTATTTTTTCCTGATTTTATACAGATTACTTGACAATTTTAGAGTGGAGTGCTTGGATGGGGTTCTAGTGTATGTAAGAGTGGGGACTGTAAATTTGTTGGCTTGACCCACTTTTCAAAATCTGATCAGGATGAGAACTTTTCAGCACCTCCTTGTACCCTGACATTATGGATAAAATATTCTACATGGCTGTTTAAATGTCTGCCTATATGAAGAAAGTATAAAATCATTTTTTACTTTTAGGATGTAAGAAAGATTGCTTTCTCCTCCTCCTCCCAGCTTTACATCCATTTGTAAATTTCTATTCTAAATTTATTTTTGACTTGTATGAGTTATTTTTTTTATTTATAATGTTATCTTGTATTCATATTACTTTAAAAAAATTAAGTATTTATGTATGAAGCAAAATTTAATTATTAAAATCTTTAACAGGATAGTTTACAATCATATTTCATGTACTAGCAATCAGTTTCAAAACATTTTTAAAATGATTTCCTACATTGATTATCAAGCTTATAAGTGCTGAAATGTATAGATACATAAAACAATACTCTGTTTGGTAAATTTATTAGGTTTGCTTATTTGAAAATTGTAATGTTAAAATGATGAGAAAAATTAGCTTTGATGCATAATAACATTGTTAAACTTTACAAGTTCCAATTCCCAAATAAATCTCCATATATAAAATGAATCCAATAATGATTTAGCTAAAAGTATAACATTTATTTGTATTTGAAGATATCTGGCTGATGGTTTGATTTCTGTTTAATTTTTAATATATTATTATGGAAGGTTCACTTGATAAGATTTGTCACATTCATGAAAAGTATATTGTTTTATTGATATTTTAAGATAACAATATGAATTTTCTGCTGTTGTTTGTGTATTTGGGGAATAATTGTGAATAACTGATTTCAACTTGATATTTATCACACTTTGGGTCAGTTCAATACCACATTCTTCAGCTTTCAGTACATGAAAGAGTTGATAGGTTCAGCCTACAACTTTGCAACTGATTCATTTGATTGGCTTTGGCATGTTTAGGGGAGGGCAATAAACTTTTCCTACATTTTAATGATTACTTTGGTAAAACTGCTAGGCTAGGTTGTGAAATGTAAAAATTTCACCAATTAAACTGTTTTATATTTGCTGTACAAAATTATAAAACTTTAAGATTTCTGCTGAAATTAAAATTTTCTAATTTTAAAAATTTATATCTCGTTAGAAAAATAGAGTCCTCCAGCTCTTTGATGCCTTGAATTTATCAGAATAAAGCATTTCTTGAGAAGTTAATATTTTTTTCTCCTAATTTTAAAACTATAAAGTTTTTGAGTACACTCATCAGATGAATTTAGAAATAAAAATTTCTGGTTGAGTATTTGACAGTTGAGCTTGGATAAAACCACATTGAATTAATTTAAGAAAACTATCACTTAACTAGACAATTTACTACTAAATGTATTTTTTTCAAGGCCTCTTTAAAAGTCAGTGTTAGATTCTATCACCTCATAGCCTATTTCTCTTAATATATCTCTGGTCAACAGTTTTATAAACTGTCCACATATTTTATTATGGTCTATTTTTAAAAAGTAGGTGTATCTCCTACTAGTACAACAAATGTGATCCTACATATTTATTCCAGATAGTTGTATACTTGCAAACAATTGTGCTTTCTCATGATAAACGGATGAAATCTTATTCTCCCTCCCACAAATTTATGAGATCATTATTTGTGCTGCAATACAATGACGATGACAATTTAGCAAAAATTAGAGAATGCTCTTTCCCCAAAACACTGAATCAAATCCTGATTATTTTTCTCAGGTGGCAGTCATTTACAAATGAATCTCTTTAAGTCACCCTATCACATTTTTGTAGGATTTACATAACTATTTAATCCAACTAAATAATGAAAATGATTATTTTATTCTGGTAAAAGTAAGTTTATTACTATATATTTCTACCTGTGAAAATATATTGTTTTTTTTTTTTAATACTTTTCAGATCTTTTTTGCCTTATTAACCAATTTTTATTTTTTATCAGTGTGATATATCAAAAACATATTTTAAGTTTTTAACAGTTCTGTCATTTTTAAATAATAATTGATTTTCTAGTAGAACTGAAAAATATTAACCAAAATTTCAGTAACTGAAAACTTTGCTTTTATATATTATTCACTGATTGACATCCCCCCCCCCCATCACGCACACATTTCTTCTAAAATAAAGATGTTTTAAAATATCAATTTAAAAAATAAATTTCTGAAAAGGTTGATTCGGACTTTAGTAGCATATGATAAATTCTGATTTCTTTTGACTAATAATATCAAAAAATAAATAAATATTCTTAGAATTCAAATATAAGGAACATATTTAATTCTTCCTTTTTAATCCTAATCTTGGACAAGGGAGTTGTTTAAACTGACATTTTTATTAACTCATTGGTAGCTGTATAGAGTAGCATTTTTATCCTATGTATAATATTTATAGTTTAAATCTTTGAATAATCTCTATTTTAAAAATTTACAGTAACAACTGATTGGATAATTATTATTTCTTCAGATGATTTCTAGATGAGATAAATAATCATTGCTAAACTTGCAATATTTTCTAAAAGTTGAAAACTAGTAGAGAACATGATTTCAAAAATGTTTCTATATATGATGTATATTTCTTTAAGATCTGTAATAAATGTTTATTACTGTTATTCTGAAATTAATTAACTTTATATATTTGTCATTTCTCTCTTTCTTCCAAGTTTTTATTTTTGTTTTTTTTGCTTAACTGAGTAAAATTCATTTCTTAAAATCTTAGTTTTGTTAAAATGATTTTATTAAAAACTATTTTTATAAATAAATTTAAATTCAGATCTATTGTATTCATAAAGTTTCCATTTTCAAATTAATTAAATCTTTTAATGCACTTCTGTGATTATTTTCATATTGATACACGTTAACAGATTGTATAATTTGTTACTGTTTTTCTAAGACTTCTTTAGCTGGCCATCTTATCATTCATTTTTTTTTATTTATTGATGAATTTTGCTATACTTATGTTGAACTTGTGTATAGAAACACGTCTCCATTTCTTAAGTTATTCTTGAATTGTCTTTATACAGAATATCTTAAAGTTTGTATCTATTTGTTTCTTAACTGACTATTAATATTCTCAAAAGGAAGAAATTAAGCATTTTTTTAGTTCTTAAGCTTTACTGTTTTTGCTTTATTGCAACAATTCTCCCTTTGGAAGGGTACTTCATTTTGTTTTGGTATTCTTGTTAAAGCATAGGTATAACTTCTGAGAATTAGAAAGGGTACACAAAAGCAGTTTCAAGTAGTTTTAGAAAAGTTGCACTGAATATTTCCTTATATTCATTTGAATAAATAAAATAAAACAAACTGTAACATACAGATTATATTTAAATCTATATCAAGATACAAAAGCTTCTTTTGACAATTTTGTGGCTTGTCTCATTGGTTGCATGAACTTTTGAAATTCTAATTTAATGTGTGTACATATCAAGTAAAGTGAGTGCTGAACATTTTTCTACTTGACCCACTACATCTTTTTTTTTCTTTTTTTTTCTTTCATTTTTAAAAAGCTAAGAACTTTCAGCACTTTCTGTTATAGAAAAAAAACAGTATATAAACTGTCACCAAGTATTGTTTGAAAAAACTTAGTCATTAATTTTTATTTATTTTTTTTCACTAATCAAATGTTAGGGTATTTCTTACTTGTCTGCATGGTTTTAAAAAGATAAGATTAAGCTCTAATTCTTTTGCCTTGTCCATCCTAGTTGTCAATATTTCTTATAATTATTGATATTTATGATATTGGTGTTAGTAATTTATTAACCAATGTATCACTAATAGCATAACATTGTGCTTTTATATTTTTTACTACTAATTAATCATAGAGTAACTGATTTGATGATAGCAGTTGTTGCTGCAGCGGTTATTGTAATTCAGGCAAAGGCAGTATGCGATATATTTTACTTCTATTGAAGAAATATTTAATTTCTTATTAGAGTTCTAAAATAAGTGAACTTACTAACTACAGGGTGCGATGTATAAATTGTTGTCTAAATTATATGAAAATGACACTGACATTTATTTTAACAGATATATTTACCAAAATTCCACAAGAATATCTTGAAATAATAGAGTAAATTTATTCAATAAAATTACCATTGTCAAAATTTCCTGCAACTCTTGTGGATGGTCTCCTCATGTAAGTTGGTGAATGCTGACATAATCCTTACCTTCAGTTTATCTTTGATGTTACAAGCGGTTTTGTTGGTCTTTTGCTCAACTGTACCTGACACATAATAATCAAGGGGGTTGCAGTCTGGGGAGTTAAGTGGCCAGATCTAAGAGGTGATCTGGTCACAGAAATTGTTTAACAGCCATGACTGGGTTCGCTTGTTGTTTGACATGGTGCAGAGTCCTGTTGCCAGACATAGGGTCTTCCAGCAGCCACCCTCTTGTGTTGAGTGTGAGGACCTGTGGGGAGGTGAATGGAGGCATAACATTGCTATCACTAGTGATCACTCCAAACACCATGATGTTGACTGGATATTTGTTTTTCATCACTCTCGGTACATCTTTTGGGGTCCCAACAAGCCAACGGTTGTTCTGTGTGTTCACCATCTTATCCTGACAGAAATTTTTCTCATCTGAGAAAAACCAAAGCCTGTTCAATTAGAGAGGATGCTTGAGTTTGTTCAAAAGCTTTGCAGCAATGTCTTTCCTCTTGTCCTTCATGGGCTGGGATAAAAATTTGGCCCTTTCTCATCTTGTCTTCATACACTATCTGCCTGATAAGTAACTCGGACACTTTTGTGTGTCCTTGGCTATAGACCTGATTGACTTGGACGGATTTTTTAAAATCATGGCCTGATTCTCACCAACAAATTTGGGAATTCTTGTCAGAATGATCAGAGTGAGTTTTCCAAGCTGCAATACCTTCATAATGGGCATTAGATTCATCCAACTGTTTCTGAATTCTCTGAACTGATACCCAAACACTCTGAAATGTTCATATTGGAGCTTCCACACAAATGACAACCAGTACAGCATGCTGTTTCCAAATTTCTGGTGCAGTGAACTGCATCATGGTGCTCCTTTTCTCACATACAGTGCCCAACTGACCCTACTATACTGTGCAGTCGATAAAATCAAAAACAAACAACACACATGTGCAAAAATAAAAATATAAAATGGTGACAATTTACTCATCGCACTCTGTATATGATTGCAATAATTTAGCTTTATCTTGTTAGTGTTTCGAAATCACAAATATATTTTATGAAACTTTCATGTGAGCTGAGCTTGTCAACACAAGTCAATTTCTAATGAATTCAAAATTTGCAACTTAAATTAGACTGAGCATTTTCAGTGGGCAAGTGTATATGAAACTTCAGGTTATTGTCTCAAAAGTTTAATTGATTGTTATACTTTTGTGTTTATTATTCTAAATGAAAGGACAGGATTGTAAAGATACATAACGTTTTTCATTCATTCCAATAAAATTAGGTCTGGGAATCAGTGGATTTGAAATAATGCATTTGTAATTGTAGTTACAAATTGACAAGCTCTACTTAGTTGGGTCCGGATACTCTACTTTTTACATATTAGTTTTATATTTAATTTAAAACCAAAGAAATTTGGAATTAATTATGGTCTGTTATAAAATTTTACACATTTACAGAGACTTAGCAACAAAGATTCTTTTCTTTTTCTTTTTAGCCTTTGCTTAAATCTTGTTTGCTTTGTTGGACTTGCATCAAGTTTATTAAAGAATCATTGTTATACTAACTTTTAGCTAACCCAATTTTTTATATATTTTTCATTGTACTTGTCTGTAAATTCCAAAATGAGATTTTTTTTAATTTTTTATTTTTTTTAAACATAATGGATTAAGAATCTGTTTGAGAAACATGCTTAAATAAGAATTGCCTTTTTATTAGTCTTGTTTTTAAAATGCTTGTCTTGAATACAAGTATTTAAGAAAGCAAATAAACATAAGGAGTGTTATTTCATTCTCAAGATCATTTGTCTATATTTCATGATGAAAATTAATATTGCTATTTTTTTTTTTCTAAATGATGTATTTATAAATTAATTTATCAAAACTAACTTTGACATTGAAATTATTAGATAACTATCAGCTCTATGATGTAACTTTCAGAATCTATCAAGTTTAACTTACTCTCACACAATGAAGTGATAATATTATTTTCTTTCCTGCCAACCAAATCTGTAGGGATATAACTTATTTGAATTTTAACACCATTCTTAATTCTTCATAGTGGATGTTCATACTATCATTACTACAATGCTTGACATCTAATTTTTCCCTAATTAATCATTAATTTGTTTTATAGGTTTTGGTTTGTTTTTTTTTTCTTCTATATATAATAAAATCTAATCTAACCTTAGTAAATATAGCTAGAGCAGATGGAATAAAAGTAAAATATTTTCTGATTTGATAGCATTCAAGTCTATTCACTTTAATTTCTTTATTGTAAACTATTTGCTTTCTTGTGGCAATTGCCTTTACAGTAAAAACAAATATAATTTCACTGTAAAAAGGTTAGCTATAATTTTGTTTGCTTTTATCAAACCCTTCTGTTCATTCTAATTAAGCAGTAAAATTCTCAAGTCCATGAGTTATTCCTTTTGGAATTTATATTATTTTAAATATATGGATTAATCCATTAAAAAAAAGAAAATCTTTATTTCAGATCTGTTTCTTATTTGATGGATTTAGTATATTTTATATAATCATCTAAAATGAAACATGGGTCCATCAATGATGTCTCTAGAAACAAATGATCTAAAGTTTACACAATATTTTGTCCTACAAAAACTCCTATGAAAGAATATAACAAATAAAGCCCTAGGTTGATTGTATGCTAACCCTGTACTCTGAAAATTAGAATATTAAAATATCACTATTAATAAATGGAATTTGTTACAAAAAGCTGCAGTATCTGAATCTTAAAATTCTTGTCTTTATTCTGCATTATTCTTTTGTGAATTCCAAAAGGAATTTTGAACTTTTGTTTGTTGCTAATTTCTTTACATTTCGGTTTGTGTTTACTCAGCAAAATTTTATTACACAAACAAAAAAGTCATCTTTGAAGGTCATTGTCAAGATACTGAAGATATATACATTTCTGGATTCAAAAGGTTAATGTCCATTTTGAGCCATGTTTGTATTTATTTGGGTTCATAGTAGTCATAAATAAAATCTTGCAAATGGGGTTAGATTATTAATGTTTGCATTATCTGTTCAACTCCTTTTCTCTTAGATATGGTTCTCTTATCACCAATTAAAAAGGTGATTAACTTTGAGAATTTCTGAAATGTTACATTAAGCTAAATTAATGTTAAACAAAAAAATGAAAAACATGTTATGTTCAGGTACTAAAATTGTTCTAGAAAAAATACTTTGTTTTGTGGTATTAAAGTGATTCCCAAAGTTTATGGCATCAATTTTTTTTTTTTAACAAAGGTCTCTTCTTTTTCCTTGAAAATAGAAATATGAACTTAAACTTCATATTTGAGCTGTAATCTCCAATTTTTTATCAAAAGTGTATAAATTAACTCATGGTCTCATAGATATGTTGGTCAAATGGACTGATTATTTATTGAAACATAATTTTCATTATAAAAATAATTTTTTTATGAGTGAATATTGCATTAACAATTTTTTTGAGAATAATAATGCAGATACCAGTCCTACTATTTAACCCATATCTAGGGGAGGAAATAAATTAAATTCCTCTCCCAAGGGTATTTGCTCATAAGTGAATATAATTAGACTTGAATTAGAACTTGACTGATTTGTCATTTTGAGCCATGATCCATTACATCCTATGTTGGTAAAAAAAAGTGAGTACCGAATTTGTTGATTTTTTTATATATATATATTAGTTATTGTTCAAAATGAGTAAATATATGTTACCTGTTAATTCATTTTTGTTTACCAAATTCTTTACAAATTTAAAGGCTAAATTCCAAAATGAGCACCTTTTCTTGCAAAAATAAAGTTTATTATTATTATTATTTAGAAACAAAATTCTTAGTGAAAATAAGATAAGAATGGTTGCAAGGTTTTTCCAATTTAAGATAATTATCTTTTGGTAGCTTGAATGATGAAGAATGAGCCCTGTAAAATTTCCTCTGACTGTGAACCACAACTGATGTTTACATTCAAATAGCATTTCAGCCACTTTCTCAGCAAATCATTATTCACAATAAACAAAAAAAATTTTGACCTCCTGTGCCATTGTCAGACTTTCCCTAAAGCTAAAAGAAAAGAGTCAAAATTTCAATCTTTCAAAAAATATAGGATCTTTCTTTGTGTTTTTCTTACCTATTATTTATTTATTCCAAAGAGAAAAAAAAATGATGTATCTAATAGTCATATTGTACTTCAGACAGGGAACCTCAGTGTTTGGTTATCACCTTCTAACAACTTGTAAACAGACTAATGCAACTAGATTTGCCTCCAGGATAATAAACAAGTGTATAAATTACAAATATTTTCTTTTTGTTTTGCTATTATGATAATACATGGAAAGTCATAAAAATAAATTAGTCTGGAGCGTGAAGAAAAAGATTTTGTGATTATTTATTACTATCTTTTTAGTACAAAAACTTTTTAGCCTTCAACAAAAAAGTGTTTTTTGTTTTTCATTATTTAACTGCAAAACTTGTTCCCACAATATCTACATAAAAAGGTAGTTTAAAAAAAAAAATAAAAAAAAAAATGTATTGGCTAAATTTAAAAGTTTGTAATATTTACACATAAATCCACTTGCTGTAAAATCTTAATGCATATGGAATTATAATAGTATATTTATAATGTAATATTACTCACATACTGTGAGAATAGGATATTTTAAAAGTTAAATTTTCATATCTACCAAACTTGTGCTGTAGCAAGTGAACTATGGGGTGGCCAGTTAATAGGGAAAATAAAAATGTAATGTTTAAATTATTTGAAGTTGATGTATGGCTTTTACAGGATGAATAACTGCACTAAATTACCTAATAATAATTATAGTGTATTTCCATAAAGTTATGATTTTCAGATGAAAATAAGTTGAATAGTTAATTTTAATCTTATATGTCAATACTTTCTGATTTGTGTTCCAGGAATTATTTTTAGAGCACAATTCTGAAATGATCAAAATATATAACTGATGATTTTGGAGAATTTGAAACAATTTTCCTTGTATTCTATATTAAAATACTGAACCATCTATAAATCAAATTCTGAAATAACTAAGGTTTTAATATATTATCAATAACTTTTTGCTTTTTAATAAACATGCTCACACATAAGCTGTGTGTGTGAGGGCATGCTGAATTCACGAAATATATGAAAAAGCCTAACCTGGAACTCTCTTTATGCATGGTGAATGTCATTCTTGACAACCTAACAGACACTAATCCCATTTTCTTTGACTTGTTGGTGCCATAGATCTAATCATCATATTCAGCTATTTTTTATTAATTAGCTCAATTGAATTCAGAAAACTTTACATGGTGTCTCCTCATATCTAACAAAATTTAACTAAAAACCTCAATGTGACGGTTCTGGTAGCCAGTAAAAATACAGAATACTTCCTCTCAAGAACATCTATCAGTGGTGACGAGCATTGTGGACTATCACAGAAACTGCCATTTTTAATGCTTTTTAAAAGTTCCTAAATATGAAGTTGAATGTTAAATTCATAATACTCAACTGTTTTGATATTCCTTACTAATTTTATCTGTTGGTTTTCTATTTTTTATAATGTTTATATTAAAAACACTTTAACTGCAGGTTACGTTTTAGGCATATTTTGCTTAATCATGTTCATATTTCAACTAAATAAAAAAAAAATGCGAATTATGGTTGAATTGTTATCTTATTATTTTATTGAATAAAAAAAAAATAGATAAAAATGTAATTTGGAAGAAAAGTATGTCTCCTGAACCCTTCTTTTTTCTAAAAATATTTTGAAATAATATATTCTTTTATTATTATTATTGAGAGGAGAGATTTTTTGACATTTGCTCACAGTTTTAGAAATCGTATAAATATAAGAGGGTGCTAAAGTTTTCAGCCTAATCAAGAAACCCTAAAAGAAAAATATTCTGATGTTTGGTCATTTAGTCAGATTTCTGTGAAGGGGATAAGGTTGAGCATCTTTCAGCAACCTTGTATTTTTAAAAGCTTTTCAAAGTTTTTTTTTTTTTTTTTTTTTCCTTACTAATTTAATCTTGATTTAGTAATGATGGATGTTGTTCAAATCAAATATATTTCTTCCAATCCTCATTGCTGAGAGTCAGGGACCATGGACAAATAATGCATCAATATTCTCCACTGTCTTCTTTGACTTTCTCCCTGTCTAATCTGATGTCATCACTTCAGATAATATAAAATAGTTCAAATATGCAACTATAGGGCAATATATAACATTTCACAATGACAGTTTAAAGTATCTAATATTTAATAAGATTTTTTTTTTAAAGTTTTTTTTTCTTTTTTATTACTTTAATATAATCTTTATATATTGTCATATAGCTAGTTTCCAATTTATTATAAAATTATATTTTATTCCATGTACAGTTTTTTTTTTTTTTTTTTTTTTTTTTTTTTTTTATAAGTCCCACAGGTAGTTGTTCAACAATTTTTTGAGAGACTTTTTCTATTTATTCTGCCTTGATTAGAAAGATGTATTGTCTCTTAAATCAATTTTGAAAATGATATTGTCTAATCCACTTGCATTAGGAAATTAATGATTTATTTTTCTCTGACTTATTATCAAAAGTTCCATGTCTGTCATTTGTTAGGATATTGATAAGGTAAGATTGACAAATAAATTTAAGACTGAATTTATACTATAAAAGAATATTGCATCTTCCACATTTGGAACATACTTTTCAGATTGAATCTTTACTGCTATAATAGCATGTGTATCAAACATATATAATAGTTATGATAATTAATATATAGGCATATGGCTGAGTGGTTAGACAACTCAATGGGTTTGAATCTCACTCGTGTTGATTTGTCAGGAAGATGACTTCTTGATGTTATTGGCCTGGGGAGGTGATTCAAGTGTGCAACACCTTTGGAAAGTGCCTGAAAGCCCTACCACGAGTTGACCAAAGACTTGTGAGTGAAATTGGGTAGATGGAACTATTTGGGAGCTATTGATGGTTGTCCTAGCACAGTGTCACAAGTCATTGTAACCAAGGGTTTGAGCCTACTAACTTTGCTCAGACCATTGATCATGTTAGATAATGTGCTCTCACTCAGAAACTGTACCTATGGTTCACTCAGAGTTGCAGTATAAACCACAGGTGGGTTCTGTGAGTATTGAACAAATATAAATGTGCTTAAGCAGACATCTGAAACAAGCGGCCAGCCATTAATTATAAAAAAATTAATGACCTCATCTTAATCTGAATTCATGTTTCTTTTTGGATACCAATGCAATGGATATAAATAAAGTTCTTTATAATGTTTAAAAAATTTACACTTTTTAATATTGTGCATTCAAAACCTTTTATAATCTTTATGGTGTCTACAGAGAGAATGCTAATTTTAAGTAAAAAAAGAAATTTACATTATTCGGACTATTGTCCTCATCTTTGTTGCCATATTTATCACAACGTTTAGGCCATTGAACTCTCCAGCCTTCTTCAGGTGGTTGGAATGTCGAACTGAACCTGCCTTAACCAGGTATTGAACTCACACTCTTTGGGTCCTGTCAATGGATGTAAGTAATGCCAGTGGAGAACGTGGAGAGGGGAATTAACAGGAGATAACTGATAACCATTAGACATGGCACGTGGAACTAGAACAGTCTACCCCAGTGAGTGTAATAAAGGGTTCAGTTCGACATTCCAACCACCTGAAGAAGGCTGGAGAGTTCAATGGCCTAAACGTTGTGATAAATATGGCAACAAAGATGAGGACAATAGTTCGAATAATGTAAATAGTGTACATAATACCTCATCTCAGAAATATAGACAGATAGCAAAAAGAAATTTGCCAAAAGAACAGATTTTCTGGGGAAAATATTTTCCTTTTCCACCAATTAGAAGCATGTTACATTCTAGTTCTGCTACAATATCTTTAGAAGAATGAATTCATGTAAACCATTTCCATATGCAGTATTTCAGGGATTCCGAAAACCTTGACTATATAAAAAGATAAATTGTTTACTTCTAATTCACAATTTTATGAAAGTTAAATGATTTTGTAACTGAAACTCGGCAACATAATTATATATATATATATATATAGAGAGAGAGAGAGAGAGGCCAGAAAAACATACAGAATTTATTAATGCTTACTGTAGTAACTTCCTTTGTATAAGCTTATCATAAAAAAAGCTCTCAGTTAATGTATTTGTTTGCAACAATTGCTGTCTTTTATGTGTTTATTTCTTTCAGCTAATCTGAAAGTATGGTAGCAAAAGTAATACTAAAATCCCAATGTGATTTAATGTAAAAAAACAAAAAAGATTTATGCCTTAAATCCACACTTGTACTTGACTATTGGCACTGTTCAATCTTTTGGACACTTCAATGATTACTAAGATGTTTTCTTAGAAGCTTAGGATAATTTTAATGTTTGGATAATTTTCAATAGCTTTTTTTCTTTTTTATTGATATACTATGAATATATACATTTATCTCATCAGACTGTTTTAAGGTTTGTAATTTTGCTAATTCAACTTATTAGGATTTAACAAATTTATACACTGAAGCAATACTTAATAAATCAATACTACAAATAGACTAATAGATAAAGTTTTAACCTACACTTTGTCTTACTTTTTCTTGTTTTTCTTTTTAAATGTTATGTCCCTTCAAAATGTAAGCAAGCATAACTCCACATATTCCTTTTCTTTATTATCTGTGAATTGCCATGTGTTCTTTTCAAAAAAACTGTTATTATAATCATACACTTTGGTGAATAGGACAGTTTTTTTTTTTCTTTTGTAGTCGAAGAAGAGGATATATATTTTTTATTCTCTGGTTTATACCAGTAAATATCTCAATTTGTGGGCAAACAATCTAGTGTTACCAATTTTGATATTCCTCTTCTGTGGTAGTGGACTTTCTGGACAGAGGCATCCAAGAATTATCTGGCTGCTGCTCAACACTTACACAACTGACTATTCTACCTTAATTTAAAATGTCTTGAATTATTCTTACAGCTTTATAGCAAAATGAATTTTTTATGAAGTTTTACATAATTGAAATTTTTAAAAAATTAAAAAATAGTTAAGTGGGCAAGATGTATCCTGATTCATTGAAATTAAGCTTTAACACTTTGTCTTAATATTACTTCCTTTTTCACTGCATTCTTTTTCAAAGCCTTTCAATTACCATATCCTTCAGAGTCTGTCTATATTTCGGAGATGAGGTATTATGTACAGTATTTACATTAGTCGGACTATTGTCCTCATCTTTGTCGCCATATTTGTCACAACGTACTGTACCATATCCTTATTGTTAATTTCACTCAAAGTTGTTTTCTGTTGCCATAGCAGGATATGACAACATGAGTATTAAATTTAAACACCCTATTGTTCAGGGATCAGTCACCTTCAGTAGTAGGATAAACTTTTTGTACAGCAAATGAAGTCACATAGTGAATGGTTAAAAGGATCATGATAGGTCTAGAAAGCAGATGATTACTGAACCACTAAGAAGCATGTTTTGTTCTAGTAAAAGTTATTACTCAATTAAATATAAACAAGGACCTTCAATCGTTAACAGATGGGAAATAGATTTTCTGGAGTAGTCTGAATTTCTTCTTGTATTAACAAATATGAGAAATAAACTGTAGATTAGTGAAGAAAGTCAAGTGAGATTTGTACTAATATTTGTAGCTTTTTGTTATGCTATTTATTTATTATTTTATTTTTTAACAAAATGTTAATGTCTAATATTTTGGAAAATCTGGATCAAATGCAAAATTTTACCAGTAGAAATGTAAACACTTTAATTTGAAGAGAAATGAAGTGCATTTTTTAAAAATTGGTTTTATTCTTTGCCAACATCAAATAAATGAAGATATATGATTTCATTTTGTATTCTATTAATCTGAAGGATAAATAATCATTGCTTTGGTATTTTCTTATTATAAAATTGTATTTATTCAGGTCAAGAATAATAATAATAAAAAAACATTTCCAGTGAGAAACACTGAACATACATAAATTTAGAAAAATAAGTCGTTGGCAAAATTATATAAAGTTTCACAAAACAAGCTTGTGATAGGTTCTTGTTATGACAGTTTACCTTAATTTTATTTTATTTTTTTTTTTAAAAAGTCAGTATTATTAAAAGTTTGTGCTGCAAGAAGCTTTCAGAAAATTTTAATTTTTTTTTTCTGCTATGTTCTGTGATATTTGTTAGCTGTGGCAAACAAAACCAATAATCTTTTGTAACCTTGAAGTGGCTATGGCCTTGGGATTTATACTTCCTAATTTTATCAAGAATAGACATGTGCTTTTCTTGTCTGATAGTTTGGGTTAAAAATATATACTTGGAAAACAGTGGTTACATATTTTTTTGTATTGTGAATCAGTTGTGTTTGTTTTTCTTTAATTTTTCTCCATTTCTCTGACCCATTAAAATGAACGGAATGTTGATTCAGTATGCTCAGTCCTTTTCATAGACCAGATGTTTCTATCTGAGCTTAATTTTTCATCTGCAATTTTAACCTTTTCATCTTTTTGAATGAAAACAACCAAAGAATTTGACCAAAAATTAATATTAAGCATAGATTATTCTAATTTAAAATATTATTTATTCTAATTTTATAAGTATATTATGTCTACCATTATTTGTTAAGTACTAGTTGCAAATTCCAATTTCCAATTCTTCTCAAAAGAAGTTTCTTTTTCTCAATGACAAGTAAACTGAAATGGCAAAAAGAGACAGCTGTACATTAGTTTCATCCACCCCCATTTAGAAATGAACCTAGCTGGATGATGTACACATGTAAAGAGGTAATGTAACTGTGACAGTGGACTTACTATAAAGCCTGATTGTGTAATGATTGTTGGGGACATAATGAAGTTGGAGTTTTGGGGATAGTTTCTAATCTTTAAGTTTATCTTAGGTAACAGTTGCAAGTGTATACCAGAAATATGTGAAATCTATATTTTAGACAGTAATAGCACATGAGAATTGCAGCCATCTAGAGATGATGCAAAGCCGGAACTGCTAGCAACTGAAAAGAATGTTAACAATGAACCAACAAAGCAAAACATTACATCAAATTAGATCCCCATTCACTGCTGGGGCTATTCAGCCCATCATTCAATAGTACAGTATACACTGCTTTTCATGGGTCATTTCATAGTTGCTGACCAACAAGGGCACCATTGCACCACACCTAGGCCAGAGAACATTGTCATTGGACCCTGGTCAGACAAATGGTAGAATTTGTGTGTGGAACAGACCACATGATATTATGGATTCGATTTTCTATTGAAGTATGCAAGGACTGCAAGTGAATCTGTAGACAGTGTTGCAGACCATTTCCACTGCTTTATGCTCACCGTACTTCACAGTGGTGATGCAAGATAACAACCTCTCCCTATCATGTATAGTCATATATCAAAATGGTTCCAGAAACACTTAACTTCTAGACACTCTACTGCACTCCCATGCTCACCAAATTTAAACCCTATTGCAAATCTCCGTGAATTCACTACGGCCACACCCAAAAAAACAATTGTAGAAAGCCTTGAAATGTGCCTGGATAAATATACCCACAAAAGGACTTCATATTGTAGAATCTGTGTCATCTTGCATAGATGCTGATACTCAGTTGAATGAAGTTAGTAAACCATTTCTCTATACAGACTTTGTCCCTTTGCAATGTTGGTTTTGAAACTCAAAAATGAATAAATCCCACATCATTATTTTTCATGAAGAAAATGTACATTCTAGTTTAGTTTTTAGCTTTTCCTTCAAATGTTCTCTGTGAAAATTGATATTTAAAAGTCAGATGACTTTGTATTTTGGTTACATTTTTAATCATCTAAAAAAAAAATTAAAAAAGTGATGTCATAATTCTAGAGGATGACATACACTTTAAGATTTCTAAGAATTGCGATTCTTTAAATCTGAAAGAATGCAACTAAAGTTTGCATAGGAAATAAATATCCACTTTTTAGTATCATGTTTGAAATGATATTCACATCGATATCTTAAGGATGCATCATGGAGTTAGATACTGTATTTTTGAATATTACTTTCAAAGTTATATTAAGCATAGCCACAAAAGTGTCTGATATTAGAAACAATATTGCCAATGCTACTGATTTAATAAATAAATACATTATTGTAAATATTAAAAATTCATTCTACACTCAGGTAAAATTTGTATAAAAAGAACCAAGGATAAAGAAAGTCTTAGAACTAAAACTCTTTATTCAAAAGAGTAGTAGAGAACAGAATTGTAAATAAACAGGTATGTAAATTAAATTAACAATATTATTGACTTAATATTGATACAGAATATTAATAAGAAGTATGCAGACTATGGCTTTTATTTACTGCTGCACATCCACAACCACTGGTCTTTGCTAATTTGTCACATTATTCAGGCATGATTTTGTTTCATTCCTCTGACAGTTTTTGCCACAAATCTGTTTTTCTCTAACCTCGTCACTGATGATTTTCCATAGATTCTCAATTGGATTGATTTTGGGAAGGCGATAACATAACTTCAATGTTTTCAGTTTTAAAGAATTTTTTTACTATTATCACTAAAGAATACTCTTGCCCAATTTTCATCAATTCAAACATTGTGCCCATTTGCAAAGGCTAGCCTAGCTTTTTGGTTCTCCTTGTTGATGAGGTGTTTGATGGCACAAGAATGTACATGAAGCCTTGCTTCACATAAATGATATGACACTGTCTATTGAAACACTTTCATGCCAAATACATAAGGCACACTGTTGTGTTAAAACTGTCCACCATGAAGTTTTTGAATTGCACAATTCTGCTGATGAGTCTTTTTTACATGTCTGGCCAAGTGACTTAAATGACTTAATATCATAAAGCTTAAATAGCAGAAATTGTCATCCTTTCACTTTAACTGGAGTTAATTCATCAAAATTGCTTTTGTAACTGATGAAACTTTGCTGCAATCAAATAAGAAATAGTTATTTATCTTGCAATATTCCATTGGGAACTATGTTATTTATATATATTTAGGGCTAATTGTATAATATAAATAAGTGTTTGTACTTTAAATTTTGGATGCTATACATTTTTGTAATAAAGTGTTTTTGTTTGTCAAATTTATATTTTGCTAAATATTTATACTATATCAGATTATATTATGCAAGTCTATAGTTTCACAATTAACCAATTGATATTGATAAAAAAAATTTGTGTGTGTGTGTGTATATATAATGGACTCTACCATCGTATGAGTGTCTTTCAGTTCACTTTTTTTTTCTTTTTACTTTTTTTTTAATGTTTCATATGACAATAATCCTCAATGCAGAACTGAACTGTAGACTACCTACACAGAAGATTTGTTTAGAGTGGTGAAGGCTTGTGTAGAACCAGCCACACTTTTTTGAAGAGCCGAATACAGACCTGGTGCACCATGTTCCACAGTGTCTCCAAACAACCCTCCACAGGTTTTGAATTCAGAGTTGTCCTTCTAGACCAGTTGCCATCTAAGGCTATAGAACTCAGTCTGTCCTGCTATTTACCCATAGCTGAGGTTGAAGAGGATTCATACCTTTCCCAAGGGTATTAGCACATAAGTGAATGTAATGGATTTGACTGGAATTCAAACTCAGCTCTCTGATTCCTTAATCCGAGCTGCTATCCATTACTCTATCATGCCTCCTCATTTAGGTACCTCCATGAAAATGCTAAAAATAAATCAGCATACCATGATGAAAACATGCTTCAAACATAATTAAAATATGGTTTTATTATGTTATTATTAAGAGGAAGGATCAAAGTATTTTTGGATTATTTAATTAAAATTTTACCTCTTTTAAGAACATTTGAAATTTTGACTAAAAAACTTGTTTTTCTTGCATTAGCATATTTTAGCCTCTTTTTCTTTTTTCAGTGACAAACATTAATTTTGAAATTCTTGCAAAAATCAAATAATTGTCAAATTTTTAATAAAATTTTCTGAACTTATTCATAAATAATTTTTGAAATTTATTTTAATAGTAAATTTTATTTATTTATTTATTTATTTTTTCAAATCCTTACTTAATTTTATGAAAACTTTGTAAATTCAATATGATAATTTTTAGTATCTATATTATTTAAAACCAAAATTCTTTGAAGAATTTAAATCACCAAATTTTTGGAAGGGGGAATTAGACCCCATCTTACTGAAAATCTAAAAAATAAAAAATACAATAAAACTAAGACATTATTTAATTAGAGAACCTTTTAATTGCTTTTATGAATAATATATTGTCTGAAGAAAAAACTTTTAGACAAAAAATGAATTTTTTTACAAGGTTTGTTTTTATTTTTTACAATTTTAAATTGATTAATTTATAATGTTTTTAAGTCTTTTAAAATTCAATTTTCAATGTGATAATTCTTAAGAAATAGTCATTAAGTAAAACTATATTTACTAATCATACATTGTAAAGCTTATTACAATCTAACGACCCTGAATATTTTTAAAAGAATTTTGACTTGTTTTTGTATTTTGTGATTATGTGCAGAATTTCTGAAGTATAGATGTACAAACTGATAAATCTATCATTAAAAGGTTACATGTTTTAAAGGTTGTTCCCCCCCTTATAAGCTTTATCACCTGCTTCACCACACTTAATTATGAAAATATTCAGCACTTATTTGTCAATAAATCAATTAACATGTTAGAGAAATAAGACCCCTGTAGTTAAATGTTTGTATACAACATTTTATGCTATAAGTAATATTTGTTTCAAACCAGATTAATTTAACTCTAAATTTGCTAATTTTCCTCAAATAATGTTTCAGAAATATATATATATATTATTTTTACAAGATTTTTAAAATTGAGAATTAACTTTTGTTTACAAATGTGTCAAAAATGACCAAATTCCAATCAATATAATTTCTATTTGAAATACACCACAGAGTATTTTGCTTACATGAAATATTAAATTTTAAATCCTTTAGCTTTCAATTAAAGCTAAAATGAAAGCTTCAAGAAAGCTTTTCATTTTTTAAAAATCATTTTAAACTTTACATATGACAAATTAGTGGAGGTATCTAATATATATATACCTTGAGATTTTATATAATTTCTCGTGTGTTTGTATAATTTTTTTCTTTTCAGGACATAAATTATGTTTTATTCTCCAAACATGGTCAGCACATGGTTATTCCTTTAACTCTAGATATATACATAAAATTCAGTTAAAAGTAAAATAAAATCTATCCTTGATCATGCCTAAAAGTATAGCTGAAAGCACTTGGAAAATGTTTGGACAATTTTTATGTAATTTACATCCTGAAAAGAATTAAATGAACACAAGAAATTATATAAAAAAAACTCAACCACTGCACCTTGTCATTTTCAATGAAACTTGCATAAAAGAGGGATTACTACTCAAACACACAATATATAGTGGAGAAATGTAATATTAACACACCATAAATTTTTTTTTATTTAACATAGATTTTATAAGTCCATACAATATTTGTATACCATGGCTTAATGCTGCATTATGCGTGAAACATTTGTTATATTAATTAAATTATATGAAATTAAAAAATTTGGAGGCAAAAAAATTATTTGCACAAAATTATAATACCTATTTAATACTTTGTAGCATATTCCTTATTCAATTCGACAGTAATCAGTCTCTTTCTGTAGCTTTTAATCAAGGATTTGCAAGTCTCTGTTGGTATTTTACTCCATTCTTCTTTGCATATTCTCTTTAGTCCAGGATGTTTCTTCAGTTCTTTTATTGACTTGAATTTTTGATAAATGTCAAATTGTTTATTGGATTCAACTCTGGAGACTGTGATGGCCATTCGAGTGCATTATCATTGTTTTAAGCCATTGGGGGGGGGGGGTCCATAGATTTAGCCATATGTTTAGGGTCATTATATGGTTGCAAAACCCATTCATTTGGGAGTCCAGGCTTTACTACTGACTCTAACAAATTAGTCCAAAACATCTTGGTATATTTTTGAATTCATTTTACCATCTATTATCTCTAACTTGCCTCTACCGTTAGCAGAAAAATATCTCCAAACCATGATATTGCCACCAACAAATTTCACCATTGGGATTGTGTTCTTTGGTGCAAATGCTGTGCCATCTTTTCTTCAAACAAGAGTCCTTGAATTACGCCCAAATAGTTCAATTTTTGCTTCATCTGTCCATAAAACACTTTCCCAAAATGATTCACATTTATTCTTATGTTCACGAACAAATTCTAACCGGGCATCCCTATGTTTCTGCAATAGTAGTGGAATTTTTCTTGGGGAACGCAATCTTAGTTGACTTCTGCAAAGTTCATTGCTTATTGTTCACTTCATAACAACAATACCTGATGCATTTAATTCTTCCTGTATTTCTCTCCGAATAGTCATTTTCTTGAATGTTGCGCTGAATTCTTCTCATTGATCTGGAGAAATCTTGAGTGGTACACAAGATTTCAATTTCTTCTCAACAGTTTTCACCTTTTTATACTTAACAGTAACAGAACTAATAGTAGCAACTTGTATATTCAGGAAATCTGCTATTTTTCTATAGCTTTTCGCCTTCTTTCCAATGTTTGATGATCAATTCTTTTTTGTGAATTTGATAGTTCCTTGCCTTTCCCCATGATGATAATTATCACGCATGATTTGTGTGCAGAGATAAACTTATACAAGAAATGAATTCTGGGATGTTCTAGATTGTTCTGGTAATCAGATAAAAGGAAGAATCTAGCAAAATCTTACAAAGAATTATGTAAATAAAGGTAATTTAAGCCTTTTGATATTAAAGTCATATTTTGTACAAATACTTTTCCCCTCAAATAAAACACTGTCATTCATAACAAAGTTTTCTAATTGTTTTTTGCAAATTGCAGCATTATGCAATGGTGCACAAATATTGTATGAATTTATGAAGTCATAACTTTGTTAATTAAAATATTTCATGTTGTACAAATATTTATTCACCTCCTCACTATATATGCTGCAATGAATAAATTGTTGTTTAAATTATGCAAAAAAATTAAAATAACACTGACATCTCATTTTAACAGATATATTTACACAAAAATATCTTGAAATATTAAAGGGTGAATTTATTAAAAAAAAAAATCACCATTGGCTCCAGATGATTTCAGAATCACTTGAAACTCTTCTGGACAGTCTCCTTGTTTAAGTTGATGAATGCTGCCATAATCCTTGCCTTCAGTTTATCTTTGGTTTTACAAGGAGTTTTGTTCGTCTCTCGCTAAACTGCACCCCACACATAATAATCAAGAAGGTTGTTGTCTAGGGACTTAGGTGGCCAGGTGTAAGGGCTGATGTGGTTGCAAAAATTGTCCGACAGCCATGACTGGGTTCTCTTGCTTGTGTGGCATGGTGCAGAATCCTATTGCCATATAAGATCTTCCAGTACCTACTCTCTTGACTCTGCACAGTACTACCTCCTCAAGGCACTTGATGAAGGCCTCAATGTTGAGTCTGAGGCCCTCACCAACAAATTCAGTTCTATCAGAGTGAGTTTTCCAAGCTGCCGTACCTTTGTAATGACCATTAGACTCCTCCAACTCTTTCCGAATCCTCTGCTATGTCCTCAGGTTGACACCCAAACACTTTGAAATGTTCATATTAGAGCTTCTGGTACGAATGCCAAGCAGTACAGTATGCCATTTCCAAATTTCTGGCTGAGTGGACTGTGTCATGGTTCTCTTTTAATTGCAGATTATGAGCAACTGACCCTACTATACTGTGCAGTCAACAAAAACAAACAATACACATACACAAAATTAAAAATATAAATTGGCGATAATTTACTCATTGCACCCTGTATGTGTGTATATATATATATATATATATAGACAAGTGGACATTGAGATCAACACCCAGCAGTGACAGTTTCGTGCTTTAATGCAATCATCAGGCCATCTGAGGATTGCGTTTAAGCATGAAATGGACTGTCGCCACTTGATATTACTTATATATATATATATATATATATATATATATATCCCTGATATCATGCATTTTAACTGAGAAATATAGGATACCAGCCTGATGATAAGATAAAATTTTTAAGTCTCGAAACAGAAATTTCCGTGTCACAATGTAAAATATTTTTAATATATATATATATATATATATATATATATATATCTCAAGTGTTTCTGTGTATGGTTTCGGGGATGTCAAGTTTTAATATGCAAACAAATTAAACGCAACATTACTTTTTATTTATAAATGAATAGAAATTAAAATGTTGCCTAATATGCCTGAATAAATTATTTTCTTGTATGTTAATATGGCTAATTGACATACTATAACTTTCTTGGGTTTTTGATTCCTTGATTAGTGGCCACTTTGCCAATTGTCATCTTTGCAGAATCTGAAGTGGTATTCTCTTGAATAAATATACTCTTCAGCTTAATTTCTTGGTTATGACCTGTACACCTGTATTGTCCAAGGACTTAATCTCTGCATTTATCTTCATCAACTTTTACAATGTTTTTTTTTTTTTTATAAACTACAATTTTACTGCCTATAATACTAGCCAAAAACAAAACCATCCACTTGATTGTTGTCTTTATAATTGTGCTGATTTACTATTTCCATGAAAGATCCAATAATAAAAATATAAGAGTGTTGATCCAATAATCCAACCTCTAATCATTACTTTCAAACTTATATTATTAAAGATAGTCTTTAAACTTACCATAAATATTGTTCTTGTTATTTTTGTGAATCAGTGAACTAATTTTTCATACATAGTAAGAAAAATAGCATTTACTTTGTCATGTCAGAACATGCTTTACATAAATCAAAGTATTTGAGCTTACGTAATTTTTTTTATAACATTTGTAATAATATTTCTTTCTTTTTAATAGTTATAGTTGAGTGTAAATGGAACATTACAAACAATAGAAATTTTTTTTTTAATTTAGATATTCTAAACTTATTAACTTGTTTTAATTATTCACACACATGCCTTTAAAATAGTGTGATATTATATATATATATATATATATTCACACACACTGAAATGTAACTACTGTGAAGCATACAAGAAAAAAATATTTACAAAATAGTTGTCACAAAATAATGCTGTAAAATATTAATAGGTTGGACTGTTTAAAACATGAAAACAACAAAAAAAAGATTATATTAATCCTAAAATAGTAATAATAATGTGTATTTTCACTTGTTTGCCATCTGTTTATAAAAGTGTATATCTTTGTTGGTGAAAACTATGTGAATGAATCATTGTAAACAGTTCATTATAGTAATATCCAGCTGCTATGTTATTGAGTAAAAAGTTAGAAATGACAAAAATAATTTTGTAACTGTTTTATTTTACACACTTGAAACATTTCTTTTGTATTAGTTCACAACTATTCTACTAGCTTCCTTCCAACAGCTGGAGCTTCATCATTATTTAGAAAATACTAACTACTTTTCATTATCTACTCACAATTGTACATCCTCATTTTTATTATTTGTCATTTGGTATAAACAACTGCCAATATTCATTTAACATCTGCTTTAAAAAAAAATGTGATTTTTAAAAAACAACTTCATAATATTTATCTGACATGAATTTCATTGAAATTGATGAAAACTGTAAAATTGGTTTTAAAAGAAAAAAAATTTTTTAGATAGGATTTACAAGTTTATACTTTTAGACTGAGTATCCTGTTTAGTAAAATGAAATTTGTATATTTTCACTGCAATTTAAACTAGTTAGTTTGACTTAACTAGAAAATAAGTATAACAATACTTTTGACTTAGATTTTACTGTATGTTAAACATGAATTTCTTGCATAAAAATAACCTTTATGCAATATGATATCATTATCTGGACAAAATTTTTTAAAAAATTGAAAGTGCGTTACACTTGAGATTATGATGGTTAAAGAGCAAGATTGACAAATGTCCAAGACATTTCAATTCTTTTACAAGACAAAATAGAATTTTATAGCTTCTAGCAGGTAACTAGTTATTCTCATGAAATTGGCAAATGTAAAATGCATAAAAATATATGGAATACATATAAATAATATAATCAGTAGTCTGTATGTGAAAAAATGGTATACCAATAAGGTTTTATGTGATAAACACTGAATTTAAGCAAGTTTTAGGCAAAAAGTACAAAATAGATTTCCCAGATATATAATTTGTATAACATGAAGATTGAAGAAATTGTAGGTATGAAAGAACTAATTCCATGTTTGTTGATAACTTGACATGAAATATAGCATTTGATTAAAATTAAAAAATATTCATTAAAATAATACATGCAAATGGGAAACTTGTGATAATTAGTATTAAGTTAGCATTTTCAGAACCTGGAATAAATTCTTAGTTTTTATAAAGAACTGTGATGATAATGTTTTACTTTGATTAAATGGTTGTATAAAGAGAGAGAGAGATAGAAATTTAATTTCTGTTCAAATTAAATATATACAGATAGTCTCACTTCATGTTGTATAAGAGATAAATCACTGAAATAATAAAAGGTTTTATCCCAAACATATCCAAGAAAAAATAAACTTGGATGCCATTTAATGTTATCTTTTTAGACATCTTACTACTTGGACTAATGATTGATGGTAAATAGTATACCAATTATTCACTGGTAGAAGGTTGAAAGTGGTGATGAGATGTATATCTACTCCTAGATACTGTCTAGTCTGTTAAGTGTCAATATTGTCAATCTATTATCTATCTGGTAAGCAATATATCAATATAACAAATTTCCTTTATCAAACAAGTCTAATACTAATCGATCAAAATTCTTAGAAACAAGATGTTACATGAAAATAAGACAAAAAGAAACAAACAAATTTAATGATTGCAGATACTGTGTCACAAACAGGGAATTACTTTCTCATTGGTTCTTAATACAAATTACACTTGCAAGGACAGTTCCTGATATAAGACTTTGTTTCCATATGAGGCCATTTTGTTTAGAAAAATTACTCAAAAAAGAAAACACTTGGCTGTTAGTCAAGTAATGCATTGGAAGCAAGCCAATGTCTGATACTTAGGTTTTATTCTTTGCTGTCTTAATGGTACCTCTTAGTACTGTTTTGTAGTGTATAGGTATGTCTGTTGACAAACCAGACATCAGGCTCACCAAGAAGGGACAAAATGAGAACAAATGTTTCTTTTTCAGCATATACTGTAGGCTTCAGAATAATTCTCATCTAAAAATCCTTCTCTGGAACTAGGAGTAACACAAAAAAGAAACATATGTATATAATCAAATATTTCTATAAAAAGATACTTTAAGATGTAATAAAGAATGACTTCTTTTCCTAGTATATAAAATAGTTGATATTTTTAGTTAGTGTAAGATCGAGGATGGGTTTTGTTTTTTAATCTTTTGTTATATTCATAAGCAAATCTTTTTTTTTTTTTTTTTATACATAGCAATCAACTTATGTCTTTCCAAAATAGTATCCATCTCATTTTTGTTATCAATTTATCCTCCTTTCTGCAAAAACAGAAAAAAAAATGATTCAAAGAAAAAAAAATTGTTGATTATCTGAAACTTTCTTTTTATATACATCCAATGAAGATAGACATGACCTACACTATATTGAATGCACTTTCCTATATTTGTATTGTTGATATTATAGGCAGACTGAAAATGTATGCAATTACTCCCTCTTTCAGTTGGATTTAACAATAAATATTATCAAATTGAAGTAGAAATAGTTTTGTTTGATGAAATTTAACCCTTCACATGTCCCATCATTCATTGCTTACCAAATATTTACAAATCTCAACGAAAGTGATTTTCTTTCAAAATTTGATTTGTTTCCGAATTTAAGATACATGTACAGTGTTTCTCATCTGGCTTTAGTATTTTGTTTTCTAAATGATACTCTTTTAATTGTAAGCTAACTATAATATCTTGGATTTTTTTTCTCCATTTAGGGATAAATTGAGTTTTGATCAGAATTCTGTCATTTAAGTGTTTTGAAACATTTTTGAGTTTATTTAGCAATATGTATTATTCATTCCATTTTCATAAACATTTTAGAAGTGTTATGCTTGCTTGTCATCTTCAGGATGTTGGAATAATGAAAGTTTTGGAATATCAGGAAGCAGTATTGATTCTTCAATTGGGTTGATAACAAGTACAAATTCTGATCAGATTGGCACAATCAAAACTTGACACTTTAATGATCGACAGTGATAGTGCATGTATTTTTGCAAGTCTTAAAATACCTTTTACATTTGTTTGTACAATTGTGTGCATTATTTTGAATTTAAAAAAATAAAGAAGCAAAAGCTTCATACTTCAATAAATTATCAACAAGAAAACATTTCTTACACTCATTCTGTCAAATGTAATGTATTTTTCATATATCACGTGCCTATGAAATAAGTTTTTTCCTTTTCTGTCCAGAAACTGTGATATCCTAACATTTCTCATTTAATGCAGAGAGATCAATTTTCAAAGAATTTAACCTCCTCCCAAATAAAGCAAACATCTTAAAGTAAAATTACTCCCAAGTGTTTCCTCATATTTCAAGCTTTCAAACAAGCTGCATTTTACTTGTTTTTACATGCTACCTAAAGAAGAATGTTTAAAAGTATTACAATATTGATTTAGAATTTGTATTCTCCATCATCTTTCAAATATTTATAACTTGTAATTTTAAGTGTTTGTTTTTGTTTTTTCTTTTAGTGGCACTTTTTAGAAATTCTCTTTATATTTGTCAAATCTTGTTTTATAATTTGGGCTTTATATTTTTCTTTGTTTTCGGTTTATAAAGCCATGTAACCCTAACTGTCCAAGCGAAGATCATCATGAGTAAATATGTTCCCAACTATTACAAAAAAAGAGCATCTAATACGGGAACAAACCAATTCATTTGGAGCTCATCATTGATTCTAGGATTCTAGAAGTGAAAAGAACAATAAAAGGCAGTCTTTGCATTGTCATTGTTTTATACAGTTGTCTATTCATACATCCATTTTAGTTCTTGCTTTGTATAGTTCTTTCATTGGCTTCACCATTTTCTATTTGACATTTTATAAGTATGATTCATGGCCTATAAAATGAGCTATGTCTTGTGTGTAGTGTATCACCTCCTAAAAAAGTATTTAACTCCTCTTTTATCATCATTCTGTGACATTGCCCTGAGTTGCAACTACAGTTGTTAGCTATGTTTCCCCCTTAAAAGCTCACTTGAGAGAATCATGTTTACATTTTTGTGGAAACCTCTTTTTTATTAATTTAGAAAATTTTCTATTACACAGATAAATTGTAATATTTTTATTTTTCTATTCCTTTTTTTATTCAATTTTATTTATATAAAACTGTTATTGAAATACAATTTTGAAAATATTCAAATGCATATTAATATACTTTTTTTTTAATAGTAAACTATTTTAAAGTTACAATTATAAAAATAAATAGATATCATATCTGAGGAAAGATTTTTGTTGCATCCTTATGTTTTTTACTCATGAAATTGATGCCTTTTTATCTTGAATTTAAGTTTTGATCACCATCTCTCATAGCTTCATAGTCTTGTACAATATATACTACAGTCACAAGCAAATTATATAAAGTACTCCTATTGATAGCATATAGGCCTTCCCTCACTATTTTAGCACAGAAAAAAAAAAAAAAAATCAAGAAAAACATTTTATGGTACACTGAGTTTCATCCATTATCCCTATTTAATCCAGTTCAAAACATTTAATTCATATATCCATTACAAATTTATGAAACTCTAATCGAGTAATATTCTCATCTATACATATCAACAGTTAAAAATAGATCCCTTGTTTTAAAATTTAAAAAATGTTTATGGAGATATTGAATAAAAGTAAATAGTTTTCTGATCATTAATGTCTTCAGAATCACGTTACTCTTTAAATTTTATTTTAGCTTATATTCTATACTGTGGAACTTGAAAATTTATGCTTTTCTTTTGTAAATAAAATTATTAAAGTTCTTTGAAATCACATCAAACTGCTATCTACGTAGCTTACAATTTTTAAATGCCATTAGCAATTATGAAAGTAAAAAAAAAAATGAAAAATGAAAACCATGTTATGTATCTTGGTTTTTAGATCGGTGTATTAAACTTATATATGAAAATGTGTTCATACATGTACTAAGTTAAGTGGATAGGTTTTATTACTCATAAATGTTTTTAAAAAACATATTTGAAAAGTTCTTGGCCCAACCTACTTCCAAAATCTTATTATTTTTTTTAAAAGGCTTCAAGCCAAGAACTTTTCAGCACCATCTCATAAAATATTTTTTTGTAATTTAATCTTATTATTAACTGAATTGCAAGAGTTTCTATCATTGCAGTTCTGTGACTCAACTGCAAATGATGGAAATTTCTGCTGCAGGTAATGGATTCTATATTGAAAAATTTTGTCCTCCATTTTTTTTCTAATGATTTTTTTTTTAACTTTAATAACTAATCATGCAATATTTATGAGTTTGGCATGGAAATTAATTATGGCTTACTTAGGATCAACCAAAAAATAAGATACCTTTACTGCTGATCAAATATTTTGTTACAGTAGCAAGTATTTGTGCAAGCATACACATATTTTGTGATGAATGAAGAAAAGTCATTATCATTTAGTCTTTCATTATAAAAATTGTCATGAAAAGTAGTCAGCATTTGGCATTCCTCTCACAAGTTTTATAATATGCTAAGTAATTGATAGCATTCAAATTACTTGAGGATATGAATAATAAAGATGTATAAATGTTTGTTATATAACTAATTTTTACTGTCTATTTTGAAAATTAGAACTTTTATAAAATCTTCAATTTTATACCTTTATATTAAGGACCATTGGATGACATAATATTAATAGTTTAAATATAGTTTGCGTTTTTGAAAAAATACTTTTGTGAAGCATTTATTTGACTTTCAGAGTTGAAGGAATTCATGTTATTAACAGAAATCATTGAAAAAAAAATATGCTCAAAATACGTTTAGTTACTATTCTAGAGTACCTGTATATGTTAAAAACGAAGCTCTGATTTTAAAAATATTTGCAATTTATATAGCTCACGATACAATTCATAGTCATAAAGAATTACTCGTAATTTTTATTATTATTAGTGTGCAAATTGTTAAAAACATGAAAAATCACATTAAATTCTGTGATAATTTAAGCCTTGATATTTTAATTTTGTGGCAAACCGCCAAAAAGCTAAGGGGAATAACTTCTGCTTATTAAATTGCGAAGGTTATCTCCCCATACATTTACTTGCTATTGTATTGTTCGTTGGCTGCCTGAAAGAGACAGCACATACAGTAGGGCCATTTTCATAGGATTTAGTTTTTAGAAAGACTTTCCTCTTTTAAATATGGATTAACGTTACTAATTTCAGTATGCTAATAACAAAGTAATGCTTAAAAATGTCAGTGAACAGACTTATTCTTTAATTTCAAATTCTTTTTTGCACGAGTTGCTTCGCGTAAAAAGATAAATAGCTAGAAACAATTTAATTCTCTTTTGAAAATATACAATTCTTTTCTTCTAACAAAACTTATATGTTGCAATTGGTTGTAGTAAATAATATCTCGAGTCTCTTCTTAGCAGATATGGTGCATAGTACGTGTGTCTGTTTTGTCTGGCTGTTGTTAAGTAATCTGTCGCCGCAGACTCACTATAACGGCGGCTGCTGCTGCTGACGCCGGCAACTGATTAAGTGTAACTCTCTCTCTCTCTCTCTCTCTCTTTTCATCAGGGTCCACCCTTTATCTTTTCTTTCATACTTGACTTTCTTTCGTCTACCTGTACAAGTCTGTCTCGTGGCACCGTCTCTGTTTTGTATGATTTACTTACACAATCACTGAAGTTATTTGATAAATACTTGTATTATTGTAAATAAACAGATTACAGTATAAGTTCATTCATAAGCTTGTATTCACGCTTAATAATGCAAATGAAATGAGGATAAGTATTTATGTTTTAGTTTTAGTGGAAACATGAACACTAACAATGTAATTATTGTCCAACGGAGCTAACAGGAATATGGACGACATATTTTTGTACTCCCTCCCCAATGTACAGAGACATACATTGTTAATTAAGATTTTCATTGCTTTCTAGATTTTAGTAGCAAATAGAATAAATTTAAAAAATGGTTTTGTCAGAATTTAAGGAAATTTAATTTCATAGCATTGTTTTCTTGACAGTTTTTTTTTTTAATGAAGTGATACTTAAGAAGTTCATTGATTTAAAAAGACAATTCAACAACAAAGTTTTCTCCAATTTAATCATTTTAAAGGCTTTTGAACAATTTTCTTGAAAATTTAACCCAAATTATCAAATTCTAAGAACGCACACAGTCAATTTTATTGCATTGTAACAAAAAACGACATTGATAGTTATATTTGCATTTTTCTTTGGTTTAAAAAAAATATTACGAAAATAACATGATGATCACCCACACAAGCTGTGTCTTAGTAGCTTAAATGTAATGAATTCCATTATTATATTTAATTTAGTCAAAACAAATTAGTTTATCAACAGTTTAAAAAGAAAATAAATTATAAACCTGTTGGTGTTTTTAATAATAGTTTGAAAAAAAATTTTCTGACTTAGATTTGTATTTCAATGTCTTTCTTATGCAATGGTTACCTAAAAATTAAAATACATGTTAAATTTCATGAAGAAAATTACAGTATTTTTTTTTCCTTTTTATGCTACAGAAAATTATATATATATATAGTAGTGCTTAGATGAATTCTATTATATAAAAGTTTTACTTTTAATATTAATGATAAAAATGTGAACATTCAAGTTAAATCTACATTACAAACTGGGTTGTTTACTCTTTTAAAAAGTACCATAACATTTCTATTTGTTTCCTGCCTCACTGGATAGCTACTACTATGAACTGTTTTAATTAGTGTACATAACCTGTCAAACTAAGTCCAAGCTTGGGTATAAGTATTATAGACAGCTTCACAAATCTTTCAATCATTGTCACATTGAACTTAATAACCATTATACACCCCCCCACACACACACACCAATCATTTAAAATACAAAGAAATTGGATGAATCCTATTGAAGCGAACAATTGCAAATATTTTGTCTATTTGATGTCAAATAGAAAAAAAAGTGGATGACTACTACTAATTTCCTAATCACATTTTGGGGTACCTTTTTTTTAAATATTTTTTTTTAGTAGTATTTCCTGCAGCTTATTATTGAAGAATTGAACAAATATTAAGGTTTGACAAGTTATTTTTTCTCAGAAAAAATTCTTTATTTTTCCTGTGACAGATGCAAAATATTTTTTGTTCATTTTCATGCCTTGATCAGATTTATCATTTCTTTTTAGAATCACATCATCACACTTCATATAAAGTTCAACTCCATAAATCTATTTTCTCCAGATGCGACAAGTTTTAGAAGAAAAACAAAACTAGCTAATATTACATTCATTTAATATTTGTAGCAAAATGGATTATCAAAATGTTTTTCAACTACAGAAATAAAACTGGATTTATCAAATTTAACTTTGTCAAGATGATGGTAACACTTCCATAAGTAATAAATAAGGTTGATGGAAAGTATTTACTTGAATACATAAAGATTCATAACAGTTTAAAAATCAATCTTTATCCATTTCTTATAAACATTCATTTCTTGTGTAGTTTTCTCATTTTTCACTGACAAGATTTAATACATGTCAATGAAAAAAATAGAAAAAGCTTATTTAAAGTTTGCTATTTTTTTTATTGACATGTATTAAAATCATTTGGAAACTAGATGAATTTAACTCGTATACAAATCCTAACATTTTCAGTTTTAATATTTTTATTTGCACATCAAAGAAAAGAAAATATAATAATTTCAGATTATAAAATTATAATGGTTATTCACAATTTTAGACCAGGTATAGCATACACAATGTGCACTTATAGAAATTATTATTAAATTTTTGTTCTTCAATAAGGATTTTCATTGCCATTTGTACCAGTTTTACTCAATAGAATAAAGCAATGATAACATTAATGAATAGCCAAGTTAAATTTAGTAATTATCCTAGATATAATATGTATTATATGCAGCTGTATTTTTATAATGGATGTATATAATCATGATATCTGATTTTATTATTTAGGATTACATTATGACTCAGCAAATTTTTAGTTGAAACATCAACAAAATGTTAATTTGAAGAAAAGTAAATATAAATACATAGAAGTCAAATCAACAAAGATCTGCACATATTAAAGAGAAAGAAAGCTGATCAATGATTTAAAAAAAAAAAAAAAAAAATAATTGTTTTTTTTGTTTTTTTTTTCAATCTGTAAATATAGAGTATTTCATCGTTGTTATTTTAATGTTTTGTTATTTGTATTGATTCTTTGCACCTATTTAATTCCTTTGTTTATATTCTTTGCAGGTATGGCTATCTTCTCAGTGTGGCTGTGATTTCTCTCGGAAAAGGGAATGATGGCTGGTCAGGTGAAACTAAACAAACTCATTTATGATGCTGTCATTAAGTTGTGCTGTGAGCAGCTGGACTCTGAGCACAGCAGTCGCCTTGAAATCGATGGTATCATCTGTATTGCCACTGAAGAGCCCGATAACCAAATTGTTGTGAAAATCCATGAAAAATTACGCAATGTCAGCATCAGTAGCAGCTCATCCAAAAACTCTCACAAACCATCAGACATAGCAGCAAGATCTGATGAAAATGTCAATCACTCTCACAGTATGCCAAGCCATGAGAATGGACATGATCAAGGTTATCACATGAGCAATGGCCTTGATATACCAGTTTCAAATAATACCAATCAACGAGAACTTTCCTATGGAAATGAAACTGCTCAAGAGTTAACAACCTCCGTCCTTGACCTTCCCGGAGTTAAGGATGAAAGCTGTCGGATAGTGGCAGAAAATAATATCCATCTTCAAAATTCTTATGGAGCAACTGCATTTCCCGAGAGTATTGAGACAGAGAGCAGATTGAGGCTCCAGAGTGAAACTTCCATGAGGCTCCAAAGTACCAGTTCCCAATTCACATCTGGATCAGCCATAATGCCCAACTTTCACACATCACAAACAGCCACAACCACATCTGGTCAGAGTTCAATTTTAGGAAAGTTACTCACTAGCTCCAGGAGAAACAAAATACGCTCCTCTATTTTACAGTCACAGAGAGGACGTTTTACCAAATGTATGATGTGCAGTGCTATGTTTCGAAGCCACAATCATTTACGTAATCATTTACGTTCAGGGTTTTGTGGGAAGCATAGGATTCAAACTGAAGCTAGTAGAGTAATGAATGTATTTGCTGCAAGTCGGCATGAGGCTAATGAGCACTTGCAATTAAAAGCTTCAGCACAAGATGAAACACCATTGTCAACTGTTTCTGAAACTTCCACAAGAGAGGATGGACCTGCTGCCTCCAATGATAATGCACTATCAGAAAAACAAAGTCAGGAGTTCGAAGTTGTTGTCAAAGCAGAACCACCTGACAATGGATATGAAAATAATAATCAGACTGTTAATGGCCAGTCAGACATGTCTTTAGAAGGTGTGGACATGAGCCAGCATGCAGAAAGTTTGCCAAATAGCTCACCAATTGAACAAAACCAGTCCTCTTCTGTTCTTTCTTTTCCTCCTTTAGACTCTGCTTCTCCAAATTTCCATGTTCAGTCAAGTGGTACCGTCAAGTCGACATATGAGGTAACTCTCCAGAGAGCAGCCTCAAAGTTTTCTATGTCTTCACAGTTATTTGGGACTGCACTGTCACGGAAAGTACGAGCCTCTGCAAGTCAGCACTCTCGCAGCCAAATCAGCCCCAAACCAAATTTCAACGAACGGGGACATTTTCAGTGTAGCTTTTGCGCATTTGAAGTTCAGAACTGGAGCATCTTTGAGGCTCACAGCCAACGTGAGCATAATCGATCATTGTGCAAAGTATGTGGGGCAGCATTTACTTTTAGGACAAACAAAAATCGACACGAAAAAACTTGTGCGGGTCTAGTCCTCTTTACATGTGAAATCTGTGGGAAGAATTGTAAGCGTTCAGATGCGCTTCGTCTTCACAAAATCAAAGCACATCCATGGCGTTTTGAATTTACAACATAAGCCTAGATTGGGACTTTGTTTTCTTTTTATATTTTAGCTTTGCTTTTTTTTTTCTTTTTTTTTTTTTTTTATAAATAAATTTTATACCTCTTCTGATTTGAATGGGTGGTCTGAAGAAAAAATATTGGAACGATTTAGGAATTGCTTTTCAAATATTTAAGTTCAAAAGCTTTCTTAGAACTGCAGTAAATAATCTACATAAAAGTTAATATATTTAACAAGTTTTTGGTAATTTATTGAATTAAAAAAAAAAAATTTTAAACTGGGTTTCTTGAGAATTTTTGAAAATAAAGAGGAGACATTTTTAATTTTATTGTACATTTATTAGGAATGCTAAAAGTAGCTATATGACAACTAACCATGTTAAAATGCTTTGAGAACTGACTAAATATCCACAAAGAATTTATTGCTGCATACCACCGAATTTTTTTAATAACTTGGCCAACAATTCTTTTTGTAGTATATGTGAATTGCATAATTATTTATTTGTTGTAAACATGGTGAATTTATCTCTAGACTTCTTTTTTTCTTTATTTTAACCCTCCATTAGACCTTAAATTGTTTCATATAAGCACATAATTATCTGTTTTAAGGATAGCTAGAAATCTCTTTATACTGAATACTTTTTTTCTTTCTCTCAGTTACAAAAAATAAAGCTCTTATTGCATGAATTTATAATTTTTGTAATCAAGTTTTGTTTACATTTTGTTTTACTGCTTGGTATTTTAACAGTAAACACCAAAAACTGATTGGTTTAAATTTTTGGAGAATTTTTCTTTCTTTTTTTAAATGTGAAAAAAGGAAACTGAAAACAAGTTATTTTTGGATTAGCTTTTAGTTTTGTTGCCATAATTTAATTATTGTTGGCACTGGCACCTCTCTGGTCTTTTGATGTGTACAAATCTGATTAATCTGTGATCTTGAATGGTATATTCAGTGGTCAAATGCCATAAAGAAATCGTCCCACTGAAAAATCTCCATTCCATTTTAACATTTTGGTTAATTTTGGCCGTCCTGGTTTCCAATTGAACCTGGGTTGTTGTCCAGATGCATTTTTAAATATCAATCTGCTTGCTGTTTCACTCCCAGTCACTACCTTCCTCCCACCACCCCAACTGCTCCCCAACCCAAATTTTTACTGCTTGTGTATTTCTCTCAAACTGCTGGATTTATTTATCATTTTAAACAGTATTTTGAGGAACGTTTAAAAAACAAAAAAAAAAAAGTGAAAATGACTATTTTTCTACTCTTTACAATTCAAATTGTTATATTCACATTATCTGTATATTTCTACACTCAAAAATGCTCACTTGTCAGACATTAGAAAAAAATCTTGAGGATTATTTACAAGCCTGTTTTTATTATGTTCATATTTTTTTTTATAATCACTTTTTTGATCAACAAAATACACAATGTAAAATGCAGATGATTTTAAGCAGCATCTGCAAATTTGATACTACAAATTTGAGTGTTTTTATAATTCAATAATTTTTCAATTTTAATATGCACAAATTTTTCTATTCTCCATATGTATCAATAGGAAAATGATGGGCTCTGGTATGATTGTAGTTAAAAACTATTTTTTTTTTTATTTTGTCTCTTTCATCAGTAGAAAATGAAATTGTGCCACCATCTTTAAGCTTGATTGGATATTTGGTCAGTTCTCTACATTTTATAATTATAAAACTCAAAGAAAAACTTCAACACTAATTATTTACATAAAAACACAAAATATGGGCAATTAGTATTAATAATATTTCTTGATGACATCAAATATCTTGAGTTTTATATTAGTGCTAAGGATATGAGTTATTGTTTTTAAAATTTAAAAGTTATCAAATGCATTGTTATCTTGATGTTTAACTGCTGGTAGCATTGCTTATTAAGAAAAGCAAATGCTAACAGTAATATTTTTCAGTTTTTATCATTATTATTACATTTTATTTTACTTTTTTTTTCTTTTTTTTTTGTAAATAATTTTTTTCTAATAAACTTGAAATTCTTAAAAGTTTTTTTTTGTTTTTTTTTTTTAATTTTTGTTTTTTTTTGGTTTCTCCTTTTAAATCCCCCAGTCTTTCTGAAATTAAGTGTTTTCCATAGATTTTCCTACGCTCATATTCAAGAGATTTAATGATAACTTGCCACATTTTGCAACAAGTTAAAAAATGTTAAATCTATCAAAATTTGTTTTAAATTTTAGGATTAACAAAAAACTTAGACTGTTAAAAAAAAAATCTCTTAGCTCTACCTGATGTGGATATTCTTTCAAAATAACATTTTACTGCTTTCTAAATAAACATTGCTATTTAAAAAAACAAAAAAAAAAAACAACAACTTACGAAATCAGACACCCTGTTTTTATTCTCAATATTTTAGCCATTACTGCATGTTCTTAATATGAAATTTCAATTTTGTGTATGAAAAGCTGAGATCAGGGAAAAAAAACAAACACAACCATCATTATTTTGTTTTGTATTTTCTCCCCTCTCCCTCTGGTATGATTATTTTCTGCTGAAAAGCTTTATCAATGTTATACTTCTAATGCTGTACCAGCAACTGTTTCATTATACTTCTGAAGAAAAAAGAAAAAAACACACACACAACAAACCATTTTTTTAAAAATCAAATTGCCAATATTTCACTATTTGATTTTGAGTATATATATTATTAACTAAAATATTCCAATAGTAACATTACTGTCTTTTCTTCTTTATCCCTAATAATTTAGGAATTTGAAATGCACATTCTTCAGCAGTTAAAACTGTTCCAACTCCAAGCATAACACATCAGATTTAACATATCTCACCAACTTTTTTAATCAGATATGTTGATGTTTGTTTTATGTCATTTTTCTTCCATCCTGTTAACTATCAGAAAGTAATAATCATCACTTCTGCATTATTATTATTATTATTATTTAAAAAAAAACAAAAATAAACAAAGAGAGTTCTGGCAGTGTTTCCCTCCATTTTATCAATATGTGTATGCATTACAGTGATCTAGAGGCATTACTTGAGTCTGTGATATTTTAGTCATGAGATACCCCGGCCACTGTAAGCAACAGAGCATGATGAATTACCTTCTTTTGCAAAAAGAAGAAAATGAAAGAAGAAAAAAAATACGTAAATAAAAATGATATCCATACAAATTATCAAGTATTGTACAAGTTTGGCCCAGATAAGTAAATACTTGACAAAAGAAAAAAAAAATGCCTTAGATATTTAGCATGCTTCATAACAGAACTTTTCTTTTAACATTAATATTTTTTGTTTTGTTTGTCCTTTGGTTGATTTTGAAAGATTCTCAACAAATTATCTTCATATGACCTCAAAAGGAAACTTTTTTTTTTTTAAGAATATGTTCTGTTTTCTAGACTGCTTTATAGCATGCTGTGTTTTGTCAATATTTTATTTGGCCAAAAAAAACAAACAAAAAACATGTCCTTATGAAAACTGTCATTGAGGAAATCATTCATGTTGGCTGTGTGGGGAGATGCTGATAATACCTGTTGTTGTTACTTCCATCTTTCCTACTATTACCCCCTAACAACATTCCCTCACTTTGCATACCTCTCATGTAGTCAGTCACAATGTCAAACACAAGTAAGCAATTTATGGCCGTACACATCTATTTACCTTTGTCTTGCATTGTGATATAAGTACTGAGGGAGAATTCCCCAGAATTACATAGATTAAAATGAGCCAGTTTAAATCTATACTTGCCTGTTGGCCTTTCTAAAAAAAAGAAAAGAAATTTGATGTGCTATGTCTAGAGCAAACAGACCACCAATTCTTTCTCCCCCACCCCCTTATTTGTGAGTTATATTTTATTTCTATTGCAATTGGTCTGTTGATAACAGTTGCTAATTAATTTACAAAACATTATTAATCTAGTAGCACAAAGTTAAGATGCTAATTTAGGAGTCTCTTGGAAATGTTTTAAAATCACAACGGTTTACAATTTGCATGGTTAAAAGCATTTCATTCTCGTTTTTTAATTAAATCCTCCTCTGTGTGTGTATGTATGTATGTATGTATGTATAATATATATATATATATATATATATATATATACACACACACACACACTAAATGTTCCATGGAACTAATAATGCATAACAATTTTCCCAGTATACTAAACTACTTTAATTATACTAAATATATCCATACTGTTGCCAAGCTTGCTTACTGTAGTGAATATTTAAAACCTTTTTTTTTCTTTTAACTGATTATTTTGCTTGATTACAGACTATATGAGAAAAGAATATCATGTAGATCTGTGTGCATCAGATTTCACTTTGATTTTTTTTTTAAATTTTCATAAACATTTTTACTGCAATGAGTTAATGTAATTACTACACACAATTCTACTTTTTTATATTCCAAACTCAAATTTTTCTTCTTCACCTTTTTCATAAAAACTAAGAAAAAAAAAAAACAAAAAACAGAATGAATTTTTATGTCCATTTCTAATGTACTTCTATAATAATAATATTAATAATAATGATGATGATGATAACTATATTTCTGAAATTAGCATTTCTCCTTTTGGTTATTCCTACAAATTACTGGTATTTCAATTATACACTGTAGTTGTTGTGAAAAAAAAAAAAAAAAAAAAAATCAAGTTGTGATTACCCCCCCCCCCTCCCCAACTTTTTAAAAACTTTCTACACAAAAAAATTTAAAAATTTGGCTTTCATTCAACTGACAGGTGCAATATTACAAATGAACTATAAAAACAAAAGGAAAATCCTACAGCCACAAAATGAATCATTCAGACCCTACCTAATGGGAATCAAAGGTAATCGTGTGAATTTACAAACATCATAGTAATAGGTGTTTATAATTCCTGTGCCTCTCCTAACAAACTGAATCATTTCTCCCCCCCCCCCCATCATTTCAGTTATGTTTGTAATGGATATTGGCATTTCTTCTTCAATTGGGATTCCTTTAAGTTTTCATCTGGTTATTAAAAAAAAAAAAGATGTGATGGTTGTGAGTCTATTATTATAGATCAAGCATCTGAATCAGTTATGATTCTGCAAAAAAGTTGTGAATATCCATTTTCTCATGTGATTTTGATACTTTTATTTTCTCTTTTATGAGATACTTAACCAACTCTTTCAAAGAAGCTGAACCCTATTAGGTTTGTCTTCATCTTCTTTAAACAAAAATTAAAAAAAAAAAATCAGAAATGAAAAGACTACTGAAATGATTTGATCATTTTTTTTTTTTTTTTTTATATAGTTCTGGCTATTTGATAGCTCAGTTGGCATTAGCTGCAGTTTGCCGGAAGTTTGTGAAGTCTTGGATCCAAATATATCACAAGATTTTTTTTTTTTTTTCCTCACCCTCTCCCTTCACATACATACACACAGAAAATATTGAATTCCAAGCACAATGCTCCTAGAAGGAAATGGTATTCAACTAACATTGAAAATTGGCAGGTCACCATGATAACACTGAACTCTGGCAGGTCACCATGTTGCATGGGAATAATTTCTAATCACCACAAGAATAAGTTGCCTTAATAGATTTTATACTAAACTGACATTTTTTCTTTTCCAGTAAAGAGGTTTTCAGGGTCAAGTTATTTGTGTATGCAATTGCCTTTGTTGAGTGTATGTTGAAAAGAGAACACTTGAGTCTTGGTACACCTGATTGATTGGAAAATAATGTAAAGTTTTTGTATTTTTTTTTTCTTTTTTCAGTTTGTTTAAACTAGATTCTTTGTTCATAGCCTAGTAATGAATTTAGTGACAACTTTAATGAGTTAGATTCTTTTTTTTGTCTCCTCAGCATAGAATCAAATCATAAAGGAAAAAAAAAAAATGATACAAATATTTTTTTGTTTCATGTGGATGTTTGAAATTTTTTTAATGGTGCCGATTAAATGTGATAGTATGACCAAAATAATAACAAACTTAGTGTTTTTATTTATAGTAACCAGTATGTATAAGGGTAAAGACTTCATTCTCTTCCTTCAACTTCAAGAATTAAGTTACTCCATGTGAAACATTATTCTGCTTATGGTATGCAAGTTGAGAAAATATAAATCCCTGTCATTCTGGCCTAGCTAAATTACAACCCCTCACTCCTATCTACACTGTCTCATCATTGATAACACATATACAATCACACACATAGCCTAAACATCTTGATCAAACCCAAATAATTATGCCACTACCATTCAGCTGATTAATCCTTTTTTCCATTATGTGTATCAAGGAAAACATTCAATACTGTTTTTCTTTACCTAAGTTACTATTAAGTATTTTAGTAAAAACATCGAAAGGCCATTTTCAATGTTTTGTTTTCAATTAAAATTGTTTTTATTTTAAGTTAGTTTCATACATTCACTAACACTCCCTGCAAAATGAATTCACCACCACTTTTGTTTGGCTGATGAAAAAACAACTATGTTTAGCTTTTTTTTTTTTCTTTAAATGAACAGACTTAAAAAAAAAAAATAAGGAAAGAAAAATGATCAGCCAATGAGATAAATTTTCTTATTGAAATTTTTCTTTGGTAGATTTGTCGACATTTTATTTAAAAAAAATTATTTTTGGAAAAAATTATATAATATCTGAGTTACTGTTTTTATTTATTTATTTTGTAACATACCAGTATTCTTCATAATTGATATGAATTATCTCTTGATTTATTTTTTTACATATATCTTTGGTTGTGATATAAATCTCCTCACTTTTTTGATTAATCAAACAAGATGTATTAATCTCGTTTGATAATACTGACAAAACATTTCTTATCCATTTTCATGGATCTAATTTAAATATATCAGACTGAACAAGAGCGATGTAAAACATTTTATAATTCAAAATGAATTTGTGTCATTTACAAAACATTCTTTGCAGTCATTAAAAACCAAAAGCATATTTGTTTCTGTAAGTTCATCCCAATCAAAGATTTTAATCATTCATAAATATTGTGTGTGTGTGTGTGTGAGAGAGAGATTAGGAGAGTTTTGCCTTCATGTAATACAAAGTAAATTTTGAATGATTATTCTCTTGACCTTTATTTTGACTATGCCGTTTGAAATGCAGTCTGTTCCATTCACTTGCTAATTGGTTTCATACAAAGAAAATGCATTTTTCATTTGATAATTCAAAAAAGTATGAGGAAATTGGGATATTTACCTATCTATAAGTGTAAAACATCTGAGTTAATGATTTATTTTTTGTCAATATTTTACCATATATGTGAAGCAAGTTTACTGGTATGTTGCTTAATTAATCTTAACTTTTTTTTTTTTTTTGTTTATTGAGTAAATGAAATGTAAAATCATGTAAAGGAAGTCTCTTCTACTCTTTAAAGTAGATAATTGAATTAACTGATTGATAACAATTTTTTCTTGAGTTTATATGGCATTAAAAATTTTCTTTCTTGGATTTTTTCAATGACTGTATACTGCAAAATGATTTACATTTCTATGTTTGTGAATTATGCTTTTGAACAGGTTCCCATAGATTCAACATCCTCTGTGAATTTTCATTTATGTGACTTGGGAAATGTCTTTTGAAAATATATTAATTTCTGAAAACTTTATATTGACCCAGACTCCAGGATTCATAAAAACACAAGTCACTTGAATTTCATTACTTTGATAAGTAAATTTTACTTCCTATTTATCTTTTCAAAACTACATTTACACAAGTCATTTTTGTTATTAAATTCAACTCAGAAAATAGATATGACAATAAATCAGCCTCATTGGATAGATTGAATTCTTGGATAGAATATAAACAATCTCTTTGTTTTGTTTATTTTATTCATTTCTTGTTTGTTATTACATTGGTTAGTCATTTGTTCAGTTCACTGCCAGGTTTATTGAATTGAGTTTGTCATCCTGTAAGGAAAGCAAACAAAAACTTTTGATCTTTTTATTAGTTTAGAAATATTTCTATTGAAGGCTAAATTTAATTTAGATTCTTACTTCTTTCTAGTGTAACTTTTTCTCATTTTCATTTGTGAGTAATCTATTGAATACATTTTTCTGTCCAGTTGGAATTGCTATAATTTCTCCTAATTTGATTGTATACTTTTGCAAATGGCTTTTATATCCAGTAGGAAGTAAAACTGAAATGTTTCATTTCTCTGGCCTTTAGTGTCTCACTATATAAATTTAAAGAAAAAAAAAAGTGTCCACAAAATGTCTGTTGGTACATAATTTGAGACAGTGGAAATTCTAATCATCAGATTCTTCTATTTATGAACTTCTTTTTTATTCTTTTCTATACTCTCCACCTCATATAAAAATAAAATCTCAAACTTACAACTGTGCCAAAATAAGCTCATGAAAAGATTGAAACCAGTAAAAGAATGTGATTAATCTTTTACTTGATTCATATGAATGTCTTCAAGTAAGTTTGTTTGGAGATTATTAAAATATTGAAACTATTTTCTTTTGCTCTTGTGCTATTCTTTTGAAAACAATATAAATTAAAATTTGTTCTTAAATATTGTTATATCTGTCTATTAATTTATTAATAGAGTAAATGAAGACTGATCTTACATTCAAAAGGTTATAAAAAAAGATTCAGGAACAAATATTTACCATGTCTACAAACAAAACAAGTTAACTGAATACTTAAATTCTCAAAACAGCAAGTTCTTGGTAAAGATGAATTATGATGATTAAAATTTTCACTGTAACTGTTACTTTCATGACTATTTCTTGGGCTGTGAAAAAGGAATAGGGACTGGGCCATTCTCACGGATAATGGAAAATTTAAATTGGTAATTGGGGTGATGTGTTCAGGTGACTTATTCTGGAAAGTTATTTTCATTATAAGTGATTAGTTCTTTGGAACTTTTGGTGAGCAGGGAATGTGGCTCAGGGATTATTATTATGATGAAGAAGAAGCCTTTTTTTCTCCCCCCACAAAAAAAATTCTCAGGTTTTTTCATGAAGTCCAAGATTCAGGGTTCACAGAACTACCAATTTTAGTCCAGGATTATCTGATATTTCATTTTAGATATATGTTGTTAGTTATTTAAAGAAAACACTCATACTGCCAAGAAAAGATTTTCATACACATGGCATTGTGAAATAAGTAAATGAATATTGTTTGTTTGTAAAAATTATATACAATGAGTGAATTAGTAAAGCTGACTTTTTTTCTTGTTTGAAATAAAGTAGTCTTTTCTGAAAGATCTGTTAAAATTTTTTAAAGTTATGCATTATATCTATAAGGTCATTCTTATTACTGTTGAAATAAAAGTTTTGTTTTTTTTTGTTTGTGTTTTTTTTTGTTTTTTTTTAGTTATTTAAAAGAAAGAAAGAAAGAAAGAAAAAAAAACAAAAAAAAAGTCATTGAATTTTTTCCTATACTGACTTTTTGTATACTATATAAATTATTTGAAAAAAAAAGAAATATCTGTTCTAGGGTAGAAAGTTTTCTAACCTTTTAATGTAAATTTTTCTTTAAAACATTTATATACAGATTTAAAAAAAATGTGCTGATCTCTGAGATTATTCACTGCTAATTGAAAATATCAATTGTATGAAATCATAAGGAGGATATTTTGATGAAACTATTGGTGCTCATCAAAATCATTAAGTACATTTCTTCTCACAGTTTCTATTATTGCAAATATAATTTTAATTCCAAATTTGACCACGAATTCTATAATAGGAAAAAAAAAAAAAAAAAAAATTAAATATTCTGACTTTTATTGAGGTTTTCAAATATTGGTTGGCAGAATTTTATCCTTTTTATCTTTGACAGCTTAATTTTTCTGGTTTTATCCTGCCTTGCTGTTTCTCTTATATATCAGGTAGTCCATGGCTCTCTAGAGTGAATGTGCATTGGGTGTATTTGGTTGGATATCTTCATTCAGCTGTGTCTGATGACTTTGCAGGGAAAAAGAGAGTCTTCTCGCCAGTTTCACATGCAATATCAATTGACTTCAAAAGAATGACAACGACTTTCTCAAATTTTGAAGTAAGAAAAAAATTAGGAGACACAACCCCAAATGCAAAAAAGAAGAAAAAAAAGAAGAAAAATCTACAAAAAAACAAAAATAGAATCAAACAACTCACTAATATGATATGAACAAAGGCTTTTTTTAAAATCTTGCTCTCTTACCCTCTCTGATAATGAATATATGGTTGCTGAATGTCACCTTTGCCAATGCGTATACACATGGTGTTTTTATTTCAATACCTTAAAAAAAAAATATTAAATCTTTTTCTTAACTTTGTTATCTTTTTACCAAGTCAAAAGAAACAAACAACCATCTGATTATCTTTTCACATATTTCTAATTTCTTTATCTTGCTTTCAGACATACGAGGTAATTTATCAGCGGACTTTAACTGTACTTGCTGGTCTCATTGGACCAGTTTCACCTTTTTAATACAATGTGTGTGGATAAATGATTCCATCTTTCATCGAATGTAAAAAGTTAACCAGTCAAGCATTTTAAGGGGAGGAAAGATAAAAAGCCTTCCATGACAAATGTAATTAAAATGCTTTCACATTCAATGATGTAATTTTTTTTTTTTTTTTTGTTTCCAATCACTTTTCTACCATTTTACTTGTACTCCATTTTTAAAGTACCACTATTTTCTTCTTCTTGATAATTCACAGTACCCCTTTTTACATGTTATTTCAAAATTTGTGTGAGACAAAGACTAAAATACTGTTATCCCATAAACACTATTCACCCCCATTTTGTCAGTAGCAGCTTTTAATCTGACACTGCCAGAAGGTGAATTTAACACAAACAAAAATTAAAACAAAAACAGAGGGAGAAAAATGTTTCCACCAATCTAATTAAGACTGGTTGTGATAAAACTGGTGAAACACATACAAAAAAAGAAAAAAAAAGAAAAAAAAAAGAGAAAGAGGGAAAAGAAAAAAAATTTACTATTCATAATATTAACAATAGACCCTACCTTAAGACTGTGCAAGGCTTGTAATTAATTCGTTTTGAAAATACCTGCCACTTAACACTTCCCTCTACCAAGAGAAAGTAAACTATATAATATTCTCTCCTCTTTTCATACAGACACATTTACATACACTCTTCATCCAAATATTGTACATATTTGATGATTTGCCTCCAAATACCAAAGCAGTGCTGATACATTTTTTTAATATTCCTATTACTGCTGTTCCAAACTAGTCTTTCAAATGGTTATACTACTGCGGTATGAGGACAACAGACCTGTCCATGTCTGGCTAGCTGCTATGACATCCAAATGACACTATTTCTTGAATTTTGCTTGAATTAAAAAAAGAAAAAAAAAAAAGAAAAAAAGATGCAACCAATGGGCCAGACAGTCAAAAAAGAAAAAAAAAAGAAAAAAACTTTACCCCAATTTTGTTTCATGCTTGCTTGAAACTCATGGATTCTTCACTTCTGTTTGTTTGTTTATTTTTTTAATACGTTTATTTGTATTTTAAAAGAAACCTGATAAAAAAAAAAAAAAAACCTTTCTAAGGAAGGGGGGAAAAAAGGAAAAAATCTACTCTGCCGGCTGTTTTTCATTTCCCCACTCTCGTAACTGTTAATTATCTCCCCTTTATAGTTTCCTTTCCTACAACCATTAAGAATTAACGTATGCATACATCTTATTCTTTTTATTAGGGTTGGGGTAGGGGGATTAGTTTATCTTATTTAGGAGAGACAGTAAGCAAAATAATTAATTTACCTGCTCAGGGTAAAATATGGGTTGGGGTAGGGACTTTTTTCTAGGTATTAAAAAATCCTGCATGTGAAATTATCTTTGTACTCACAGAAATTTGATAATTGATTCATGTGTAGCCTGTTTGAAAACCAATAACTATTTAAACAGCTATTCTCCATCAAGGCCGGCAGAACAGGAAATAATTATTTACTAATAGCGTTTAATAAAAAGAATAATTTAAAATAGCTGGAATATATGGAGGTATTAACATGTTAGCACCACCAAAGCTTGATACCATGAAATTTGGACAGTTTTAGGTGGATTTCATTTTATAAACAGCGATAAACAATAATTGAATTTAGTTTTAATTACTTGTTTTGTTTTCCTTTATGGTATAATTATTACTGTTTTCTTCTAAGTTATATTTTTCTAACCAGAGCTATAAGAACAGCAGTCATAAACGGTATATTATTCATTTAAAATGATAATGAAATATTGAACAACTCTTTCATATGAATCTTTTTGACAACATATATAAGATATTAGTGGTAAGTTACTCCTCCTCTTCCTTCACAAAGATCTCCAGAATTTATGGTTGTGAACATAACATGTCATTCATATTGAAGATATTAAATCTTCAGTCTGTTCAGTCTATATTTTTGGGAACATATCAGACTCTTATTGGTCAACATTTTAATTACCAAAAACAAGAGTCTTTGCTAGAATTGAAATATTTAAGAAATCAAATTTTAGTCCTACTTTGGAATCTAATGTTATTCATGTGACACCTTCATTTTGGTGGGGGCATTCTATTCTCAATTACAAAAAAAAACTATTGTTAATATTAATTCATGAAATTACAATGCGCTCACTACATGCGTGTGCACCTAAAAAATAACTGCATTTGTGAACTCACAGTTACTAGTGGAAAATAATATATAAAACTGAAAAACTTTATGATTTAAGCCTGGAGAGTACTTATATTATCAAAACATTTGTTCATTTTCTAAGTTGGCAAATATTCAAACTTGATAAAATAAATGTAGCAGTAATTCATAGAATGCATCAAACAAATGGTAAATATTTCTTCTATTTTTTCATCAAGAGGAAACATTTTCTATGATTACTTATATAAGCAAATATGAATCCAACCAATTCTTATAAATTAAGTATCTTTTCAAAACAGCATTACTTAACTAGTTTCTTTAAGTGATTCATTCACATTTTATTTGTATCTACTTGCTCACTTTACTTAGCTCTAACTTTATGACTTACTATCAGAAAAAATTGCATTTACATTTATTTAAAGTTAACAAGTGATGTTTGGATTATATTTGCATGTTCATGATCGGGTATGAAATTGAGGAATATCACAAGAAATTTGCCTTTTATTCACAATGTCTAAAAATATTCTGAGGCTATAATTCTGTGTAGCCAATTCATATTTTAAAATATTATGCATATATAATAATTCTAATGAATTCAGTTACTTTGAACAGCAGTTTTTTTTCTTTGCATGCAAATCTATGAACACGGTAATTGATATGAAAAATATGATTTTGCTGTTTATTTTCATATATATACTATAATTTATACTAGCCAAGTTATCACTTAAGAAAAAATAAGCATTTTATAGAGATAAGGTCACTCATGAAAACATCTTTTTTTTTTCATACTTTCTTTTAATGAATAAAGTCCTCATGTCCTAATTTTTAGATAAAATAGCTATCAAGAGTTGAGTTATGACAAGAAAATTCTGTTGCTTTTTTTTTTTTCTCTATCCTTGGTATGCAACCATCACATGTAAGAGAAAAAGTGTTTCCAGCTAACAGTTTAAGTATATTCTGTTCTTTGTTTTGATTAATTACTCTCTTGATCATGCCCTTCTATACTGTCTTCCTGTGTCATTACTGCTGCTGTCCAGTGTGCCTTGGTAGGCTAACCTCTTGCCAATCTTCAAGTCCAGCCTCCTGGTTCTCTTTCATTATTCTGGCCTTCTAAGCAGGCTAGTAACTTGCCAGCAACACAAGAGCATTTAGATTGTAAGGGTAAAAGAGGAAATAGATTTTGAAGTGTAAAGAATATAAAGATAGACCCAAATGTGTATTTGAATGAGATGACCTGATCCAATTTTACAAAACTTATTGACTTGAAAGAGGACATAATATAAAATAATTTATTTTATATGAACATTGAAGATGAGTTTAGATAAACATAGACACTTAACAATTTTGCAGCAGTGTCAGGTTTATTTACTTTAAGAGAATGCTACTTATGTCCTTATAATTATCAGATTTTTAAATTAATTCTTCAAGGTAAAATATGGTTTGGTTCAAATTAAGAAAATTCTTATAGATGATAATACTTTATGATTTTATTTGCTCTGTGCACAATTATTAAAATCATTTTTTTTATTAAAAAGAAAAATAATTCTAGAGAAGTAATTCACTTTTTTCTCATTTTGCTGATAGTGACTAATATTTGTTATTTTAATAAGTTTTCAAACTAATAAATGTTAATTTTTTTTTCTTACATCATTTTTAGAATTATTACATTAAATGAGTAGTAGATTTCCGATTTTCTTTTTAAGCTGCAGTTAAATAAATTCACTTCGAGGGACAGGCTTAATGTTTTATTTCATTTCACCTGCACAATTTTAAAAATGGGAGTTTATTTTATATAAATACTGGGCTGATGTTTACATTAATTTATAATGAAAATATTCTTATTTCCATTTGGAAATATTTCAACTTGGTGATTCAATGTGCCCAAGTTTTGGGGGTTTGCATATCACATTGGTTTATTTGGTAAATAATGACTTAATTATCTACATAAAATCTAAATCTACTACCAAAAATAAGATGTGAAATATATTGATTAAAAGGAAGTCATAAAAATAAATTTTAATAATATTCTATTATTTTCTCTAGCGGCAAACACTTTCTATCATGGCAAGTCTATATTTTTGCTGTGTTTACATGAAAAAGCAAATATAATTAGATATTAATTCTTAGTTATGCAAGTTTTGTTAAAACCTATAAAAAATGTTGCATTTTCTGTAGTTATGAAAGTTTTAAGATGGAATGCATGTGTATACAGACTAAGAAATAATTCTTTCATCATGTAATCTAGTCAAAATGATTTAATCTGTAACTTTTATATCAAAAGTATCTTTCACATTCATGCTTCTGATGTTTAAAATTTTTAAGAATTATTCAAAATAGACTAAGAGAATGGAATAAAATATTTAGAGTGTATATTAAGGTGTGAAAGTAAGAATAAGGGGCTTTATGTCTATTCCACAAACCATAATGATTGTCTGAAACACAAAAAAGGAGAGTGGGACTTGAAGTAATGCAAATAACATTTTAATAGTTCCCTAACAAGCGGATTGAATAATAAGTATGTACTTTTACACTTTTTTCAAATATCTACAAACTACTGTATGATGCATATATTGTTTTATTTCAGTAGGTTGCTAGATCTTTGAGTATAAAGTTTATTCATTTTCTGTCAAGAGCAGTGCAGAAATATGATAAATGAATCCAAGTTTTAAATGTTTTCACTGAAAAGACAGCTTAGTAAATACTTATTTACAAAATTGATGCTGTTACAACATATTTTAGATGTGACATAATTTGTTTATGATTATTTTTTTCATGTATGCCTAAGTTGAAATGAAATATCTATCTAAATAAAATTTCTATAATAAAACAAAGCAACTTCTTACAGTCCTAACAAAAAAGCTGAATTTTACTGATAATTCTCAACATTAATATACAAAAAAACTAATACATTATAGTTTGACATAAAAAGCTCTTGTTCAGTTTGTATCATTTAAAGTCAAATTTGAATATGCTAGCTTATTGACCATATCAATAACAGATGAGTAACTGCAAAGCTTCAGAAGTACATTATCACTCTGTGATAATTTTCAATGCGAGAAGGTTGAGCTGTTTTCTAAAAGTTGTGTCTAATTTTCCCAATTGTTTATCTCATGAGTAAATGAAGCAGTGCCAGTGATGACAATTTGTTGGTCATCTTTTTCCAGTTTCATTGGTTTGTTAATGGTAAAAAATAGTGTTATTCTTACTCTAAATTATATAAAATGTTCAGTCTTTAAACAGAAAGCCAATTTTGAAATATTAAATACTTAAAACTACTCAGTTTCTTCCAGTGTAACATCTGGTTTCAAGGCAGGAATTCAATTTTTCTTATTGTCAGCTTTTTTATGCACTGTGTAGATGTGTTTATAAAAAAACTTTTAGAGTAAATTTATCATTAAAAGAAGGAAAACATTAGCAAAAGCAGTTAGAAAATTATTATAAAATGGAGTCCCAAGTTCAAAGAAGTAGTTTTGTCGATAATACAATGTGTAAAATCTTTCATGTTTTACTGAGAACATCTTGTTATATCACCGATTGTAAAGTTGGGCTGTATTCCGTCCTCCATTACAACTACAGCCTTTTTACTTGCATGCATCGCTCTAAAATATAGAGAAATGTGATAATAGAAATAAAAGGTTCTTCATCAAGAATAGTATCAGTAATTAAAAAATAATCAAATATCTGAATTCAAGTGTTGATTTTCAAACTTTGCATAAGAAATCTTTAAAATTTCAATTAATTATTGTCAATATTTCAAACAGCCTATATAAATCAATAATTCTTATATAGTACAAAACAGAAAGCATTGTGAAAGTATAATGGAAAAGGGTTTAATTGATGAATTAATATAGAATATCTTTCAGAGTTATGAAATCTTACGTATGCTGATAATATTAAATAATAAAATACCATATAAGCTTTAAGAATTCAAGATACACTCTCCAAATCTAAACCCATAAACTGTAGGGATCAGAAGTAATGCAAAATATCTAAAAATAGATATTTATTTGATAAATACCCTTTTTTTTGTGGGAGCTGAAGTGAGACAGTTCTAGTGTATTGTAAGCTTTGGTGTAAATTTTTAAAATGTTTTCTGTTTTAATGCAATTATTTCAAGCTTTAAATTTCATTTAAGCCCTATCCTCTTGTATGAAACATTTTATTTTATTCACTTGTATATCCATAGCAAAAGACTATTATTAAAAAAACTAATTCCAGATTTGGTCTGCTACTTCTAAAAATAATTTCAGATTTATTTCACTATTTCTTATAAACTCTAATCTTTCTTCATTGACAATCTATAAATTAGCACTTTTATCATTTAATGTAAAGCCGCCTTCAAATGATTCTCATTCGGTTTTGCATCATTATTCGATAGTTACATAAAACATTAGAAGTCCAAATATCCATTGGTGTTTCAGAAGTAGAATCTTTGGGAAAAGGTTAAATTTGAAGAATTTAATACTACTATAAAAGAACATTTCTTTATATAACAAAAAACAAAAGTTGATAAAAATGGCAAATATTAACTATTCAATATACTTTATATTTGGCGATCAAGTAAAGAAATTATATTCAATAAATTTTAACCTAGCACCCAACAGCATAAACTAACCTGTTTTTAGAAATTAATTATATTTAGAAAATAGATTATTTGAATTGGGTGTTACAAATAATTTTGAAAGTTTTATATTACTTTTATTAAAACTTAATTGTTGATATACTAGATTATTAAGTTAAAAAAATTAATTCTGGGTTTTGTTAACAAAAATGCTTAATTTACTAAAAACCAACTCTTGAAGCAAATGTTTGGATAGAACTTGATTTTTCTTACTGAAACTGTTGAGCAAAGTTTTCATTGACAAAGAGTCATTAAGTGATAACATTGATACTTTGAAATTTTTTAATCTTTGAAGCAGTTGGTTTTATTAGTGCTGTTAAAAAGAAAATAAATACCAATTTTAAGGAATCATAAATTATAGAAAAATACAATAAACTCACAGAAATGTGGGTAGGCATGCACTTTAAAAAAAATTATTATATTCCTGATGGAAATTTATTTAAATTCAAAAAATAACTTTGCACTTTTAATATTAAAAATACTTTTTTGTGTCACTTCTAATTCACTATTCTAAAGATGGCATTTAAGTTTCAGTACATCACTGATGATTTATCTTTATAATGTTTTGTCAGGTAACCTCCTTAATTGCAAAAATATGCTTATAAGTTACATAAAACAATAACAGTGTCTTTTTCTGTGGTTTTATTCATGTAACATTTGCCCAGTGTGACATTCCTGTGCAATGTCTCATTCAGTTTTAATATCTTGATATTTTTTTTCATAAATTATTTAATTTCACTTCAAAAATAGCTTTTAAACTACTTATCACATTTTTAAAATATGCAAAACTTGCCAATAAATAATTTACTTTTTATTTTTTGGTTTAAATCTCTTTAGAATATGAAAATGTCTTTCATTCAGTTGTAATAAAGTAAATTCTTAGATGATGTCCTGCTGCATATCAGAATTGCTGTTTGCTAACCATTTGGAATATTAACACCAATTAAAAGTTATTACAGAAAAGAAAAACTGTTTTCCATAAGAATTTTTCTTTTTCTCTCTTCCTACTAAAAAGTTAAAAATGGGACAATATTTGAATTTAATTATTTACAAGAACAATAATAATTTCTTGCTTAGCCGACTTAATGTATGCTTTTGTCCTTTAGATTTCTCCAGCACAGTGATAATCTCATTTTTTATTTCTTTTTTTAAAACCCATTCCAAATTTTTCTGCCCTTTGTACATCTATGTCCATATGATCATCAAGAAAGCAGGCAGAGTGGCAAATAAATACTCTGGAACTGGCTTGTGCAACAGCTGTGTGTTTAACAATACTGTTGAATGGAAGAAAGAAAAATCTAAAATATTTGTCAAAAGGTAAAACAATTTTTTAGGCATTTGCTTGTACCTTTTACTAAAGCAGAGGTCTCTTGTTCAAATTCACCAGGTCTGGAGGCAACATGTTTTTACTTTCAAATAATTATAAACTACTTATATTTCCCTTTTCTTTTTGATTCTTCAAATATCTCAAGAAGGTTGTGAAGAGACCATTCTACCAATGATGAGGTCAGTGCAGTTTTTAAATGAACAAATGACCATGATTGGAAGAGAATTGCTGCCATCTCAGGGCTCACAACATTTGTGCATTGTTTAGATGTTCATATGACAACAGTTAGAAAATGGAGTGATCTTTGTCTTTATTTTTTTAAATTTTTATGGAAACATTTTAGTTTCAACTTCAGATTTGTTTTTCTTTGCCTATATATATTATAAAAGAAGTAATCAGAAATTAACTTTCAACAGTCTGAGATTTAATTTTTCTCTTTAACTTTAATTTAAGATAACATAAATTAAAAAATAATAATAATAAAGTGTTATGTATTAATTATTGAGGAATAAAATTCTATCCATATAGTGAATTTTTCTTTGCTCAGATTCTGGTTGTTTTCTGTTATAACATTTAAAATGTGTGTACATAGAAAGTAGAGAAGAAAATTTACTTTATATTTTTGTCCTAGATTTGACAATCAATAAAAACGAAATTAAGAGTAGAAACCAGTTAAGTGAACACAAAAAAATCAGAAAAATCCATGACATTATGGTTGATGCAACTCCAAGACTATCCATATTTACATAATTAACTTCATCTAGTAAATGAACATAATTACAGTAAATTGTACATAATGATTATATCCTTTAATTTCATGCATTTACGAAGCCATATTTTATAACACTAAAAGTTATTATATGTAATGTTTCCTTTTGGATTAGTGAAAGAAAAGTGCTTATGTTTTTCTGTCTGTAAAGTTGTTTGCTTTGGCAAAACTTCTGTCTTGTTTCTGCTGTCATATTTCCTAAAGAACTTGCACATGTTTTATGAAACGGAGAGTGGCTTATATATTTAATGTGTTATTTTAATCCTCAGGTTACAATTGGCCACTACATTGGTAGCATGGACTCAGCCTTCTGAAGAATCCTTGGAAATTCTTCTATCTCATAATGTGACTTTGGAAAATGTATTCTGCATCTTCAAAATTCTAATTCAAATAGTTTCTACCAAAAATTGAATTTTTTTTTCTTTTTGAAGAGCACATCCACTGGGTATGTCATTGACAAAGTCAGTCACTTGACATTTCGAAACTTGATTTAAAATTCAATGTTTCCTGTGTATATTCTTTCCTTTGTCTATGGTAGTTCTAATGTAAATAAAACTTTTAATTTAATTACCTAGTCTTGTGTTTTCTTGATTTTGTTTTCTTAAATATGTCAACAAGGATAGCAATTAAAAAAATTATTTTTCAGATATGATTCTTCCTAATATTTTTCATTCATTTTCTTTTGCAAACTGAATACTTCTTTTTGTAAGCAACTTCTATACTATACTTCTTTGGCTACCATGACAAAAAAAATCCTTTAAGAATTTATTATGGTAAGTATATTTGCAAGAGCTACCTTTGGGAAGAAAACTAAATGAGCTGGAATGCTGTTACATGCTAAATGAGCAAAGGAAAATATTTATTGAATGTTTACTTAAATTATGAAATCTATCAAAGACCTGAAGATGTTCTTGATCATTGTGAAAGAAAGTAAAAACACAAAATGATTATTGAAAAAATATCTACTCTATGTATGTAACAAAACTGAAATGCTCTAGTTCTTTACAAAATATTTAGTATCTTTCTGGACCTATATACTTGATATAACAGGTTACCAAGTTCAAAATTTCAATTAAACTTGATCTTTCATCTTTGCTAATAAAGCAGGTAATAGGAAATATGTTATAAAAAGTATATAGTCAACTTGATCACCAATAACATTGGTGTACTTTACTTTCTGCAAAAAATATCAAAGCGGAACACTGGCCTAAGACCTGGTTATAACTTATAATAGTTATCGCTTCAATATCTTTGCAAAGATTTTGAACTTAACCCCAAAACATCATAATTCTTATTGCTCATGTTTTATAATTAATGAAAATGTTAATATGCAAAATATGGAAGCAAAATGTAAATTAAATGATATTCAGACCAATTTTCAAATATTTGAAAAATATTCAACAGCAAAACGAATGTAAAAATATTATTGCAAATAACACATTTTAACCTCAATTACATTAACTTATACACTGCAAAATTTTCATATTTCTTATGTTATTCTTGAAGAATAACAATCCATGTGGACTGAAACTTAAGTATTACTGTGAAAACAAGACATAATATCCCATTGCCATGAATAGATTTATTAATTTTTTTTATTCCGTAAACAGAATTCTAGTGACGGATATTCATATTCTCTGATAGACAAATAAAATAGTTAATTAAAGGCTGATAAAGTAGAATATATAGACAAGTCACATGTCTATGTAAATAAATTAATGATATTCTTGAATTGAATATAAGCAATATTATAAACGTTTTGTTTTCTTTTAAAGAGCATTGAAGAAGTATTCAAAGTAGACATAATACAAATAATCAAATGAATTTCTATTAAGACTATTTAGTTTTAGATGGTTTTGATTATAATTCCTGGAAAAAGAGCCTATTTTAATAATATTTTTGTTAGCTGAAATGGAACCAGTCCAGAAATTCATAATTTGGCAGTTGCTTATGGCATGACTATCTTAATAATATTAAAAAATTCTGTTAATTTCTGTTGATAAACAAGTCTTATGATGATTACCAATAAAGGTTTTTCAATGATATTCATTTTCAAATGGTACAATTTATGATGAAAGAGAAAACAAATGGAAATGCCATCCAAAATCTTCAGCTTTAAACATGGCTAACATGTATGAAAATAAATAATGATAATGCATGTGCATGAAAAACATTTTTTATTTTCATCAACTCACATTTTTTAATGCATGAATTTGAATAAATGTTTAACAGAATTAATTTCTGACACAAATTTACTTTGCATGACATTCATTTCTAATATACACAATGGTATAATTTGTGATGAAAAAGAGAAAACATGCCAGTGGATGCAAAAATGGGAATGCCAACCAAAATCTTCAGCTTTACTTACTATTATTCTGACTAATATGTGAAAATAAATGTTGATAATACACATGTGCAAGAGAAATATTTGAATTAATGAGATATGTGTGTGTTTACTTATTTTCATCTACAATTACAACTGATTAAATAGACATTGAAACAAAAATGATCTAAAAGCTACTATTAAAGAATTGACTTTATTGGTAGAGGGCAGTTGAAACACTTATAGAAGAAAAATTACTTATGTTTATTAAAGACAATGTGCAAATTAAAAAGTTATGTACCAACTGTTTGACAGGTAAGAAGAAAATATGTTGCGCATATTCTGAAAAAGTGACTTACATTTTTTTTTACTTTTATATTCAGTTGATCTCAAGAAATTTACCAATAAACAAATGATGCTTATTCTAATGCATATTCTCAAAGAGACATAAAATAAAAGCCACTAATAAAATGTGCAATCATGTGTACTTATGATTCTCAAATGAAATACTCCATTGTTATCAATAAAGTGCTGTAAATATATATATATATATATATATATATATACACATACACACACAATGATACATTTATTGTCAAATACATTAAAAAAAATTTTAACAATTATAAATTTTCAATTAGAATAAATAAAAAATCTTTAGCTTTTGAATCTATCAATCCTACAATAAAATAACACAACTGTTAAATGACAAAACAAGATAAAATTTTGCAGTTATAATTACTAAGCTAAGCTTATTTTGGCACAAGGCCATTATTGTTGGGTACCTAGTCACAATTGAGATGCAATGACTCATGAGGTTAACCTATTAAACATCAAGTCAAGTCAGTATCCCAAGAAATTACACTTATAGTATGACATTTTTTATCACATGCAAACATTTTTTGTAAAATAAATTTGAAAAACAATTTTTGTATCACCTGAAAGAACAGAATTGCAAAAGATAGACTACAGATAGTTTCATTCTCAATTCAGTTACAAATGAAGAGAGATGAGAAATTTCATTTGCTGTTTTATCATTATAGTTAGAAAAAGGTAACTTAAAATTATATGGTATTTTTGTTGAAAATTCCCTAAATAAAATGCTTCTTTTTGGTATATAAACAAAAAAAAATTATTTAAAACAATATTTAAGAACTTTACAGAAATAAGAATGTCTCTAACATAATTATTTGTAAAAATTTCTCCTGTTAATTTTGTTTTATTTGCTCTTTTTTTTCCTTAGATATTAATGAATGCACATCAAAGAAAAAGCTCAACTGCCCTGGTCCTTGTATCAATATTCCAGGTTCCTACAGATGTAATTGTTCAATCCCAGGATATAAAGACAGTTCAAATCTTCATGCATGTGCAGGTCAGATACTTTTATTTATTTGTTTATCATTATAATTACTTATATTCCAAGAGCAAAATATATATATATATAAAAAACTAGTGGTAGTTAATTGAGAAACAGGCTTGAAATCATAAGAAATAATAAATTAAATTTAAGTAGGACTCAATGATTTTGTGCTCTAAAAATTTCAGAAAAAAATAACAGAACAATTGTGCAGGTATTACTTTATCACCAACACTCAAACCACCAAAAATGTAACTTTTACAAAATTTTAATATTAAACAAATTTATTCTGACAAGTTGCCATAGTTTCAAATACAACAGAAATTAAAACATACTTAATATTTTTTCAGAGAAATAAGCATACAGTTTATGTTTAGGAGAAGATATTTATGAAGAAACTTTATATGATATACAATTTCTTTAAATAATTCACATAAGGTAATAATCACGTTTTTGGCAAAGTATAGAAAAAAAAACTTAAATTAGAGAAGCATTGACCAAAAGGTCAGTTTTTAGATTTTGAGCTGACATTTTTTTTTATTCACAAGATGAAGGTGAAGTAGACTTAATAGAATCAGATTTAAAGTTGTGACAAATTATTTTCATATTTTGAACTCGTCTCTTTTTATCAAAATCCTTTACAATAACATTTACCCTTCAAAAAAAAGACAAAGGTCTATTTCTCTTTTAAAATATTAACTTCATTGCTTTCTGCACATTTTCTTTCCTCTCCACATTTTATTCCCTTGTTTTGTAGGGGGGGACAAACTCTATATTTAAATCATTTCGTTACAGTTTTATCAATATACTTTCTTGCATTTCACTTAGCATAAACCGTATTTATTTGGTTAGAGGAATATGACAGAAATAGTTTTTTCTTACACATCATCTTCAAGTACAATTGAGTATTTGAATTCACAGTATGATTCATCAGATCAATAGAAGATGTCAAAATCAAGTGGTATTAATACACACACTCCTTACACTATGTCAATCTTGTTAACTTTGACTTGTGTGTATTAAGATATACATGAGAGGTTATCATAAAAACTGTCCTTTGTGCACAGTCTATAATCGCAAAGTCTATCGTATTCTATGAGGAGTTTCAGCTTTTTACTGATAGAATAGTCTATCTTTTATCAACACCACTTAAGTTGAGGCTTATCATTTTGAATTGGTGGACAGAACATAATCCAATCATTTGTGGGATAAAGGAAGATTAAAGTCAATCAGCTTCATCTACCACAGTCTTTGGTTTTATAGAAATGCTCATTTATATCTGATATTCCAGTATCTTCCATTTAAATAATATCAGACCCACATTCTACAAAGCATAAAGAGTATATTTGTTGATAGCAAAGCAACAGAGATAAGCATTTGGTATGTATTAAGACTGAAGTTACATTTCTCATATTAAGGAAACAGCGATACTCTGCTGTTGCAGGTTCAACAATGTACAATCTATTATTTGTTCTCTTCAAGGCTGAATATCTTAAAAATTGACTATGTCAAGAAATTGGGATAACATACAAAACAGTTAAATAAGTAACATGTGCACCTCAATTAAAAAAATAACTTATATATATGTGTGTGTGTATATGTGTGTGTGTGTGTGTGGTTACAGAAAATAAATAAAAATAATCTAAGCTATAGATAATGTAAAAAACAAAAAAAAAAAAAACTGATACCTTTTTAGGTGAACATTTCTAGTTTTTATATCTGTATTGTTACATGATATTATCTTAACCCAATGTTCCTGACCATATATTTTAAAGGAACTGAACTGAGTGCATGCATGAAAACACTTAAGAATCAATTTTATTATAGGGATTTTACACTGAGCTTCTGTACACATACATAAAACTGATTGTTATTTTTGCTTATATTTTTTCTGTACAAATGATACATTGCTTTATTGACTTATTCAATTAAAGAATTTCATAGAGGTTTATTTCTACTACACACAGAATGAGAAAAATGTATAACTATTCAAGAACAATACGTAAAAGTTATATGTCCTAAACTAAAAATGTTTCTATCTAAAATCAGACTAGCTTGACATTGAATCTTATTTATTTGCTAACAATCTAAGTATCTAATAAGTCTATTAAAAAGAGACAAATAAGAAAAACAGATACATGTACAAATTTATAAACTAATTGCTCAAATACAAAAAGGTTATAATAATAAATAAATACAAAAAGATTATAGTAATAAATGGTTATAGTAAAAGGAAATGATAGTCAAGTACTACAAGTTATGTTCTTTGAATGTGCAGTAAATGTATAAAAATCAAGAGGTCAGTTGAATCTGCTACCTTGGTTTCAACCTTACAGTATCCTCAGGTGATTTTTATCAAATGACCTCTTAACACTTTATTTTTTTAAAAAACTAATGAAAGCGATATTGTTTTTTTTTTTAAAAAAAGAAACAAACACAGAAGAAGGGGAAAGAGAAGAAAAGTAAGGGTATTATAAAAGTATCAGTGGTGGTGGGGTAATTGAAATATACATTTTTTTTTTCTTTATCCAGCCTCATGTGCTTAAGAGGAATTTCTTAATATGTATGCAAGGACTCAAGACCTCAGATTTCTGGTTCAAAAGATAAAAAAAAAATGTATATTTTAATTACCCCCCCCCCAACCAATACTTTTATAATACCCTTACTTTTCTTCTCTCTCCCCTTCTTCCTTCTTCACATTCTCCTCCTCCCTTTATATTACACCCAATGTCATGTGTTTTTTTATTTTGGAAAAAACAAAAAACAATATCACCTTCATTAGTTTTTTAAAAAAATAGTGTTAAGGGGTCATTTGCTAAAAATCGCCTGAGGATATCCTAAGGTTGAAACCAAGGTAGCGGATTCAACTGATCTCTTGATTTTTAAAGTTAAAAGCTCTACCTGTTATTTTTTTTTTTCACATGTGTATTAAGCACTTTTTAATACTACTGTTTCCTGGTCTGATTCAATTCTGACCATTAAACTTTTATATATATATATATATATATATATATATATATATATATATATATATCTGTGTGTGTGTGTGTGTGTGTGTGTGTGTGTGTGTGTGTATATATATATATATATAAGTTTAATTTTTTTTTTTTCTAAAAAAAGGTTAAAAACAGAAAAGTATATACTGAACATTTTGTGCTAATTCTATAATTTTCTATTCTTCTGTCAACATAAAGTTTATTTTCTTCTGTCTTTAGAATTCTACTTTAGGATTGATTTTCTGGCAATATTTAGCACTGCCACTTTAGTGAGTTCTGCTAGAGTAGACAATATTTATTTTGTTATTTAGTTATGACTAAATTTTACAGCATTGTAATTCAGTAATCAAAAATAAGTCTATTCCTGCAAAAAAAAAAAAAGAAAAAAAGTTTTTTTTTAATTCTATATCAATCAATTATGTGTAATTTTTTAATTCTATATCAATCAATTATGTGCATAGGCGATCATGCATCTTTCAATATATGACTGATGAGGCAGATTTTTTCCCGTAGTAGTTTGCCATTTCTTTCTGTGGTAGACCAGTTGCCATCAAGGCCATAGAACCCAATCTGTCCTGCTATTTACCCACAGGTGGAGGGAGAAGAAGAGGATTCATACCTTTCCCAAATGTATTAGCATGTAAGTGAATATAATGGACTCAATTGGAATTCAAACTCAGCTCTCTGATTCCTCAATCTGAGCTGCTATCCATTACTCCACCTTGATAGTAAGTATTATTAGTCACGATCGATTATTTTTTTCCTGATAGAGGATTAAAACACGAGTCAAATAGAATCTTAATATATCTATACAAATAAAAGATTTCTTTAATATTGTTTAGGAACAAAAAAGACAAAGATTGATGAAAAGAATTTAGGTGACATAGGCTTTGAGATATTCTTAGTAAGGCTAAAATGTTTACAATATGCCCAGACTTTATTCTTCACAATTTCAGTACCTTGTTAACAATAATTTTTATACACTTTTAATAATGCATGAAACAGATGTTTGTCTATTGTATGCTAAACAACAAAACGACTAGCTATTATCAGCAAGTAAATAATTCATTCATTTTCTATGTCTTATCAACCCTTTACAAGTTATTTAAAGCCAGAAAATATTTTTTTAGATTGCAAGAATCTTTGTTTTTTTGGAGGTGGGGTGGAGGGAGATAATAATGATTTTACAGATACAAGTCTTAACCCATAGCTGGGAGGAGAATAGGTGGATTCATCCCTTTTTCAAGGGTATTTAAACGTAAGTGAATATAACAAACTTGACAGGAATTGAAACTCGGCTTTCTGATTAACAATTCTGAGCCATTATCCATTACATCACCCACAAATCCAAGCTTATAACACCTGGTATTCCCAAGCAGTCACCCATCTAAGTACTGACCAGACTTGACATTGCTTGACTTTGGTGATTTTATGGGAACCGATGTTTCAACATGATGTGACGGTTAAGCATCTACAAGTAAGAACTAAAAGTTTTTGTTAGATCAATTTTTTGGAATTAAATCTAAATTTTAACTATAAAAGTTTTCCCTTAAACAATAAATTCCAGCCAAGGTATTTGCATCTCACAACAAATCATGCATATTTAATCATTTCCTGCTCACCAGGCACTAATATTAGCATTAGTGTATCTATTGGTAAACTAATACTGAATAAACAGAAATGAAAGACTAGATAAACACCCATACACAATTAAAACATTTAATAAATACGTATTATATTATACAAAAATGTCACAATAATCTGTATGTGTCCCAAACCAGATGAATGTATGCATTGATCCAAGAACAAGCATGTCTGAACTGAGGTACAGATAAAAGACACAAATGTCTTACTTACTGTTTAAGTGATGTTTTTCTTTTAAATATATTAATTGACAGAAAATACTTAAATTACTGAATTAGAATACATTAAATTGTTGCAAGAAGTTGTCATATTAATTTTTCAATTGTCTTATCTTAGCATCTTGTTAATTAAAATGCTTAACTATAAACAATCATAAAATAAATATAAATCTTTTTGATCATCACTAATAAGTAGAAGAGATCAGAAAGTACAAGTTGCAATAAGACTTACAATAGATATTGTAATTGTTTTATACAGGAAATAAATTTTATGCCTAGATGATTTCATTAAGACATTTATCAAGTAATATTTGCTTTGCTTTATGTTGTATAGCATACCCATGAACACTAATGGGCATGTCCTAATCCTCATAAATATGTTGGACACTTGTAAGTGGGAATAATATGGTATCTGTGTCTAGCAGTGGTTTACCTACTTCACGCTACTGGCAAGTATTGTATTTTGTTGATGCTATAAAGATTACCATTTCATTCCAACCTCCATTTTGGTTATTCCTCATTCAAGAAACTCTTCCTAGGTTTAGCATATGCATAAAATATTTTGTTAAAATATATGGACGATAACAACTGAAATTTGATAAAAAATTACTTTAAATGTTAATATTTGTCAACTTTTAAATCAATAGCTACAACAAATATGTATCAGAAATTTATTTTTATTTATTCATTATTATATTATTTAAGGAAATTAAAAGCAGAATACAAAAATCAGCAGAATATATGAATGAAAATTACAGAAATGTTGTAGCTTTTCTTATTTGTAAGAACTGCCACCCCTAAAAAAAGCAAAGAAATAATCAGTGAATACAAACAATAAAATCCAATACTTCCATTAGCCTAAAACCAGTCAATGTATCCAACCAGAAAACTGACAAAATAAGAGAAAAATCAGAATTTTAAAAAAGAATAATGGTAAGACAGACATTCATTCACTTAACAACAATGACAATTATTTTTCAAACTTTTAAAGACTTTTGACATTTTTTATCATGCACCTTATCTTTTATTACAATTTTTTGATAACATCAATAATCTAGGTGAATGTACAGAAACATTATTTTAAAAAGAATGACATACTTTCATATATTTTTAAAAATCCTTAATGGCAATAACCTGGATGTGTGGGTCATGTAAAGGATAAGCAGCTTGGAATGAGAAATCAGAGAGAGAAATTCAAATTCCAGTTGAGTTTTTAACATTCACTTAAGTACAGGAGAAATGTATGAATCAATCTCTTCTCCCCCCAACTATAGGTTAAATAGCAGGATAGACTGGGCTGTCTAACCATTTCTTAATATGGTCATGTTTGAATTGTCAATAAGCTAATTAACAAAAACTGATAGAATCTTTAAGTCTATGTTCAGTTATAACAGAAAAATGTATGTAATTAAAAGAAACATTGGTCAGCAATATAAAATAAGTTTAATATATTAATTAATTACTTTTCATTATATCAGCTTAACATATACACGGATGTGCCTAGCCTATTCAACCAAATACTCTGGGAAAGACATAATCCCATCTCATCTCACCCAACCTCTAGCTATGGGTTAAATAGAGTAGACGGAGTTCTCTAGCCTTAGGTAGCAACCAGTCTAGGAGAAGGCAACAAGAAATTACTCCACTATTTTTCCAAAGAGAAATCATGGCAAATCACAGATAACAAAGAAAAGGGATCTATAGAGAGCCACATGCATCCTGAAGGAACTTGGCATTAAAAATTACAAAATAAATGAATTTTTTTTTTTAAATTGTATAGATGTAATAAATGGTAATAAATCTATTGATGAGTATAAATTTAAAGAAAAAAAAATGAATGGACTGACTAAAATGCATTGGCAAAACTAAAGGCATAAAAAAGAGCTGAAACCGCCTGAAAATGTTGGAACATTAATGACACTTCTCAAAATCATAGGCAAAACTTTTAAATTATTGTTAAAATTAAATGATTCCAAAATCGAATTTAGGACACAATATCTAAAGTAAATTAACTTGAATTGACTAAATCTCTCTCATGTAAACATTCTGTGAAGAATTGTGAGTTCAATACCTGGTTAAGGCAGGGGAGAACTTGGAGAGGGGAATTAACAGGAGATAACTGATAACTGACATCCATTAAACATGGCATGTGGAACTAGAACAGTCTACCCCAGTGCGTGAAATAAAGAGTTCAGTTCGACATTCCAACCACCTGAAAAAAGCCGGAGTATACAATGGCCAAAACGTTGTGATAAATATAGCAACAAAGACGAGGACAATAGTCCGAATAATGTAAACAGTGTACATAATACCTCATCTCAAAAATATAGACAGTTTCTGTGAAGAAATAAGTAAAATATAGATAAACTAACACATATCAATACTCACAAAAATATCATAGGTTGCTTCAAATGAATGAAATTTATCTTGAGTATATTTACAAGTACAAAATGTGGCCAAAATGTTCAGAACGGCATTGTTTTCATCAGAAAAGTAGGTATAAGTTTTTATCAAAGTTGTTTTTATATTCTATAATTTTTAGACAATAAATATGATATTATTTGTTATTGTCTGAGATTTTGGTGCAATTTGAGAGGATAATACAAAAGTTATGGATGATTTAGTGATTTACTGCTAAACTCATGGCAGCCAAAATGATCAGAACGGTTGCTTTTACTCCGTGTTTTAGTATATTTAACCGGCGAACTCTATTTTTTAAAATTTGTTTACGTGACGGTTCGTTTACTAAACATTAGTAAGAATATCTGCAGTGTACTTTGTTAATATAATGCCACTTACTCCATTACCAATTCGTCAGCAGATTATTAAGCTTCGAAAGAAGGATAATTTAAGTATTGGGTCTATTGCAAAGATTGTTAACAAGTCAAAAAGTGTTGTTCACGGTATTCTTAAGGTCTACGATGATTGTGGTTCGTGTGAAGCAAGAAAGTCTACAGGTAGGCCAAGAAAAACGACCAAGAGAGAAGATCGTGCTATGGTAAAGTTGGTTAAAAAGGACAGATTTAAAACTGCTGCTGCTGTTTCTCGGGAAATGAGCATTGTAGTGAAGAAAACTTTATCTCGAAAAACTGTCTCGTCGTTTAGTTGAACATGACCTACAAGCAAGAGCACCTGCAGTGAAGCCACTGATCAGCTCCAAGAATAAAAAGTGTCATCTTACCTTTGCAACCGATCATGTGTTGTGGTCTCAAGAAAAATGGCAAACAGTGCATTTCAGTGATGAATCTAAGTTTATGTTATTTGGCTCAGATGGGAAAAGGTACATTCGTCGAAAAGTAGGTGAAAAATTGTCGCCTAAATGCCTTAAGACTAGTGTTAAATTCGGTGTAGGAAGTGTCATGGTTTGGGGGATGATATCTGAAGATGGTGTGGGCCTTTGGTGCGATTACATGGAAAGGTAAATGCAGGAGCTTATAAACAACTTGTAAAAGATCATGTCTTGCCTGTGCTGAGAAATTCAACTAAGCGACCACCCATATTCATGCAGGACAATGCTCCATGACACAAGGCTAAGGTGGTCATGAACTTCCTCAAGGCTGAAAAGGTTATTGTTATGGATTGGCCTGCTCAAAGCCCAGATCTCAATCCTATTGAAAATGTATTCTAGGAGAATGTCCGAAAGCCAGAAATCCTAAAACAACCGAGCAATTATGGAATGCCCTTCAGGAAGAATGGAATAAGATCACCCAGCAAGAAATTGGATATTTAATTTCCTCATGTAGTCGAAGATGTCAAAGTGTGATTGAAGCTAAAGGGCTTCACACTAAATATTAAATAATTCCAGTATTCTCTGTCATTTTTGATTATTTTGTTATTTTTTCAACTTTTCTGATCATTTTGGCCACCATGGGTTTTGCAGTAAATCACTAAATCATCCATAACTTTTGTATTATCCTCTCAAATTACACCCAAATCTCAGACAACAACAATTAATATCGTATTTATTGTCTATGAAAATTATAGAATATAAAACAACTTTGATAAAAAATTATACCTACTTTTCTGACAAAAATGATGCCGTTCTGAACATTTCGGCCGCAACTATATATAATGTGTGTGTGCATGCCGGTTTATTTATTAAACAGTATATTTATTCCTTTTCGTGTACTAGCCTGAATGTTGAATATGCGTTTTGAACATTTTGGCCACAACTGTATATGTAAAAAGTTATTTAGAAAATATCACAGCTCAACATCTGTAGCAATGGTACATTTGTAAATAAACGAAAAGAACGTCCCCAGAAATATAATTAAATCCATAGTTGATGAAAGTAACACTATAAAACATATTTGAAGGTGATAATGTGATTTAAAAACCAGCAGGTTTTCTTGATTTTACTATTAATATTTATTTATGTCAATGAATGATGTAAATAAACAACAGAATACTAATGAAATAAACCACACTTTTTTGTTTGTTACTGAAATATCAACTACATAAAAAGAGGTACAATATTTCACATTTTGTATTAAATACAATAGACAAGAGAACTAATCGACTGTATGTTCTATAAGAAACAACTGCATAATAGCAACAATTAAATATTTCTAATTTATACAAGTAATGCTCTCCATAGACAAAAGATCTACCATATTTCTCCAAGATTCATAAACTGATTATAACTGATTTTACTCTGAATCCTCTACTTGATCAATTTTTTTAATTTCTTAAGCAAAATTTTAATTACCTATTAAACAAAAGTAACAAACTATTCAAATTGTCATCATTGAATGAATACTTAATTTAATAAAATTGACCAATGTATAAAATATATATAATATGGAAATATATATATATATATATATAATGCTGTTCGATAAAAGTGACTCACCTGATTTTTTTTACTAAAAATATTTTTTGTCTATTGTTTTTGGGGTTAAAATAAATTTTTAATCTAATATAAAGACCCCTTCCTGACCACCTAGAAAAAAGTTTATTCACCCTAAGATATTCTACTGATAATTATAAATTTGGATATAAATGAGATTCAAGAAAAACTGTGCAAAAAAAGTGACTCAGATATCGCATTCTAATGATTAAACTGGTAAATTTAAAAAGCCTTTGAAAAAATATTGAAAACTATTTTACAATACACTCAGAACAATATTCTAGAGAATTCTAGAACAGCTTAAATTAAATCTAGAGTATTCCAGAAAATTCTAGAAAGCCTCATACAGTATAAAAACAGCTTGAAATAGCCACTCAAGTCACTAACCAAATGAAAGGGTACAAACACACATCAGAACCACTTATGGCATCGATTACTGCCCTCTCAAAAGCAGGCAAGTCTATGAGAGAAATTGCAGAAATATATTTATCTATAACCTCGCAATCAACTGTCTCTCGAGTGCTTAGGGCACATAATGATGCCATTCCTGCTCCAAGGAAGGAAACAAGGGGATGAAAGAAAATGATTGATGATAGAACTGGCAGGGTAATCAAGAGAGAAGTTGCGAAAAATAGGACTATAACTAGTCAAGAAATTGCAGCCAGTCTAAGCGAAGATCAAGGTGTTAGTCTTGCCTTTTCAACAGTCCGTCAGGGGCTGTTAGAACAAGACTACAAATCTTGTACACGAAGGTTTAAGCCACTAATAAGCAAAGCCAACAAAGCCAAGAGACTTGAATGGGCTGACTATTACAAAAATGTCACCGTAGAAGACTGGAAGAATGTTCTCTTCTCCGATGAAACGAAAGTTGAGCTAAATTCAAAGGATAAGGTGAGTCACTCTTATCAAAAAGCACTGTATGTATGTATATATATATATATATATATATATATAAAAATACTAAATCAATATCACGCTCATTAATTTATTATTGACACTCATAAACACATGATACTTTAAATGTCAATTGTTTTATGTAATTTTCACTATAGAAAATATTTTCAAAGCTGCTCTATATGTTTTATATATCAAATGTACAGTCATTTGTTAAATTTTGGGAAGTAGTTTGGGTGAGGAACTTTTCAAAACCCCATCATAAAATGAAGTTTTATTTCTGTTCCAAATTAAAAAAAATTATATAAACATCCAACTTTCAAGAATAAATATTTTTAGTTATAAGAATAATTCTTCATCAAAAAGAATAGATAAATGTTCAGTGTTCTACAGTTTAATCCAAAATTTTATGTTGATCCATTCTACTGTATTTGATTAGCTCCTTAAAGTGGTATACCAAGGTTGAGTGAATCTAGTATTTATGGTGAATTAATATATGTGGCCTTTTTTTCATAGCATAAATACCAACTTCATCAACAGTTTCAATGTTGTACCTATTTAATAATATAGTGGAAAACATTTGTAATATTCAGATTCAATCAATTATGCTTGAAATCTCCTTGAACCCGATTTATTTTGGAATACTGTCTGCTACTGACCACTTCAGTTAATAACTAAGGACTGTGTATAAAATAAATAAAATTATACAAATAAATTAAAAAAGCATATTTTTTAAAAATTTTCAATACAACTCCTTTCTAATTTACTTTCATAAAATCATTATTTAATCAAAACCTGATAGAGTTTAAACTATTCATAATACAAGTTCAAAATATCTTTTTATAATGGAGAAATTAATATTGCCACATTTAATGAGTACTAAGTAAAAAATGTACAAAACATCATTGCACAATATGTGTGTAGATAAAAGCAAACCTTTTTAAAGATAAAAGCAGGACTTTTCATAGGATTCTTTGTTATATATAAAGATACAAATACTGATTTTTTCATTTTAAATAATCAATCTTTCTAATACATCTTTTATTCAGTAACATGATAAAATCAGTTTCTTTCATCTAATTCCCTACTGAATATCTTACTGATTTGCAAGTAGTTCTCTACAAAATTTTAAGCAATACAAAGAGAGCAAGTGCAAGAATAATTTAACACACACACACACAATTTATAATTACAAGTCATAAAAGAAAAGAAATTAATTTTTCTTCAGAGTCTGACATTATCAATTGTTCAGTGTTTTGCTTAAGTCATTTTGTAAGTTAAGAGCCACCAAGAGACTTGAATGAAAAACTTAATTTGGTTTAAGTCACTAATGTTTTCTGTGTGCATTTCTTTTAATTCCAAAAATGCTCAGATGTAAATGAATGTCTGGTCAACAATGCTGGATGCGAAGATAGATGTGAAAACTTACATGGTTCATACAAATGTCGCTGTGAAAAGAAAGGATATCACTTGTCCCCAGACAGACATAATTGTAAAGGTAAGGGCTTCCTTTAATGATTATACCTGGATTGGAAATAGAAAATTTACAGAGAATCAATTTTTATTATTTTCAATTGTTATCTCATGCTACTTACTTACATTACAGGTTTGTAAATTATTATTAATGATAATTTAAAGAAACAAAGATTAAAGCTAATCAGGGTTGACTTTTACAATAACATTAACAATCATAATTCCGCACAACTTGTCCTTTGTTTTTATAAATATTTCTTGCCACTTTACCATCACTTTTGACTTTGTGGTACTTGTCCTGCTGAAATTTATGAAGTAGTTTACTCAAGGTTTACTCTGTTTCTCTTATTTTCAATATTCTTGTGAGTGCCTAAATTTCCCACACCTTTTTCCCTTTCTTATATATTCCTACAATTCTAACTCTTTCTTACTGTCGACAACGTTTTCTTTATCACATTTTCTATTTTGTTACTATACTATTCAGATAGTTAAATTTCTACACTAGCCTGATTTTTATTTCTCTGATACATAACTCACACTTTGATTGTCCCTTTTCCTGACAACCATATCTTCCTAATGGTTACTGCCTTGTCTAACAGTCCTTTCAGTTTTCTTTCTGGATTTGTCAACAGCATAACGTTGTGCACATAGCATATATTGCTATGGTTACATCCACCAATAACATGTTTTCTGGTCACCTTACAATCATCTTGCTGCACAGATTAAATAAATCTCTTTCTGTTTTTGTGTATTCATTCTCTATCCACATGAAAGTTGTTTGCTTCCAGTAGATGCTATGGATTATCTGGCTACCTTTTCCAGGTATATCAAACTTTCCTAATTTTTCAGATTTCTCCACATATAATCCATAAAACATAAGTATTCATCTTTCTGCACTTCTATTGCTCAGTCTTATAGCATTCCCAAAAACTGCATTTCTTGTTTTAGTGTCTTAAACAAAACCACATTGTTTTTGCTCTATTTCTGGTCTAATTCAGCTATGAGCTTTATTCATTAGAATCATAACTATTAGCTTAGTTATGTGACTCATCATGATAATTGATCAATGGTGTTTGCATTAATTTGCATCAGGTTTCTTTGAAGATATATTTGATGAGATCATTTTATATTTCGCTGCTATAACATTTTACTTACCTCTAAGTAATTTTTGACTCTTTACCATCATCCATCTATCTTTGTTCACACATCCATCACACATTTTTAAGTAGGTTACTGTTTCCACATTTCTCTTGTTTTCAAATATGTCCTGTGAGTGCTAAATTCTCCAAGTACTCTTTCTTCAGAAATTTCAACTATTTCCTCCTGATTGTAAGTCCCCAAATCATCTAAGCATATCAACATCTCTATAAGAATCTCATCTGGTTCTACTGCCTTGTTTCTCTTGGCCACTGCTAAACTCAGATTTTAGTATTCCATAATTCTATGTATTGCAGCCTTTTCTCCTCTGTTGTCATGGGAGGTGATCATTCTTGCAGTCATTGTTTGGATATGTGTTATAGTGTAAAAATGCATTTGTAAATATTACTCATCCACAGAAAATGATATTCTATACAAAAATTATTACTTTAAAAACTGCTTGAATGTTCCCTGACCACATTTCCAATGATGATTAGTTATTTGTCAATGACAGCTTAGTTGAAAGAAAGAAAGTCATCAAGAATAGGAAGCAGTCACATCAACAAGCAAAATGCTTAATCTTACAATAAATTAAAAATAGTTTACAGGGCACAATGTATGAATACTGCTTGTCTAAGTTGGACCACATTTTTAAAAGAAAGTAAACAACATGTTTTCTGGTCATCTTACAATCTTCAAAAATTAAATATAATGAAATTAAATGTTTTTCTTATTAATTTCCAATAGAATTAATCTGATAACAACATCTAATAAAACCAAGTGCTATTCTTTCTTGATTGGTCAAATGTACCAAATATCAAGTAAGTTTTATCCCATTTTATTCCAATCTTAGAATTTCTAAGTTCAAGTAAAACTGATCACATGCACAAAAAGTTAATATTAATAGCCTTTTTCTCCTTGTTTCTTTCAGATATCAATGAATGTAAACGATACAAGAAGGCATGTCAAGGTGGAAAGTGTTTAAATACCTTAGGATCTTATGTTTGCAAATGTAATAAAAGCTTTATACTTAGTGCCGATAAGTCTCACTGTATTGGTAAGCAAATAATTTATATTAAACCATTGTTCCTCATTGATGAAGATGTACATTAATTCTTTGATTTAATTTTCTTCTTTTGCAAATTTTCATATGGTTTAAATTTCTGTAGCTTTTGTTGTCATTATTAAGTCACTTATGATTGTTGATCACAGATGAGTTAGAAACAAAACAAAAAGCACTAAAAAAATACTGACTTCAGTAAGTGGTAATAAGTAAAAGGTTTAAAAGTATTAGTCTATTGCCAGACAAGATAAACAATTTGCGAATATCAAAGCCATTAAACGATTACACTTAATGCTATTTGATTTCACTGTATTTATCTATTATTTTTTATATATGACTAATCCATCAGAGGTAACACATTATGGGAATGGTTAGAATATTGTAAATGTCCATTTTGTTCAATGCTGAATTCAGAAAGAAAAATAAAACACCAAGTAGAAAATATGTCCATCAAAGTACACACAGTTAGCCTTCCAGAGAATGTCCTCATTACATTTTACCTTTGAGGAAATGAGAATATTATTATGTATTTCTCATGAGATTTAATTATCCTGAAATGCTTTTAACCAAAGAAAATTTATAGAAGAGAAAAATTTGTGTAATCTGCATGGTAATAGATATCAGGGTTTGATACAACATTTCTTTTAAAAAAGAGTTCTTTCACTTTTCATGTTGGAAAAAAGTAAAGTTGGCAAAACTTCCAATTGAACATATTCAAAAAAAATCTACAAAAAATAGTAAAAGTAATGAAACTTAAAATGCAATATAAAGGAGAAACCTAATGCTTAAACTGATCATAATTTCCTTTGGCACTGGTATTTACACAGGCAATAGATATTAACTGAGATATGCCGCAAGAAATTTTAAAACAGCCTTAACAAAAAGAATTTCGATAAGAAGAGCATAGAAAAGTGACATTTTCCTTCTATTTATTCTGCTGTAAAGTGTTTTTTTTTAATCATTTCACCCCAATAAAGCCACTAAGACACTGAGAATGAAAGAATAGGAGAAAAAGAAAAACATTATTAAGAAGAGAGAACAATAAAAGAAGAGGAATTAAGAAGACAGAAGACAATGATTGACATTGCTTTTAAATTTTTGAAGATCAAAGCAAGAGACTGAAAGAGAGTTAAACAAGAAGTGCGAGCGAAGAAACTGTTAGCATAGAACTTATGGTTACATTTAGCCATTTCAGCTGTAAAATGAGGAGACCTAACTGCCAATCTAGTGCTGCACATAAATTTGTAAAGTCAATGTACCAAAGAAGAAAGTACAGCAGAACAATTACCATGAAAATATTTAGAGAAAAGCACAGGGAAGATACGTTATGGCAGTAGGAAAGTGACTGAGGTCAAGATGTCAGGGCCGATAACATTGCAGATTCTTCTTTGAATTTTAACAAGAATATCTAAATACATAGCAGAAGCATCAAACCAGATGTGGCAGCAATATTCAGTGTATGGACAAATGGTTGAATTATAAATGTACAAGATAGATTCTGACGAGAAAAATTGTCAAACATGACACAGTGAAGCAACTTTCCTAGCAGCAGACCTAGCAATTGATTCAATATAATCTTTTGACTTTATGTCATCAGAAAACATTAATCCTAGAAGGGCACAATGAGTCATTCTCCTGGAGGATAGCATCAGCCATGTTGATGGAAGGCAAAAAAAGTTTTTTTGAGACTATTAAAAGAGAGCAGTTTTATTTTGGAGGTTTTAAAATTAACAAGTCATTTCATACTCGATTCAACAAAAGATTGTAGATTTTTGAGATCAGCTGCCAATTTGACCACATTGAACTGATCAGACTATTAAGACAGAATTAAATACTTGTATCATCAACATTGATACTGAGTTGAGAATTGATGACATCAGGAAGGTCGTTAATGAGATTAGGAATGACATAAGACTCCCTGGAGGACTCCCACATTAATGAAAAAAGATCTAGAAGAGTGGCCATTCAAGACAAATTGCATTTCATGATTTCATAAGATTTATTCAAATCAAAAATGAATCCAGAAATACCATAATTTCAACTTGTGAATAAGACCAACATGCTAAATGCCTTCAAGATATCCAAAGCAACAGCCTGAGCTGATCTAAAGTTTGACAGAGTCTTTCAGCAATAACCATTAACAAATCAGCAGTTAACCTATAGAAGCAAAAGCCATATTGCTTGTCTGAAAGAAGACCCTGTAGGGTGAAATGCTTAACCAATTTATAGTTGATTTAGAGCCTATAGTACTTTACCAAAAAGAGGTAGAAGGCTAGTAGATAAAAGAATCAGACAGTTTACCTGATTTCTTAAAGACTGGAACTACTAAAGAGGATTTTCAGCAAGCAGAAAAGCAAGCAGTAGCAAAGTATTTATTGTAGAATTAAGAGAAAACAAGAGCCAGTTCAGGAATACATTTCTTAAGGACTATTGCAGGGATACCATTAAGTTCACATGTTTTGTGGAAATTCAGTTTAGAGATAACAGCAAAATCATGAACAGAGTTATATACATATTACTCAATAGAGATTAAGTGGAAAGTCTGGCAAAGATACTTCAGATGAGTAAAGAGTAGAATTTGAAGAGAATTTACGAGCAACACATTCTACCATCAGTAGGAGAAGTTAACACCTCAAATTGGATGAAGAGGAGGGATAGAAGACTTACTCTTATTTAACACAATATTACAGAGCCAAAAATGTTGATAATATTCAATAATTATTAGAATATTAGGTTGATATAAAATTTCTCAGTAAAATATTTTTTTAAATATTAGAAGAATCGTAGAATTTTTGAACAAGATACTCACAAATGAAGAAAAATATTCTACATTATGAATTGCTGGAACCTAAATAAACTGTTAGTGCACAGATCTACAATGATTAATTGACTTGATTGAAATAATGCATTCAAAGAGAAGCTCTTTCTGAGCAAGAAAGACAACAGGAATTATGCTGCATTTTAATACCATTCTTGTTTTGAAATGCAACTGGGATGGAAAGTTCATCCATATACAATATATTTTCCACAGCTATCACTTTCAGATCAAGATCTTAAAGAAATTTTGAAATAAAAAATAAAATCATTATGATGGAATACACAAGAAGTTTACCAGAAAGATATTGTAATGTTCTAGAAATCTAGAGAAAGTATTTGATGACTGAATACTGATGTTATGAATTTACATAAAATCAGGATTTTGTCACCAAATGCTGGAGAATTTTGCATCAGCTTTAATAATTGTTAAGAATATACACTAGATTTATCATTTGACTAAGTCACTTTGTACTGAATAAGTAATTAAAAACTGGGGAATTTTACAAAAGATCAATACAGCCAAGATAGTAAAGACATTCCTTAGTTTTGTCTGAATAGTTTGTCTGCTGAATTTAAAAATAGCTTCTAAATACTGATTGAACTCTGTCATGGTTGACTCCAAAAGTAAGAGCTCTTGCCCAGGCAGATAAGGTAGTTATGAGAGAGTGGTTTGCCAGTAATTAATCTTTTCTCCATTTATCATCATGGCAGTATTATGGCAATGGAATCATACAAGGGTGGATCAATATTTCTGTAGCTTAATACCTAATTATTAGGTGAATTTTGATCAGAAATTTTCACGATATGTTCAATCTGTAACTAATATTCTCCATTAAATTAACTGTAATTCACAAGCAAGGAGATTACATTGAAAAATAAATATTTTTTGTATAAAAATACTTTATCATTATTCTATAGACTTATTCATGTAATATTTTAGGACCTCTGCTATTCACAAGGGCATCACTCTGAAGTGACCATAAAGAATTTCACTTGGAATATGAATTCAATTCATCAATTCTAATTTTCATGCTGATAACTGGAATCCCAACCCATACCTATTCATGTGAAAACAATATGTGATACAATATACACTAATGGAAAATAAAATTGCAATATCTTTGTAGAGTGAGTGTCCCTGGTTAAATGTAAACAAATGGCAGAACTAGCCAAACAAACAGAATATACAACGTTTGCAGTGAACAATAAGAAGAAAAAGAACAGGATAGGACAAAAATAGAATGAAACAAGCAAACAATATGTGCAAGGCATATTAACAGTAATATGGCAAAAAGTTCACAAACTAAGAATTGGGTTTGACACATGAGAGCAAATTCAGATAAGCAAATGTAGCATTTGACCTCAAGACAAGACAGACCAGCACTGTGTCAGATGAAACCAAGAACTGGCCTATTTTATTGGCTAGGAAGAAATCACAGCATGCATTTATGTGCTTCTGCCTATAAATTGGGGGGGGGGGGAGTGTTTTACAGTCATTCCTAGCCAGATTGGAACCAACAGCCTTAAAAGACAATGCTGGGTACACACACAAGAGGGTAGTAGATATTCAAATAAAATTTTCAAAATCTTCTGACATAATAATACATATAGCAATTCTCTAATTCTGCCTCAGCTTTAAATGGATATGTGATACGGTTCAGTGCATTTAAATGGAGACACGTGATACGGTTCAGTGCATTTAAATGGAGACACGTGATATGGTTCAGTGCATTTAAATGGAGACACGTGATATGGTTCTGTGCATTCATGTGCACATATTCAATAAGAGCTAATTGAGAGGTGATGAATTGTGAACATTTGAGAAACTGAATGGACATTTTAAAGAATTGCAACACATGTGACATTGGTTGTACTTTAAAGCTGGCAACAGTTGTCAAGTGATCATTTTCTGGATGGCTATGTGATGCAGATGCTCACAAAGACTGATGCATTGTAAGAGCAGCAACAGCAGACCACAGTGCATCCAAAGCACAGACCAGAGCAAATGTGTTCCAAGGAGTGTCAACATCAACAGCTAAGAATTGTTTGCTTCCTGCAGAACTACAGACCCATGTACTTCTAGCCAGACTTCCACTTATCTTCTTACATCATCATGCATGTCTCCAATAGTGTTATGAGTTAGTCACCTAAGGGATTGAATGGTACTCTGTATTATTTAGGGATTAGAGCAGATTCTACCTTCATGTAACTGCTGGTTGTGTGTGCTTGTGTGAGATGTAGACCTGGTGAATGACATGTTCCAAAATATATTTGGCCATGACACACTGGCTCCGTCCCTTTGTGAATGAAACATTGAACGGTACCATGTACACCCAGAATATTTTTCTACCTCTTCTTTTGCCATTCCTGTAAAAAGAATGTGATATGCTGTTCTCAAAGTATATGGTATGCAACATGTTCTACACTATTTTTTAAATGATTTCTCCAGATGGCACTATCACAAGACCTACTTTCCAATGAACAGCTATAAGACATGATGAAATGACTCCTGACATATTCATTTGGTTCACTTACAACTTTTAGTGTATTTTGTCATCAGATATAAGAAGCATTTAATAATGTACTACAGGATGGTAGTCACTGCTTATATGATCATATACTTGTAAAAGTACAGAACTGTGTTAATATCCAAGGATGATATACAGTGTAATAATATGGAATTTAAAATATATGGTTATATAAATATGATAAATAAATTCTGAATTTGTTGTCATTTGAACAAGTTTTGTAGATTATAGGTTTATATAAATACTACCAAAAGAAGTCCTTCAATAAACAGAAAATACAATAAAAAAAAGCAAACATCTTTCTTGTTTTGTATAGTTACATAGTGATAAAAATCAAAATCAATAAAAAACAAGAAAATCTATCAACTCTTCTATTAACAAATTAAATTTCAAATAACTTTATTATGTTTTTTTTTTTTTTTTACTACAAATTAGATATAGATGAATGCAAAGTCAATAATGGTGGATGCAGCATTGGCTGTGAGAATTTGATTGGCTCGTTTAAGTGTACCTGTCCAGAGAACACTTATACAATGGCAGCTGATGGAGTCACTTGCCTTGGTAAGAAGTTTGTTGCTCTTTTCTATTTTTTTTATTATTCCAAAGTTTCAACTTAAACTTCACAGCATTAGATAATGTTTGTACTGATCAGAAAGGATAGAAATTTGAATTCTTTAATCATTATTTATACATTATGTCAATAAACGTAATTGGCTGGTTTAAACAGTATATAATATAAACAAGGTTAAATAAAAAAAAGAACTTGAAATAAAATGTTAATACAAGGATAAGTAACTGTAATCAACATAGTGTGCATATAAAATCTTACTATAAAATTTATTCTAAGTTTATCTTTTCAATTGTAAAGGAAGTTATTTGTATTTATTTTAGTGAAATTCGATTGACTCATCAATCACCTTATTTGATTATTGGTGGATAATTGCTACATTGAAATAACTTGACATTAGTCACTGCTATTCCAAGTTTTGTATTGAATTTCTTTTAGGTAACAACTGTATCCCATATTGATCAGAAATAAATAACTAAATAAAACTCATTAAGATAGATTATAAAATAAATGCCTATTATCACTAAAGGTCATGCAGGATTTGGGAAAAAAATTCATTAAACTACAATTTTCTACTCTTTTTAACAATAGATTTTGTTTTCTTTCTTTTAAATTTAGCACAGCTGTTTTTTATCATCCACAAGAGCCTATAAATGAACTTAAAATCATTGAAGTTAAATTGATTAGAAATTATCTAATCAAATTGATCATTAAAAGAGTTTGGAGTTAACAGAGTTTACAAATTCTATCAAAAGCCATTTTACTTGAGACTAATGCACTTTTCCCGTTTTTGATAAAATATTTTCCACAAACACTAAAATTTTAAAAAAATATCATATATTAAATATTTTACATGGTCTACAAAGATATGACAAAGTGGTTTAAATATTAGAGAAAATTATGATATTTGAAATTTCATACAAATTCTAAAAGTTAGATCAAGATAGTAATTTTTTTTAACATCTGCCAAATTATCTAGTATATTACTTTTTATCTGAATTTACAAAATTGGGTTACTTATAATATCTTAAAAATATACAAAAGTTACTGACAAAATTTCAATGACTACAAAGTTTCAAAAATTGTTCCTTTGCTTAAAATCTTCTGTAAAAACAAAGACAATACTGAAAAATATATTTAAATGTTAAAAACAAAGAATATAAAATGTTTCATAAGAAATATGAAATTACACATAATGTTAAAAATTTACCTTATTTCATTGAGATTATTGAAATTTGTTAAAAATTAAAAATATAAGAAATGAATACAATATTCCATCTAAATGAAATTGTAAATATGACCAAACTATTATCCCTTAAAAATGATTGTTATTATATAATTCATACAATATTGCTTACTTTGTAAAATTTCCATAGTATTCATTCTCTGGTCAAATTACCAATTGGAATGCATCTGTTAATTGATAGCTGTTTCTTTTAGGTGATAGTTTGTGTTTTGTATTCAATTTCACTGTCTCTTTTTGATCAATTCAATAGCACCTTGCATTCAGATCTTGATTCGTGATTCTCTGCTTCAAGATCAGAAACAGCTGGCACTATTGATTCCACCTTTCTATTATACCCTTTGAATTCTGACCAACCTGAGTCCACATAAATTTATAAAATGCTATATTGCCTACCACTAGCTATTTCATTTCTTTTCTCCATATCAAAATTACTTTACAGGCCATAGAACAAAGTGATTACACTTTCTGTTGAGTTTTACTTCATTTTAGAAATCTCTAAGCTCTGCATACATAAGATAAACCCTAGGACTTCTTTTAAAAATATCTATATATTCAATTGTCACCCAATATAAAAAATATACAATAATTTCTTTTTAATGAAAGAAATGACTTACGCATGTAATTTTTTTTTTTTTAGACTTTCCAAGGTATAGGATAAACATTGAAACCAGCAGTCATGCAAAATATTCTCAAAATGTTGAAATTTCTCAAACCATATGTATATGGGCAAGTTCAGCAAAACTGAAAAGAAATGTAATATTTAAATTTCAATTCAGATCTATCAGTACATATGTATCTATATTTCTCTCAGGTGCTGAACAGAATCAAGTTTTGTATTCTTTACATTGCTTAAGCTTCAGTAATCACAATTTTCATGATTATTATAAAACACTTCAGAATTCTATTTCTACTTTGAATGAATTTTTAAATGTCGATATTCAAATCACAAAATCACTTGTTAAAAGTATCATTATCTGGTGTCTTTGTTTCCAGTTTGTTTGATTTTGTATTCTTGAGTCTATTCCTGGTAAAATTTAATGAAAGTTAATAAGAATTATACCTTACAATAAAGCCAAACCTGCGTAAATTATTTGAGATGTAATCCAATAGTTTCTCATCAACAGAGCATTCTAGAAGACAATCATATTGTTAATTATCCATGATGTATTAAAATGTTGATTTAATAAAAATATAACTTTTTTTTCTTTCTTTTATGTTATTAACATTGATTTACTTTGTGCAATCTCCAATTAGCAAGTGGATAATGTTCATTACAAAAATGTAAAATTAATCTCTTAATAATTCTATCGGTGTTACATTACTAAAAAATTCTGAATTTATTTTTGTGCTACAAAACAAATGGTATTATTTTAAATACCAAGCTCTACCCAAAAGTCTAATATATACATTGGGGCTTAATAGTTTTTATATTTATTTGCTGATATTTGTATTGGTATCAATCAAAGCCCTTAGTATCTACATTGTATAAAAGAAGCATCAAAAGCAAATTTTGTACATGGTGCTTTAATATAAAAAGGAATAACAAGTATAAATTCTCTTGAGGCAAAGGACAGGTTATTGTTAGAGTTTGTGTATTTTAATTACAATATCTGATATTTTTAAATAGTACTTTGTTTCATAATGAGTTATTCATTAGAAAACCCATTTCCATTGAACAGCATCATATGTGCTATTCAATTGCCCCCTATACAGTGTTAAGAAATTATAGACTTACTCATTGATTAGAATGAAAGTAACATAACCAATATATTATGGACATGAATAAAGCTAAGTTATTAAATGAGATTTAAAGTTGAAACAAACATATCTCCTGATACTATGAGTTTCAGTTTCTTTCTACATTTGCTTAATACAACTGACATGTTGATTGAAAGATAGCTCATCAAAAATATCTTGATCTTCAAATCCAAAGATTTATCATTAATATTGATAATAAAAGGCCTTTTCCCTGAAAAAATTAAATTTGCTTGAAAATTGTTTCATATATTCTCCTTTTCTTCTTCACAGATGTAAATGAATGTAAAAAAAATAATGGAGGCTGTAGCCAGAAGTGTATCAATATCATAGGCTCATACAAGTGTGACTGTACAGATCATGGTAAAGTACTAGCTGATGATGGACATATTTGTCAGTGTAAGTAAGCAGTAAATGGTGGGCAATGTTTTTGTTTGTTTGTCATTACTATTGTCAAATCTAAAATTAAATAACTCTTTACTGGTTATTACTTAATGACATATAGAAAAATTTGAGACCAAAGCTGGCAACCAAATTTTTGAGTGTATTGTAAATATCTGAAGGGTTTTCTGAACAGGTTTTACATTATTATATTGTAGTATTATAAGCATTTGAATACTGAATTTTGGGGTCAGTTTTTATATATGTTTATATTTAAATTTTTAAACTAAATATATTTTATATTTTTATAACTTCTGTATAATAATATGATTAAAATGTTTTTCAAATTAATTTTAATTTTAAATAATAATCTAAGTTTTTATTTCTACTGATATTGTTTATGATATTACTGATCTTTTAAAACTTTTAAAATAATGACTATAATTTAAAAATAATTCTTTGAACTAGGATGGCTATGACTTACAATGCTTCTGGAATTACTATGTGAAACTGCATTAATACAATGCTATGGCTATAAGATTACAATGTTTCTTAAATTAAACTAGAATTAATATTGCTATTTAGTTTAATAAAATCCATGAAGTTTATTTAAAGATGAAGTTTAAAAAAAATGAAGTAAATTTGCTAAATTACCATATGTATTAGTGGATAAGATAACTTTCAGATAAAACAAGTTCAAGATTCCAGTCTGAATCTCATGGTTTTAGTTTATATTGTTGGAAATGTAACTCTCCTCCAAACAACTGATACAGTGATATATCAATACAATGGATGAAATACCTTGAATGTATTAACAATAATAAGGTAATATGATAATTTATTACCTTTAAATTGTTTGAATTGTCAGTATATTATCAAGTAAAACATATAATACATGACTGATGAAATTCTCAACATGATGCAGAAAACTCTGCCAAGATATGGAATAGAATACAGAAGATTACACAATAAAATAAGGACTAAATGCAGACAGGCTAAAGAATGGCTAAACAAAAAATGTGCAGAAATAGAAATTGAGTATCAGCAACAAAGGAGATATGCACAAACAAATAAGGCAAGTAACAGAACAAAAGACATGCTCGTCAACAGGCTGCCTCAAAGAATGGAACACTCATATTAGAGAAGGAAAAAATTCTTCAACTCTGAAGCGTGTATATTGGAGAACTCTTCCACAGCAATAGAGAACCAGCAATACACAGAACTACCGACAGACCTGAAATTCTAAAAACTGAAGTAGAAGCTGCACTGGCCAAACTGAATAGAAACAAGGCGGCATAGCCAAATGGAATTGTAACAGAAATGCTAACAGTCTTAGATGATGTTGGCATAAACAAGATCACAGAAATAATAAATGAAATCCACAACAGTGGGGACATATCGAAAGATCTCAGCAGATCTATTTTTATAGCACTGCCTAAAAAACCAGGCGCAAACGAATATGAACTCCACTAAACAATCAGCCTAATGAGCCACATAACAAAACTCATCATCCGTATTCTGATGAATAGATTGTGCAGCAGAATCAGGCCAGAGATAGGACAAGAACAGTGCGGGTTCATTAAAGACACTGGAACAAGGAATGCAATATTGATGCTCAGAATGTCATCAGAAAGAGTGATACAAATGCAGAAGGACGTGTACCTATGTTTTATAAACTACGCAAAGGCGTTCAACAAAGTTCGCCACAAGGATCTGTTGGAACTGCTCAGTAACCTTTGATATATTTGGGAAAGGTATTAGAATAATCAAGAACCTATACTGGCAGCAAACAGCATGCATGTGCATAGAGAATGAGTTCTGTGAATATACAAAAATAGAAAGGAGCATAAGGCAGGGATGTGTCTTCTCAACGGATTTATTTAAATTATACAGCAAGGCAATTCTTAAAGAACTGGAAATCCTACTGGGATTCAGCTTTGGCAGTCACAATCTTAACAACATAAAATACGCAGATGACACAGTACTGATAGCAGACACAGAAAAGAAACTGCAAAACCTTCTACAGAAAGTTGTGAAGGAGAGCGAGAAGAAGGGACTAAGCATAAACTACAAGAAGACAGAATGCATGGTCATCAGTAAAAGGATGAGCCCGAAATGCGATGTACAGGTCGGGGACACTAAAAGCAAGCAGGTGCAGAAGTTTAAATATCTGGGAAGTGCTTTGACAGAGGATGGTAAGTGCAACACTGAGATCCAAAGACATATTGGAATGGCCAAGGACACATTCCAAAAGCTGGGCAGAGTATTGTGAGACAGGAGGATTTTTTTGGTAACAAAGAAAAGAGCACTGAACTGCTACATGACATCTGTCCTCCTTTATGGCAGCAAATGTTCGATGGTCTCCTCAATGAAGAAGAGAATCGAGGCAATGGAGATATGGTTCTGCAGAAAGATGCTGAGGATATCATGGACCTAGCTTGTGAGCAACGATGAGGTCTTGGAGAGGATGCAAACAAGGAGGAGTCTTATACTTAACATCAGGAGGAGGCAGATGAAATTTCTGGTACATGTAATGAGAAAGGAGGGTCTGGAAAATCTGATACTCACAGGTTGAATAGAGAGGAAGAGAGACAAGGGAAAGCAATGCATGACATACTTGGCGGGCTTAAGCAAGTGTATGACAGAACATGGTCTGGGAGAGGTGGCAGAAGGATGAAACTTATTGAGAGCTACAAGAGATAGGTGGAAGTGGAGAGCCATGATTGCCTATATCCTGAAGGGACATGACACATAAAGAAGAATGGTAGTAGTTTAAACAAGGTCACTCACAGATTTGTTTACATACATGTTAAATTTACTGACATTACATTTCTTGATTAATAAAACCCTGTTATTATTTAATAATATGGTTTCAGAAGAGTATCCAAGTAGAATGATGATAAGTTTGGAAACATTATGAATTTCGTTATAATTTTTTGTAATAAAATAAATTTTACTCATATTTTTTTTACAATTCAAGTTTACAATCTATTTATAAAAAATGTAGCTGAACATTTTCCAAACAAAATAACATTTATTGCAATTTTTATTTATTTTCTAATTCAGGGTATATATCTATATATAAAATTTCAACTGATTTAATTTCTTTGGAGACCTATCTTTATAGAAATGAAAGTGTTCAAAGGATATTTTCTAAAGATTTCATAAAATTAAATAAAGTAGGTGTTGATTGACTTAAAAAACGTTTCTATAATTTATTTATTTTTTACAAAATACTCTTTTCACAAATAAATTTACATTAATTAATAATTGAATTTTTTTTTAAATTTAATAATTAGTTCAAAATATAATTGTGGTTTGACTGTTCCTTTGCCATCAAAAGGGGTTGTTATGTTAAAGTCACACATATTTGTATTGACCTATAAAGATGACCTCTAGTTTTAAGGTGTTTTTGAATGATTCAAATGTCATCTTATCTGGAAAGATATACAGTATATATTTCTTAGAAAAACTTTAGCCTAATTATAGTTTGCTTTTGAAACTGATGAAAAATTACATATGTAAATTTGTTCAGTAACTTGCTTATATGTTTCAAAATTTATTAAAATGAAATGTATAATTATACCCATTGACAAACAATCTGTGTAAAATTTAATATCAGAACTTGTTACAATTCCAATTAATAAAATAGCCCAAATACAGAATATATAATCTAAACTTGTTGGAGATAACTGACTTCAGTCATGACCAATATCAACAGTAATGAAATATTTTTGAGATCATGGAAGAAATTAATTTAGTACACTACTCAAAATTTTTAAATTTAATATTTAAAAAAGAGAAGTTAATTTTATCTATATTTCACTATGAGATGTGTAATTACATGGTACAGGTCACAAAATATATATAATTGAATTTGAAACATACAAGTCTGTTTTGTTTTAGTTTATAAAAATAAGCTGTTAGAAACATTTTTTAATTTACCATTTCAGAAAAATATAAAAATCATTTGCACTAAGGCAAATATTTTAAAAACAAAAATAAGTTGAGATCACTAACCACTATGATAATTTTTTAGTAACTGAATTCAAAATTGATGAATTGTATAACTGATGAGTAAAATTGTGACTGTTAGAAAAGTTGGTTTGCATTGTTGAAATCACTGACTACACAAAGCTTAAGATTATGTCAACATCAACTATGAAAAAACAAACAATTCTAATGAACATATGAAGAATTGATCACCTTTTTGATGATCAGTTGACTTGACAAATACAAAGAGCAGAGAAAATGTGATGGCATCAAAATCCAAATCTTTAACAATTGATTTTTGGAAAATGACTTTATAACTACACCCCATCTTTTTTTTTTATCAGAAATTAAAGCATGCAAGTAGTAACTATATGTTGCATACATATCAAATATCTTCATTACTGATTTTCATTAATCTAAGCTTGTAATAAGTATATTAGATTAACAAATAAAACATTTCTTTCACAGTCTGTCCTGAAAATACCTATTATATTGGAAGTAACAAGACCTGTAAGAAGTGTCCAGAGAATTCTTATACAAAATCTAAAAGCCATCTAAGTATTGAAGATTGTGTCTGCAACAAAGGATTTGAAGGAAACCCAAGCCAAGGAATCACATGCACAGGTATACTTGCATTAGTGTCTTTATGTGTCAAGTCAAAAAGTGACGTTCACAATTCAAGGGTTATATATTTATCATTTAAGAAATTGCTTAGATTTTAATTTAAAATATTATTAAAATAGTAAGTTAAATAAAAATAAATCTTTAATTCCTGAATAATATTTCATTTTTAGTTTTAAAAATATTAAGAGATAAGTTTTATAAAAGGTTATATTTTATAAAAAAATTGCAAATACGCCAATTTTATAAGATAATTATAGTTGACTTTTTAATGTTCAGTTTCTATTGCAAATAATGTGTATATCTCTATGTGTTATACATTGTTGCCACAAAATAGATTAAGATATTTCTACAGGAAATAATATCAGTATCATTATTTTAAGAAAATCTTGGATGAGATTATAATGGAAATATTATTCTTTAGTGAGATCTTAGAAAAATCTGTTTATAATTATAATGATTAGGAAATACCACTAAAACAGCAAAAATGGCAAGTGCTCAAAGTCCTGTATTTTGAAGAAAAGGAATAGACATAAGTGTTCAGCTTAAAAATTAAATGAAAATAAAACTAATCAAAATATTTCTATCAAACATTTAATTATACTAAAGTTACAACTTTATAAATCTCTAAGAGAAAAAATACAAAGAAAATCATTAAAAAGTAAATTTAGCTAATATTTTTGCATCATTTTTACATTAAAGCAATCACTCAATTTCAATTTGCAAATATCATGTTTGCATTTTAAATATTCTGGTTGAACGCTTACAATTTCAATTTGAAAATAAAAAAACAAACTTTCTTGTAAACTATTTCCATATAATTAATTTATATTTCCATTCATTTTGAATAAGACTTCATGAGAATGTTCCCCTATTGTTAAAATTACCTTGTCTTAACCCAACCTACTTATGAAAATCTGACTAAATTACCAAATAGCATACTTTTTGTGGGGTAAGTTAGGGGACAATTCATTTGTCAGACAAAGGTTCCATGTGTTCAACGTCTTGTTGTTCTCAAGTTTACTCTAGATTTGGAACTCAGATATACAATGCATTTGCTAAGATGCTGGAAAAATGACCATTCTATTGTTCCAGGAAATACCTGACTCATTCTACCATGATTTGTCTTTACAAGAGTCAGATTAGATCAAAAATTAAATATTGCTGCCATATCTGAGCTGAAACTGCTCAACCCTCACTTACCAACACTGATAGAATTCCAAATTATTTATACAGTCTGGTGGGGGAAGACTTATTCTCTACCTGGCAACCTCTTACTCACAGACACAATGTAGTAAGCCTATCACACCTCTATTGTTATTTGTATAACCAATGTTCAAATGATCTGTATTCTTTAGTACCACCAGTTCAGACTTACTGCTACAATACACTATGCCATTCTACAGAGTCAAATCACCTTCATTTTCTCCATATTCCAAATGTAATGAAAATGTTCCACTTTTTCCTAAGAATTGCTACTTTGTGAAACAGACTTATGGACACTACAATTTTAACCTCTTCAAGTCAAGGGTCAATTATTAACTATCCTTCTTATCCTTATAATTTTCCTACCACCTCCTCTTTAACTCATATCACACCTCATTTATCATAACCATTTTAACAGTAAGCTTCTATTTTCAGTGGCTCTTGGAACTTGTATTAGGTGAACTTGAGTATAAATAAGTATTAAATGTATTGGTTAAAAGTTAAATTAACAACAGTTTGATTTGACAATATATGTACACAAGTGATACATATTTATGCTGGGATAAATCTTATCAATACTCTTCAAAAATTCTTTTAAATTTATAAATCTTAAAAATGAACCTAAGCAAAATCTAAAGTTATCAAATTACGACTTAAAATTAAACTGCCAATACAACTATGCTAATTTATAATTCTGGAATCTCCCATCATTTTCAACATGAGGGTCAAGCAGCTCAGTTCTTAAAACCAACAGCCAGACTACCTGCACATATCATTTGATTATAGTGGTGAAGCCTTGTGCAGAACCAACCACACTTTTTGAAAGAGCCAATACACACACCTGGTGCACAGTATGCCAAACGACCCTCCACAGGTTTTGAATTCTCCTAGACTGTTTGCCACACAAGGCTATAAGATCCAGTCTGTTCTACTATTTATCCATATCTGGGAGGAGAAGAGAGGGATTCATACCTTTCCTAAGGGTATTAGCACATGAGTTCATTACATTCACTTAACTGGAATTTGAAATCAGCTCTCCAATTCCTCAATCCAAGCTGCTATCCATTACTCCACCATACCTCCACATACTAATTTATACAAACATTTAAATTGTTAACTGAAAAATATTTTGCAACACTTATATTAGCCATTAGATACTCTTAGTGATGATCATTTTTAAAGATTGCTAAACAGAATCGGGTATATTTTAACTTTAAGTACAACCAGGTCAAGTAATTCTGACAACAAAAACATCAAACAATAGTTACTTGCAAATATACATTTTATTTAAAGAAAATTCTGTGCTAAGATTATGTATATTAATATTAAAGTGTATATTTTTAATAAATTATTAAAAACAAATCTTTAAAAAATAAGGAATTGTATTGATGTTTGTATATTTGTACATTTTTTTTTTTAATTAAACTTATGAAAGTTGTCTATTATTCCTCTTATTAAAACTGATTTGATCTCGTTTTGAAAAATATGGATAAATATTTTTTCAAATATGTTTTAACAAGTAATAAAATTTTTCTTTGAAGATCTTAAAAATTCTTGTAACACATATTAGACAGTGCAAATTTTTTCAGAAATATTTGCACTATTAATGTTTAGGTTATTTCACATAATATATAAAAATTATAGAAATCTGCATGGTCACTCTTATGATGTGGCCACAGTTTTATAAATTTTAATAGGCTTTCCAAGTTTCACATTATTAACCAGAGTACTGAAACTCCAAGAAACATTACATTTTAATTAAAATTTATAAGTACAGATTGTACATGAATTTTACAAAGACAACCGTTTTGAGCAAAAATATTGAAAACTGTCATTATAATGACAACAAACTTGACAATGTTATGATGAAATGTAGGCTCCATTTTCTAAAAAAGAGTTTTAGAAGTCATTCATCCATTGATTTTGTGAGCTATTATATTTCTTCCTCTGAAACAGACTGCATGGCATCCAGAATAACATTCCAGAGTTCATGTTTGTTGGTAAATTGCTGTCCGTTAATGTAAGCATTTCTCTTTTGAATGCTCCACAAGTTGTCAATCAGGTTATAGTTGGGTGAACAAGCAGACCATTTCATGAAATAAATGTCTTTGAAACCTTTTTTTATTTAGATATTTATTAGTTTCCTTCTCTGAATATAATGAATCATTGTTATACATAAAAAAAAAACATTATCTTTCTGAAAATGTTTGGCTCCATGTGTATCTTAAAAACAATAAATTAATGTATATCTGAGCTGTAATCTTAACACTATTTGGTACTTGCAACAAGCCCACTTGACCACCTAAAATCCCAACCAAAAAAATTGCCTTGTTGATGTCTTACATGTGAAAGCAGTTTATACCTATAGCCACCCAACCTTTGTTCTAACCATCTGGTTGCCACCAAGGAGGAGCAAGAAAAATGTCCAGAGATATTGTGGTCAAGAGTTGTGCATATTTTCAAGATCATGTTGTTGTAATTGAAAATTATGGAAGCTACTTTGAATAAATTCTTAATTTTGATATTAGCTATGAAGTTTATTAATATACCTATTTATGTATAAGTGAGTTTTAAAAGTTGAAGCAATTTTCTAAATTTTGCTTCCTCACTCTATATATGCATACTTACATTAGATATATATGAGCACAAACACATATTATATATATATATATATATATATATATATATATATATACACACACACACACACACACCCCATATTTTTCAAGAATTGGTCAGCCCAGTTATAATATATATATATATATATATATATATATATATATATATATACACACACACACACCATGTTTTTCAAAAATTAGTCAGTCCAGTTTTCCCTTTTTATTATGGATGTAGTTTTCTTTTACAATGTTTTCATGACTCAACACCTCTTAAGCTTCAAGAAACAAAACTTATATCACAAAGACTTATATCAAAAACTTGAATAGATGGTAAGCCTATATATGTATATATGCAAACTGAAAATTTCTCAGTTTTCTGAGTCACTTCCCAAGATCACTATGCTGATATTTGGTCATTACTGATTTTAGGAATAGGGTGAGAATGAGAAAATTTCAGCTCCTTGTCATATATTGTACACAATTACAAATAAAAAAAAACAGAATGCATAAGGAATTTGAAATACAAACTTCTAGAATAAATATTTAAATATCCTGTTTATAATTTTTAGATTTGTTTCCAGTACGAAATAAAATCAAATGTAGCTAAATGTGAAAAAAGATGGTCTGTAAACTTAAATACATTTCATTTATACACAAAATCCTTTTGGGCTAAGCTGCATGAAAATTATATTTGAAAAATGTATGAATAGGAACACTTAGATTCTTTTAGAAAATAAAGTTATAACATCTTTTTTAAATTGTTTTTAATTCTAATAAATAAAATTTCTAACTTTGAATTTTCTATTTAAATTAGGGTACAGATGTTAATGGATTATCAAAGCATACTTGAAATTAAAATTTTGCGATGATTTAAAAAAAATTATATCTAAATTTGTTATTTACTAGACATTTCTTCTTTTTTAAAAAACAAAGTGGGTATATAACAATCTTACTGAAAATAAGAAGACAGTAACAACTGTTGAAATATTCCTCAGTATTAATCAATATTTTTTAGTAGAAATGCAGACAGCTTGCCCTTGATTAGCTTAACCCAAAATTTCAGACTGAAGCCTTGCATAGATAACCTCCAAGTGTTTTACCATTAAATAAAAAAAAAAAAAAGAAAAAGAAAAAATATTTGTCATAAGCGATTTTATGACTGGTGAACATGTGCAGACAATGAAATGACAAGTATTGCAAAATCAATACACAAGCTGTGTAGGAGGATACAACATTTATAAATTATGTCTTGGAGACTTGCCAAATCAATAAGATTCTACATCTTTGATCTCTTTTCTATGCAAGATATTTGAAAGTTGGCTTTCCCATGAATTTCCGCAAGTCAACTTGGATCAATGTTTTTATCTATACTGCATGAAATCTCATGCATATGAGAAAATCTGATGAAAGTCAAATTTTTAGAAATTGTCAGGAAGATGCATCACATTTCACACTACTTCAGACTAAATGTTTAAGGCAGGGGCAGGAAAAGATATTAAAGAACTAGCAAAAAAACAATTTGGAATAGCATTTACATGAGGAAAAGGCTTAAAGATTTTTTGGGCTTTTACCATAAAGTATGCATTAAATCTTTTATTCTTTTTGTACAAGTATACAAATTCTAGATATTTCCCAGCACTCATGAATGCTTTGATAAATATTCAATTTTCTAATATTTGTGTATAAAAATTTCCAAATAAAACAATAAATAAAATTATTTTTGATTTAAAAAATCCCAAAGTGACAAAAACAAAAATTAATAAAAATCATGACATGAAAACAAAAAAAAACACAAAAGTTAAAGTAAAACAAATAAGTTACTGTGAAGAAGACATGCTAAAACTATAAGAAGGCAATACACTAAATTTTATATTGTAGAATAATTGACCATGGTTAGTTGTAAAAATGCTCAACAAATAGAATTGACAAAGTTTCTAATAAACAATAATGAAAGAATGAAAAAACAGAACAAAATACTAAGCAAACAATATATATGCAAGACAAAAGTAGGCAAAGCAACAGTAAGAATAGTGTTAACATGCAAAAAGGAGACAGTCAAGTGATTGTAGCATTCTGATTTCAAGACAAGAAAGAACAAAAATATGGCTGATGAAACCAAGTGGTCCATTTTATTGGTTAAGAAGAAATCCCAGTATGCATCTGTACAACTTGTCTATAAATTTGAGGAGGTGAAGTTTTGTCATCATTCCATACCAATTTGAATTAACATATTTCCTTTTCTTTCCAAAACAACAAGCAACTTATCCAATTTTTTATATCCAAATTATAATTTGCACAAAGAATATTAAATGAATACTTTTAAAAATAATTATTTACAGGAAGAAATCAACAGACAATTTTCCCCATTTTGTCAAAATGAAATCAAATTTTCAAGCATCTAATTCTTGCTGCAGATATATTTAAAAGTTAAACACTGGATTTTTTTTGTAGAGAATTTAGTTTATTTATTTTATAAAGAAAGAGAACATCCTATAGCACATGACTAAAATTAAGAACTGTTAAAAAAAAGAAAAATCCTAATTTCTTAAAAAAAATTAAAAATAAATAATTAAAATAGAAGATTAAAAAATTTGGAGTATATTTCTTTAAGAACAAAAATACAGATATTTAAAACTTAATCAGGTACCAACATAGCTCCTGAAAAGTTTAGAACTTCTTTAGCACATCAGATATCAATAATATAATGCTACTTATATACATACTCATTGTACTGATAGAAAACAATGTGGGGAATGGGGATCAAGACCTGTTTAATCTTACCATGTACTAATTTTGTAACAATATTCAAAATATTTATCTGGTAACTTGCTTTTTATTTATATCTGTTCTAAAATGATACTGAAGGAGAGACCACAAAGATTATGGTTAAAAATGCAATTCCTATGTAAGTGAGAATATTAATTCTTACACATCTAAAAGAACAAACATGCAATTTTCAAGCTAAAATGAAAGTGAAATTCATCAACTATAGTAAACAAATAGCAACAGAAAATCAGAACTCAAATACAGTAAGCATTTTAAAGTCATTAAAAGAAACAGTTACCAATATGCAGTAAAATGCTATTAACCTCATAAGGTTATCTAAATTGTTGTCAACTCCTAAAAATATACCAATAACCCACCGGGTGAAATAACTAGTATTAACTATTAAATAGAAAAGCCAGACTCAATTTTTAAGAAATGTAAATTTTTCATTGGAACTTTGCAGTGTATATATCTGTGAACTTATATTTTCATACCCAAAATGTAAAAGTAATTAATTACAGCAAGTAATGGATTTTTTTCATTCCAACTATATTTCTTATTACCATGATCTTTATTTTATGTTTGAGTAGACATTATTTACATTTTGGAAAAAAAAAGAAGTTATTTTAAACATTGAATAATCAAAACAAGCGTTGTCCAAGAGGTATTCAAAAAGTTTGAGCAAAAAAGAATATCAGAAGAAAACTATGCAGATATTTTTATATTTGTTTGTAAACTTGGACACATGTTATAACTTATATGAACTGAAAGTCTTTTGAGATAATAGATTGAAGTTAATACCAGTTTAAAAGCAACTCTTTTTAAAGCTGCATCAATACTGTAAAAACTGAAGCCAGAACTAACTATTTATGGTAAAACTTTACTGGAAGACTGAGAACATTATTGATACTTTGAGAAAGAAAAAAAAAGAAATCAGCAATTTAAAATATATAGGTTAATTCCAAAGAACAAGACAACATACAGATTGACAGACCATCAACATCCATTTGTGAGTGGGTGGGTTTAATTGAGAGCAACAAGTAGAAATAATAGCTAACAATCTAAACATTTCATTTGGTTCAACCTACACAATTTTATATGAAAAAAATTAAAGTTCAACAAACTTTCATCTCAAAACTGTTGTACCCAGATCTGCAACAGATAAGAGCAAAGCTTTCAATGGACATTTTAAATAAATGGGATCAAAATCCTGAAGACTTTCTGAGGTAAAATGGAGATAAAACTTGGTTTTCCCAGTATGATCCTGAAGTCAAAGCAATACTTACCCAATGGTGGAAAAGTACCAGCCAAAACAAAAACAAGCTGGTCAGGAAGAAAGATTATGGGAACAGTTTTATGAGTTGCTGAAGGCATTTTGCTAGTTGCTTATTATGGAAATGTGTTGAGAAAATTAGCAAAAATATGTAGCAAAAAGTGCTGTAGAAAGTTTAATCAGAAAATCTTTTTCCACCATAACAATGACTCTGCTCATTCTTCACATCAAACAAGGGGAATATTGAGAGAATTTTGAAGGGAAATCATTAGAACACTGATTTAGCACCTTCTGACTTTTTCTTATTTCCTAAGCTTAATAATTTTGAAAGGTACTCATTTTGAGATTATTGTGAAAAAAAAAAAAAAACGGCTGCTTTGACAAAATAAAATTCTCAGGATCCTCAGTTCTTTTGAAAGCATATAAATAGCTGGTATTATGGCTTACAAAAGTGCCTTGATGTTGATAGTGCTTATGTGGAATATTTCAGGTTCTACTAAAAAATTGTTTCAATTCCATTTTTCCACAAACATTTGAAAGTTTCTTATACATTTCTTAAAAGAGAGTAATTGAACCTTGCCCTAGCTGTAAGAATCTCCATGACTGAAATGGTAATGGCACACCTAATTATCTCTAATGAAATTAAACTTTAAAAATAACTCAGATGACTATTATTAAACCAAACAGCTTCTTAAATATAAAGTCCCTTGCTACCAAATATCCAATCAATGTTAAACTGATAAGATCATAGAAACCATTCATTTAATCACTTTAGATTTCTTTATTAAAAAATCTGTTAATAAAAAACATTTCTTATATTTTATTGGTCTATTTTAAATGTATAGTTCTAAAAATTGTTCTTGTAACATATGTATGTCAAGAAATTCTTACTTTATTAAATATTAAATGCCTTCTTCCTTCTCCTCCTCCTCCTCAAAAATAAAGAAATAAAAAATAGCTTGGCATTTTTCATTTTTCTTGGTTAGATAGTGCCTAATGAGATTTTAACTAAGTTTGCCTAACTCTACATTAGACAATAATGACCATCCCTTACCTGACTTCCCCTTTTCATAGAGCCCAAATTTTGTAATATTTCTATCCTGGTGTGGAAAGTTTCCAAACTTATCAAAAGCCACGATTCTAAGAAGGCAATCGGTCCATACAAAATCTCAGTGGTTATCCTTACAAATATCATCCCAGAGTTATCTCCAATACTGACAAAACTGTTCAACTGCTGCTAGAAGGAGAGATGCTTCCCAAGTCTATGGAAGGTATCAACAGTGTGCCCTGTTTTTAAGAATTTGGATGGGTGCTCATGCCTGTCGCAATATCGGCCCATTAGTATCCTTAGTGTTATCACCATCGAATCTATAATCAACATGAAGATTGTTGAATATCTCAACAGGAATAATCTCCAAAGTGATAAATACAATGCTAGAGCCACAGGTATAATATTTAATATTGGGGGATGATACATACACTCTCCAGCTATGGAACCTCTGGAAGGGCTTTCTCATTTATAAAGTTCTGCCTAACAGGTAAGACCTTGAAGGTCATTGTTAACACACAGTCATCAGAATCCAAGGAGAAAATTGCCAGCATTCCTCCTTGATCCTACTCTCTTTTTACTCTATAATAAACGGCCTAAGATCTGATCTTTAGTGAATATCTGTGCAGATGACACAACAGTTCATAGATGCACCGCAAAAAAGACTGCATAACCAGAACTTGGCAGTTGATATCTCCTATGACCTAGCTCTGATGTTTCAATGGGGAAAGGACTTGCTTGTAAAATTCAATACCTCCAAAATCAAACTAGTAATGTTCCACCATTTATGAGTAGACCCTGAACATTCACCTATCATGATGGATGGGTATTCTTTCAAGGAGGCTCCTTGCCTTGAATGTCGATTGGGACTCAAGCTTTTCTTCCAGACCTCAAGTGGAACTCATACATACAATCTAAAGATGCTGAAAAAATGGTTGGTTCTTTGTATTGCTCCAGTATGTATCTGGCTCCGTCTGATGTACTCTATCTTTACAAGAACCAGAAATGGAGTATTGCTGCCATATCTTACCTTTCTTGGTAGTGTTCAGAAAAGTCTATGTGGCCTTGTGAATGATGAATTATTTTCCACCCTACAATCCCTTTCTCACTGTTCTATCACTATTTCCATGGCAAATGTCTATATTCTTTGGTTCCACCAGCTCGAACCTTTACAACTGGGATCCAACATGCCATGTACAAAGATGAATCATCCTCATTCCCTTCATATTCCATTAGCAAGAAGAAAGTTCCACTTGGACAGCTTCTTTTCAACAACTGCTGCTTTGTGAAACAGTCTCCCAGTAGGATGTTTTCCTAATCATGACAATCCTGACCTCTTCAAGTCTAGGATATCATTTATACATAATCTCCTGAACCGAACTTCTTGCCTTTTCTTACACATACAACACCACACAGTAACCTTCTACTTTGAGTAGCACTACATTGGGTGAACATTCGTATAAAAAACATTAATGAACCCTTCTTTATAGCTAAATTATATTAATTTTCATAAGCATATAAAATAAAAAACTAAATAAATTTTTTATTTAAAGAAACTGAAAAATCACAAAACAGTATTATTATTTACACTATATACATGCAGACTATTGTCCTCATCTTTGTTGTTATTACCTGATCACCTTCTGTCTGAATTTCTGGAATGAAGTTATCATTATTTACACTATTTACATGCAGACTATTATCCTCATCTTTGTTGTTGTTATCACAATATTTTGACAGCTGTGCACTCGTCTTTATCAGGTGCATTTTGATCCAGGTAACTTATAGAGAATTTCAATTTTTATTTAATCTACAGAGGTAGATTGTTCTTGTTCCACTACATATGTTGTGGGATAGAGAGTGAAAATACATGCCAAGGAAGAACATTGGATGGTTAGACATCTGAAAAAAATCAGCACCTATGCTATGAGGACCTTATTTGTAGGCCTAGCATAGAAATAAATATGATATATAGGCCATTAATAAAGACAAATAGCAGCAGGTTTTCACCAGCAGCAGATATAATAAAAAGAGAAGTTTCAATGAGTGCAGTCAGGCAGTAGCAACGTGAAAAAGGATCCAACCCTAAAAAGTGAGAGGAAGCTGTCAAAGATCCTAAATAAGAACAAGGACTATTTCACACTGAATAAATATAGTCAGCTGATTCAATGTTACACCAAGCTGAGACATGATGTATGGTTTCCTCAAGGTTCACAAAGTCCATTCAGACCTATAGTCAGCTGCAGGGGCTCGGCACACCACCCACTGAGAAGATTCCTAGTGGACATAGTCAACCCACAAACAGGGAAGTTTTCATCCTATGTTAGAAACTCAGAACACTTTGTGGAATTGATCTGATGGTACGTTTGGATGTGGTAAGCCTGTTCATCAGAGTTCCTACAGATGAAGTCCTGACAGTGGTTTGAAAAGGATTGGAATCAGACCCCTCCTTCTTGGAGAATGCATTAACATTCCAATAGATAATCTGATGGAAATGTTGACATTCTATCTACAGATAACATTCTTACAGTCAGACCTATACCAATGGGGGAAAGGCTTGGCTATGGGTTCACCATTGTCACTAGTGATCATGAACATCTGATGCTGACAATACTGGTCAGAAACCATGTGGTGACACAGATCAACATGAAATAATCAGCATACCCTTCAGAATAACAACTACCCTGCAAGCATAAGTATCTGCAGGTGGAAATAAACAGGTCAAGAAGTACCAGAAAATTGCTACATTCTGTTTGACTTACACAAAGGGCCTATCAGAAAAGATTCAGATCTGATTCAAATAGAACATCAGAACAATATTTAGATGCAACTACACTCTATGGAGAAATCTCTGCCAAGTAAAGCCTAACACAGAGGAGAACATGACCAAGAACTGTGTCTACTACATTTCTTGCAGTAGTAGCAAACAATATAAAAGGGAAACAAGCTTCTCCCTAAAAGTAAGACTGGAGGAACATCAAAAAGCTGTTGTGGGGAGGAAGACAACGAAGTCCAGCATGGTTGATCCTGTATGGAGGTAGTCATCAGCCTCTATGGAATTAAGTCAAAATACAAGACAAAGAAGAACACTAGAGAGTTAGATGTCTGAAAGAATCAGTGTATATGCTAAGCTATGAGCACCTCCTTTGTAAGCCTAGCATAGAAGTAAATATGATATATGATCCACTAAGAAAGAAGGATAAATGACAGAAGGTCTGCAACAGTAGCAGCTGTAACAAAAAGAGAAGTTTCATTCAATGAGTGCAATCAAACATGACAAGTAGCAGGAATCATCAGTAGGCACCAAGTAGATTTAAAGCTCCAAATTATCCATACAGAATTTGGACAATAGCCTAGTAGATTAAAGCTGGAATTTGGGTCGGCAATGTATTTGGACTCAGTGTAAGCAATAAATGTGCACTACTGAAATAAGAACTAGATATCACTAGACATGGGCAAGAACAATCTACCCCATAGATTAAACAAAAGGATCAGTTCAAAATTCCATGTAGGTTACCTGGACTGACATACACCTGATGTTGGCCAGCAGGAACAACAGATAAAACATTATGATAACAACAACAAAGACTGAGGACAATGATCCACATGTAAGTAGTGGAAATAATGGCAACTCCTCATCCCAGAAATTCAGACAGTAGAAATAGCTTTATTGTTAATGTATTTTGCATAGCAGCTAACCAGCAGAAAAATTGATTTTGAGCATTTACTAGGGATTCTGATGTTAAAAGATTGCTTAAAATATGCACCATCAGGTAGAGTCAGATTGAACAAATAATACATTTTTCCTTGGCATATATGTTTGTGTATGAGCACCGAATGTTAAACCAACTTTGTGTCAAATCCTGCAACTATAGGAAAGTGGGTAAATACCAATGCATCTTTTTCTGGCCTTTGAGATGGGATCAAAGAAGCCTTGTTTTGGGGATTCCAATCGTATAACATTACCTCAATTGTATAAAGAGGGAGAGTTAGTGGATACCAGTGCAATTATGACAGTGATCATGGGGACTGGGCACATATATATGGTCAATGTGAAATATGTGTTTTCTTTCTAAGTTATGAGGGAAACTTATTTCTAAAGAAAGTGTTTTATTAATATTTTAAAAATAGCTTTTTAAAACAATAAATATTACCAAGAGGGTATATACATAGTGATGTCAAGAGCAAAACGTCCTTTTGAAATTCCATTTTTTTTTTATCTGATTCTATGTTTAACTTGGCCCAATATTTCATAAATGTACATTTTGCACTCTACGTAATTCATGTAACTATGATTAGCATGTTTTCTTTCCAAAATTTTCTATTTTTACTAACCAGCATGATTTCAATTTTTATATTTATGAAAATATATAGTTATATCATCAGAAAATAATCTTTAATTCCAAATATTTTATTTTCATAAAAATGTTTCCTTTTGTAAAATGTATTCAGTAGGATGTATTTTCCCTACATCCTCACAGAATTCTTTTGCATAAAGAAATTACAAACATCAACAAATGAAATTATCTCAGACACAAAAGTTTATATTATTTATTATCTATGCATTTACATGCACTTATGAAGCTATGCTTTTCTTGTTAATATAGAAATATTTTCCCATAAAAAAATGGGAAGCATGTTTTATTTACAGTCAAGAAGGAAAGTGACATCACTATTAAGAATGAGAATTCCTTATGGTAAATAAATTTCTTTGCAGTTATGTTTTATTACAAATGCATTCATATGTATTTTTTAAAAAGTTGGCATCACCCCATGCAAGGCAGTAAAGCCACTAAAACACAAGGGGTAACAGGGGAAACATTAATAATGAGCAGGAAGCGGAAAGAGTAATCAGGAGGACAGTGGACAGTGATTGACATTACATTTAAATTTTTGCAGATTAAAGTTGGCTGAAAAGCATGGAGCTGAAAGGGAATTCCACAAGCAAGAAGTGCGAGAAAAGAAACTGTTAGCATAGAATTTATGACTATATCTAGCCAGATCAACTGTAAATTGATGAAATCTCAATGCTAGTCTAGTACTGCATTTAAATTCAATAAGTCTAGGTACTGAAGCAAATTACCATTAAAGTATTTATAGAAAAGACACTGAGAGGCAACCTTATAGCTGTATGAAAGTAACTGAAGCAGAGATGCCAGATCAGGACCAATAATATTGCTGATACTTCTTTGGATCTTATCAAGGAGATTAAGGTAAATAGCAGGGGCACCAGATCATATGTGGCAGCAATATTCTAAGCATGGACGAATGGTAGACTTATAGATATGCAAGATAGATTCTGGAGATAAAAATTGTCTCACATGACACAGTAAACAGACTTTCTAAGTAGCTGACCTAGCAATGGATTCAACATTATGTCAGCTGAAAACGTTAGCCTGAGAAGGTGCAACAAATCTCTGAAGGTTAGCCATGCTGATGAAAGGCAGAGAGAGGTCTCTCAGATGTTTAATGGGGAGAAGTTTAGTTTCAGAGGCATTAAAATTAACAAGCCATCTTTTTTTAAGGACAGACTCGAGTTCATTTATGCATGAAATAGAAAACTGATCTGATAAGAAAATATTCAAATACTTTGAATACAAAGAAATTCTCAACTTTAAGTGAAGAATATCTAAAATAAAAACAATAAGCATCTTTTTCAATCATGTCAGGTTAATTCTGGAAAATCTACTACCAGCTATTTTCAACCAAATGTATAGATTAAATACTTGTATCTGGTTCCAATAGTTAAGCTAGTGGTCAAAATTAATTTCCAAACAATTTCAATCAGGTGAGACATGGCAAGACATTGTGAAATATAGCTATTTAACTGAATAACCTCTGCTGCAATGCCAAATCAATAAACTTTTAAGTTATTTACTAGAGTCAGATTATTTTTTTAATTCAAAATGAAAGCATAAAAATTCTTTAGCTCTTCTAAAACCAAATTACATGCACTGCTTTATCTTAAAATCTTGCATGAAACTAAGTAGCAATTATCAAAGCATACAGCTAGATTCATAAATCTTTGCAATGCTTTAATACCTCAATTCCTTCAACTAAATGATTTTCAGATATGTTGTGTGTTTGAATCTTACTGTTTATCCTCAATTTCTATCCTATGACACTAAGTTCATGTGTTGCACTCTATAACCTGCTTCTTGTTTTCATGCTCACTGCTCAGACATAAATGAATGCAATGCACCACTTAACCAAACAATGGGCTGTGTTTATGGCTGTGTCAACATCCCAGGAAGTGCATTTTGTACCTGCCCAAATGGTTTTGTACTCCAAGACAATGGCAAAGACTGCTCAGGTAGATATTTTCTCAAATTAGTTAACCGTTACTATTTTTATCATTTAATAAGTTTCAATTCAAGAGACAGGACAGTGAATTTTATTGCTAAGAAAATTTACTATCTCAAATGTTATGTATATTCATGTAAAAATTAATTTAAACTCATGATGCAATAGGCATAAAAATGAATTATTTTCTTCTAACTTCAAATTATTTTCCAGAATGTATCATGGTAACAAAACAATTCAAACAAATTGTGACAAATGAGTTCCTTTATCCGGCCTCATCTCTTCATTAATAACAATAATTCTCATTAAAATAAAAAAAAAACTTTTATTACACTTTTCCCTTTGCAATATATTCCATACATATACAAATACATATTGAATGTCTTAAAATTTCAATATCAAAATAAAGTCAATAAGGGAACAAAAATTCCTATCTTGTTTATCAATAAAAATAAAAAATATATTTAAAACTTTATTGCATCAAAAAAAAAAAAAAAAAAAATTGTTCCTCTATTCCAATTTCTATAATTGTTTTTTTTTTTTTATAGATATTTCTATCACAATTCATTTTAATTCAGTGGCTTTTTTAAGATTGACAAATTAATGCCTTTTGCTATGAGAATACATTATTTGAAATTACAATAACTAAGACTTTTAAAGTAGTAAAATTCATTAACAGAAACAAAATTAAATGGAGATTTCAGTTGAAACAGAATTGTATCCATATTTCAGTCCAAAGTACAAAAGCTTTAATGTACAAATTAAAAAAAAAGATCCATTCATTTTTATATGGTGATTAAATAAATTTTACTTGATTATGTATTTCACATACAATCAAGTGTTTTTACTCTTGTTAGAAATGTTTACAATAGAAATTTATTCAAATCAGTCATCATTACAGTGTAATAACAGACACCTCATTATATTGAAGATATTTTTGACAGTTACAATTTTTAGCTGAGTAAACAAATATTAAGATCAATATTAATTTACCTGCAATTGGAAAAGTGAAATTTTTGCAATTTTCAAATCAACAGTTTTAACAGCTGAAGCAATGTAAATATAAAATATCATTTTATTTATCTTTTTCTTTTTTTAATCATTTCATGAAGTTGCATACTCTCCCAGCTACTGCTTTTATTGAGAATTCACTATTTAGTAATAGGTTTACTTACAGATACATAGTGCACAATGACTATTAACATGTTTGAATTTTCCAACATCTATTACTAAAGAACAACTTATTTAACTTTCAGTTCAAACTAAAACTAAAATTATAGCATGTATTTTATATGATCTTTGTTTAATCCAGTATGCTTAAATTTCAAGAAACTGCTATTTCAGATATTAATGAATGTGTTATGGATAATGGAGGCTGTCAACAAATATGCATTAATATAGATGGTGGACATATGTGTGAATGCCATGGACCTGGATTTCTATTATCAGAAGATAACTATACATGCATTGGTAAGAAACTACTTTTTCATTTAATTTATATATGACTCACTTTTTTCACAGCTGTATTTGCCAGATTACTTTCACATTTAATACTTTTATGCTGGAGATTTTGAAAGCTTTCTTGTGGATAACTGCATGTGTTGGAATTTTAATTTTCTGGAATGATGCATATTTGCGCTCGAATTTGCTGGGTAAAACATTGTTCCAGCATATTTTGCTAAATATCAAATGCACTGTAAAGACAATTCAAAGTAAATAACAGAACAGAGTATAAAGAATAAAAGAGTAAAAGAAAATGATTTTAATTGCTAGTTGGATATTGAAAAAAAAATAAAGATCCTTATAGTCATGCATATAAAAAAGTTTCTTGTTGTAGTTGTTGTTTTTGCATATTTTTAAATATTAACAAACTTATCCAACATTAATGAGATAATCAAATCTCTATATTTTCATTAAGTGTCTGAATAATATTGGATATGCCAATGACTCTTCTAAAAGTTATACAAAATTAACAAGCCTGTCTCTACCCCACCCCATGCACACACACACACACACATATATATATATATGTAAGCTACGTGAATGATCACAACCTGCTTGACAATTCAATGTCTAAACTTCTTTGAGTACAAATCAATCAATAGCATCCTGCACAGGAGATAAGTTGCCAGCAATTGAACTGAAGTAACAAGACCAGAAAAAGAAGTTGCCATTTAGAGTTTGAAGGTGATTGGTAAAGTAAGATAGGAGGAGTCCTTTCTCATCAAGCTCTAAATGTTCAGAAACACCTAACCCAATTAGGATTTTGGCTCTATTTCAGCACAACACAGTCATATAGACCATAAGGTCCTCATTATCTTCCTTTTTTTTTCTTAATGGAAGCTAAGTTCTTACAGTTTTTGTCTTTATTTCAATAAGTGAGCAAACAAAATTAATTAACATTTTGGTCCTAAACAGGCAGCTCGCTAGAAGTAACTGCAGTTATAAATCTATTACTGCTGAAGTAGGACTAATCTTAGGGTTGTCTTGGCCAAAAGAAAGAAACACTTATTCCTCATAAATCATATTAAAGTAAGCTGAGAACATTAAGCACATTCATCTTAATATTTTATGTGAGACAGAAAAACTAATATAAAGTTGTATAGAAAGAAACTAAAAGAAAAATTAGAAAAGTTTAAAAATAGGATTTCAAAATCAATAATCAATTTTTGACTTCTGTTTTTCCCTACTGGATACAGATTGATAAGTCCAGCTTCTTTTCATGTTTGACTGATACTAAAATCTTTGAAAAACAGCCAACTATTTGAACAGGATCATTCTAAAGATAACGAAGATAAATGAAGAAATATTTTAATGTCAATACACAATATATTCTATGCCAGTAAACCATACTATTGAACTTGCCTAATCAAAATGGAATAGATGATTTAATAAAGACTATTATGGATATTTCATTTTAGTTTATTTCTATACCAAGTCATCAAATTAGATCAAATCTATATAAAAACTTGGTATATCAAATATGCATACTAGTGAATATATTATGCTTATAAAATTTATTTTATATATAAAGAACTTGAACAAAGAAAACTATATTCATAGAAAAAGTCTATACAATTAAGAGATAATTTACTCTAGTATTTTTGCTGGTTTCATTGCATGAAAAATGTATCAAATTAATTAATCTAATGTGATGCAGTGTTTTTTGTATATATTTCTAATTAAATTCAATATGGATAATGTAAATGTTGAGATAGGAAGTAATCAATCCCCAATTATTTGGATACCCGTCTTATAATTCATATATGTATTAAGTACTTACTATAAAATATGAATACTCTTAATATGCTTCCATTTTATATTATTGATTATATACAGGTATATGCTTGAAGGTTTGTTTTCTAGACCTTGGTTTATGGTGGTCATTCTTATATTAATTTTTGTCTAATACTTATCTTTTGAAAGCACTATAATTCCATTTATAAACAACCTCTTTGACTAATTACTTGCATTTCATTTTTAAGTCATGTTTCCACTTCTGTTACTCATTACACTATAATCATTTTGTAAGATTTCTTAGACAATAAGAATCTGAATGATTCTTATTATAAGCAAAAACAAGCAACTTTTTCTGAAATAAATGATTTTGGTCAAATGGTTAACTTAGAAGAGTCATAAAAATAAAAAATATAGAATACATGTGCAACACAAATGTCAGTAGAATTTAGGCTGTGATACAAAATTTTAAAAAATTAGTTTAATATATAAATATTTAAAGTTAAACACTGAAAATGATCCTTTGTCCTTAGTCGAGGTGATAAAAATAATATAGCAATGTGATTACATCAAGCTTATCAGAAACTTAAAATTTTCATAAAAAGTATAAGATTCAAAACTTGGTTAATTTATATTTTTCTCACTGCTTATTTCATGAATATTTCATAAGTTACATAACATCTTTTTCTACTCTTTCCTAAAGGTTTTCATGCAACAATAAAATGAATAACTATAAAGTTTAAATCTCAAACGCCAGAACCAAGTCCTGCAATCTTCTTATAATCTTTTATGTGCTGTGTCATCATTCTCTACTTCTTATTCTTTGTAGTTCTAAGTAATATTTGTCTCCTTACTATCCCTTCCAGTCCATTTTGCCATCCATTTACACAATATTGTTAGGTAGGTTACTTGCTCTTTCCCTCTACTCGTCTTGCCTACAATGTCCTTTGAGTGTCAAATTCTCCAAGCTTCCTTTCCTTATTTTTTTCCAAACTCTCTCTTTTTGATTCTAAGTACAAGTGTCTTTTTTGTTTCCATTTTCCTTAAAACTTTCTCGTTGCTCACATGATATTCTCAACGGCCTTCTATAGAACCATATTTCTGTTACCTCAAGTCTGTTTTATCTGTGAGGAAATTGTCCAGCATTCACTGCCATTCAGGCGATTTGATATTGCATTACCAATTACATTACTAATTTCTTTGAGATACTGGCAGATGTTCTACAGGGAGCTACTCTGGTCCCATGCCAGTTCAACATTGGTCTAGATTATGCTTTACGACATACCATAAAGGATGAAGAAAAATGTATTTCAAGAAGAGTAAAACCAAAAGTAAATGACAGCTAGATAGTGACATATGTGATGCAGACTTTGCAAATGATATCACATAACTATCCAATACATTGGAGCAAGTATAGCTGCTTCAGAATCAAGTAAAAAACTGCCAAGCAAATTTGACTGTACATCAATCAGATCAATACTGTGTACATGCTGTAAAATTAAGAGAAAGCCAACCTAGTCAATGTTGTGGTCAACATCCTCAAGTAAGTAAATGACTTTCTGTATCTTGGCTCTTAGATCAATTTTTCTAGCAAGGATATAGATGTCGGAATCAAAAAGGCTTGGGCAGCATTGCAAAAGATGTAAACAATATGGAAATCAAGTCTACACTTTGAAATCGAAATTACATCCTTCAGAGGAGCAGTGGAAACAGTATAGCTCCAGTATATGGACTGATGAAGGCATTGAACAAGAAACTTGATGCAGTGTATACCCAGGTGACTAGTGAAAATGTCAATTGGCAGCAACATATGACTAACAAAGTGCCCCATGGTGACTTGCAAAAGCTGACAACTACTGTTTCTGAAATAAAATTCTGTAGCCATTGCTAGAGAAGCAAGAATAAAATCATTTACAAAGTCTAGTCTATACATGAGAAATGAACTAACTAAATGAATCTAATGTGTACTTTCAGTGACCAATTGATTGAACTTATTAAAGGAGTAAATGCAAATCACAACGGAATACCATAATGTATAGAGAAGACTGTCATGCTGGTCCAACTGTGGCTGATCTAATGATGATATTACATAGCTGTTCAGTACTCTTTTCTTAATTTCTAACAAAATTTTCCTATTTCTTTATACTTTGTTTAGGTTTCATCTTTTGTCATTACAATGTGCTTTTAGATTTAAATTAAACCAAATTACCAGCTTGATAAAATGTTATCAAAGGCCAAATTCAGAAAATTTTGTTTTTGCTTCTTAGCTATTTTTTAATTGTTTTACCCCAAGCAAGGCAATAAAACCACTAAGACACAAGGGGTTACTGAGAGTGAGAAAACTTTAGTGAGGAGAAAGAACAGGATTCAGGAAATCAAATGATGGTGATTGATGTTGTATTTAAAGTTTTGAAAATCATAGGTGGTAGAGAAACAAGAAACTGGAATAGAATTCCACAGATGAGAAAAGAAACTATTAGAATAGAACTTACAGTTACATCTTTTGCTTTTTCAACAGTAAAATAATGAGACCTAGTTGCCAATCTGGTAGTATTCTTAAAATCATGCAGTACCAAGGAGGAGAGCTCATTAAAACAATTGTCAGTGATGACAGGAAGACATTTAGAATGTTTTAATGAACTAATTGAATGGTTACATTTTACAACAGGAGAGTGACAACCAAAGGATGTTATTAATAAATATAAATAAATAAAAATAGTAAGTAAACAGGAAATTAGTAAAAGTAAATATGTTACAGAGGAGTTGGATGAGTATTCAGAATACCACAGCCATGAAAATATTTATAGAAAAGACAGAGGGAAACCATGTTAGAGTAGTGGGAAAGTGACTGAAGTTGAGATGTCAGGTCAGGACCAATAACATTGCAGACCCTTTTTTGTTTTTTGTCAAGAAACTCAAGATATATAGCAGGACCACTAGACTAGATATGGCAGCAATATTCAATGCACAGATTAATGGTAGATGTATAAATGTGCAAGATGGATTATGGTGAGAAGAATTGTCTTGCACAACATGGTGAACCAACTTTCTTAGCAGCAGACCTAGCAATTGATTCAATATAATCACTCCACTTCATGTTAGTGGAAAACACAAAACCAAGAAGGTGCAATAATTTGCTCTCCTGGAGGTTAGCATCAGCCATGCTGATGGAAGGTGTCATAAGTTAGATAATCTGATAGAGTGTTGAAATAAAATTCAAGTTTTACTCAACTAATTGTCAAGTACAACTGTCACAAATTTTCAATAGTACTGTTTTAGGATAAGGACTTTTTTTTTTTATACTTATAATTACTAAAAAATACAATTTACTTACTAAAAGAATATAATTTGTTTAATTACTAATACAATTTATTTATTTTAATCCCATATAGCCTATAGGGGGCTTTGACATATGATTTGACCTCTGAGGTTGGACCACAGACACCATCAGTTCTGGATATTGGTTTTCTGTTTGAAGACTTACTTTCAGGAGGTGTCAATGACTCATCTAAAAAATGTGGAAAATCTGATAGAGGTTCATGAAGTTTGTTGAAGTGGTCAGGACAGGGAGCCAAATCTCAAACAGATACAGTTGATTGTCTTCCGTCAGGATACTTGATGCTGGCAAAGGGTTGGACCGCTATCAATCAGTTCAACTTTATCTACTAAGGGATCACTCTTGCTAGTCTGGACAAATCGTCTTAACAGTACTGGTCCAGGTTTAATCAAGATGGGAGCAAGTTCCCATGAGAAGTACATCTTTCAAACATTCAAAAATTCTCATCAGGTGTACAGTTAGCTGTAGTACACAACAGAAATTGAATAGAATGAAGGGCTTGTGGCAAAAGAGCCTTGTTCCCAATGTTTTTCTATTATGTTCTAAGACTTAAGATTGAAGCAAATAGTTTTCCATATCACTCCTATATATCTCTCTGCTTCTCCATTACATTGGGAAAGATATGGCATCAAATTACTAATAGCAACACAGTACATACTCTTTCAATTCTCATGATATATGAGAACAACCTCTATATGAGTGAGTATAACCTAACATACTAAACAAGGTTTCTAGGCAGTTAAATAAATGTTGAATTGCACATATTTGCACTAAAAACATCCATGGTTATGTTACTCCACACAGGTTGATATCTGATGTCAAAACATCGTTCATTGAGCTCCCATCATTGATTTAGCGTTTTTTCATTTTGTACACTTTCAGTTATCATGCATAAAAGACGCTGATCTGGAATCAGTATATCATTTGAAACAATATTGTAACAAAAGAGACCTCCATTTATGTATTATGAGGCTTATTTCTTGACACTATATCTCTTTCTGCTTCCTTGTTTTATAACTGCGACAGGCCTTCCATTTTGACTACAGATATAGCATTATCCAAAGTATTACAGTCCATCTTGAAAGTCAAGTTTTGCTCAATAGCCCATAATGTTACTCTACATAACTCAGATATTACTGACTCAAAGGTGCAAAGAACTTCTTTATTCAATGGGAACTAATTAATTTTAACTAAGGGATGTATTTTAGTACTGATTTTGCATAGTATACAAACATTCCCCTGACCTTGTTAAGTGTTCCTACATCTTTTGGGATTTGAATATCTTGTAATGATTTCATCCATTCTGGGTCAGGTTTAATGATACAATTTCCTATACAATATCCTAAAGTATTCAGTTTTGTTACCTTTCAAATAGATTTAGAATTATTTAAGGTTAAATTTCTTTTTGTTATGACTTTCAGAAATTCTTTGACATTCTTATCATGCTCCCTTTCTTTCCCACCTGCAATGATAATATTATCAAGATAAGGAAACGTATCTTTCAGGTTTTCTTCTTTTACTGTCTAGTCCATTGACCATTGGAAAGTGGGACCACCATTAGTTAACCCAAATGAAAGTCGGATAAATTGATAATGTTGACCACTGGCTTTAAAAGCATCATACTTTTTGTCAGATTGCTTTAACTTGATGATAGGCACTCTTTAAGTCAAATGTTGAAAAATACTTATACTTGGCAAACTTTGTAATTAAATCATCAACCCTTGGCAACTGGTAGGAATCAGATTCAGTGTATATATTTATCATTTGTTAGTAATCGCCACATAATCTTTTCCTATTTCTTTTGGTTTCATCTTTAATAATTTTTAGTTTAAAGGAATGAACTGTATTTTTGTTAATAAAGCATTCATAAGTACAACAAGCAAGTAAAACATTCAATATTTTCCCTTTAATAGTTGTAATTGGTACAGCATGCGAGAGTCCACCCAGCACTTCCAATTTAGTAACTGGGTAGAAAACATGGTAACACTTGTGGCATTTGTTGCTTGAGACTGACATACTCTAGCAAAGTGTTTCCTTTTAGAACACTTGTCACATATGCCCAGGGTCAGCACTAGGGTCTTGAAAAAAACTTTGATATGGGAGCCCCCTTCTCTACTATATGTCGATTTCAAAAATTTCCAAACCTGGGGGCCCACAATACCCCAAAGGAAAATTGGAGAGGGAAAAGGCCAGTACTTTTTTTAAATTACCAAAAAATCAGGGTATTATCCAATTTAAATGAAAATTTCAGTACATTTTTATTAATTATTTACTTTCATAATGAACAGGGTTTTTTTTATTTAAAAAATCTGAGAAAATGTTATTCATTTTGTAATAACCATGAATATTTTCATGACTAAATTTTACTTGAAAAAATGATTAAGTTGCAAATTTTTATAGAAAAAAAAAAAATTGTCAACACATCTCCACTGAAAAAAAAAGTTTTCCAACACAACACAAACAGGATTGTCTTAAAAATTTATTTTAAAAACAATATTTCAGTTTTCAGAAAATTATTCATTCATTGAAATCTTTAAACATTTCTATTTTTTAAGTGATCATTTTCTCAATTTTATCTTTTTAGAAATGTAAAAAAATAAGGACGAGAAATTTTATTTCAATTACTAGCCGTGGACTTATAGTTAGTATTACTATTAGTAAAAAAAAAAAAAAATGTTACCCTCTTAATTGATTTAAAAGAACAGTTCAGAAAGAAAAATTACAATTTAAAAAAATAAGTGCTACTGAAATTAGCACGTCTGTACTTCCCCTCCCCAGTAGGTATGGGGGCCCCCACACGGTTGAGAGGTTTGGGATAGTAAGTACTAGCCCTGTCGATTATTATAGTTGATGATTGACAATATAACTTGGGTAGAAAAAAGTAAAAAGTACAAAAAGCAAAAAAAAGCATTGCTGAATCTAGCCCTTTTGTGGCTTCAACCTCGTCAGGAGTTCCTGTGTAGTATGCACTAATAGCCATGCAGATACATAATGTATATTATTAGTTGCTGACTGACAATGCAACATCAGTTTAAAAATAATAAAAAAAATGGTGGATGGCCATAAAACAGTGCTGAAAAGAAAATGGCTGAGGCCACAACAGGGACCCCAAAAAACGCTTAGTTGAGGATAAGACACGCCAGCCATGCATATGGCTCCCGAAGCTGGACAAGTTATTCTCCTATGGTATGGCAGCCACCACAAAAGAAGCTGGCTTTCCTATTAATGTGATTATTGTTGTCACTTCCATGATTGCAATTTGCAAACTACCATTAATGTTTCATTTGGGTTCAAGGTATTACTTTTATCGCCTTTGTCAGAAAGATTACTTTCACAGACTACAACTGCTGGAAAAGGAATAGGGGTGACATAAACTTCATAGTTCTTCTGTGCCAAATCCAAGGCTGAAGATTGATTGTAAGCTGAGTGCAAATCTAATATTTTATTCTCTAGCAGTCTTTGGCGTATTGTTGGAGAAGCAATTCCGCAAATGAAAGCATCTCGCATAGTTTCATACCCACATTCTTTAGCTGTACAGTCTTTGAAATTTTAATCTAGTCTTACTTTTTTTTTTTTTACTGTGAAGAAATCATCCAGAGTTTTACTTGATTCCTGTTTTCTTGTAGCAAGTAAATGTCTTGCCAAAATCTCATTCAGGGTTTTAATAAAAATGTCTAATTTATCTAGTGCTGTGTCATAGTCTGTGCAAGTTTCGATAAACTCAAATGCAATAGGACTGACACAGCTTATCAGGGCTCTAAGCTGGTTAGGAATTTTATCTTTATAATCCTCAACATAGTTTGTAAAAACTGTACACCAATGATGCCATTCTTTTGCTACAGTTGGTGAGCTAGGATCGAGGTCTAGGCTTTTGGGTCGCCATCCTGTATTTGAATTGGATTTTAGCCATTAATTAGTTGAGCAAGTTGTCATAAGTTAGATAATCTGATAAAGACTTGAAATAAAATTAAAATTTCACTCAATTAATTGTTGAGTACAACTGCTAAATAAAAGGTCTATCACTAAATTTTGATAGCACTGTTTTAGATCAAATGATGGCTGCTGGATTTAACTTGTTACTATTTATAAGAGATGTGAACTTATAAATTTGCATATTATGACAGAAGGCAAAAATGGTTCTCCATGGTGATCAAAAGAGAGCAGTTTTGTTTTGGAGGTGTTAAAATTCATTTAAGTCATTCTTTGTCCCAGTTAACAACTGATTGGAGGTCATTATTGAGAGCAGTTGTCAGTTTTATTTTTAGTTGGGAACTAATGACATCAGGAAGCTTTAGTAGTCAACAAGAGAAAAAGAATCCTAACTACAAGTTACTTATAATATATTAATATTTATTAAAAAAAAAAAAAATATTAAATTTATGAACCAAAATATTTTTACTACTCTTTTTTATAGCATTGGATTAACCCTCTGTCTACCAGAAAAACTGTCTTCCATTAAATACAACCTGGATCCAATGGACCCATTTCTATTTTGTTTGTTTTTTAACTATTCTAATTGTTGGTATTTTTGATGATATTAGATATGTCTAATTATAGATGGACAAAGAAATAACAGCTTTAATCAAAATTTATTCAATGAAACAGAAGATTTACAATATATCTTTGCATTAAGTTTGAAGTTACAAAATTAATTCAAATTACATTTTTTTTAAAATTACAATTCATTGCTGCATTTTGCACAGAATACTTTCAAATGGCTTTGAAATACGACAGACAGTTTGTGATTTTCTATCTATTTTAGGACCACACAAGGTGCATTTTTTTTCTTGATCTCATTGGATGGTTCCTGGGCAGTGTATTGCTCACTAGATTTTGTAATTGTATCAATCCCCACAAGACCCGAATTCCTTCAGCATTTGTCCATTTTTGGATTATTTCCAGATTTTGCTTCATGAACAATATAAATGAAAGAGCTGAATCACAAGATCTTCTTACAAAACGTGAAGATCCAGGCTTTTGATATAAAATATTGTAGAATGAAGTTCATCCTTTTGCCCTTTCAATTAGTTTAGAAGACCAAATTTCAGACTTATCCTTTGAATAATACATTTCATTCATCATTGAAGGGTTTAAAGAATCATTTCTCTCAGCTTTGTTGTCATCATTCATATCATCATCTGATTCTGAATAAGTAATGCTGACATTATCACTTTCATAATGATCTTCAGAAAAAGAAATGGCACCTATATAGAATGGACAATATATTTTAGTTAATTATAAATTTCAACCATGGGCCCAATGGACCCACTTGGTAAAAGGAAGAGAAGTCACCCACCAAAATTTTAATTTTTGTTCTAAATTTATTTCCTTTACGTAGGTGATAGAGAATGAAGAAAAAATAAAAGAGACAAAAAATAATTCAGGTAGAATAAGTATAAGGGTGAAAAAAAATTTTTTTTTTAAATTGTGTGTCAATAATTGTTTTAAGAACAGTTTTTCAACATATTAGTGTTGATAAATAATCCATATCCCAACAGTTTTTAGTTGAATTTTGATCTTAAATTTTTACTGTATAATGTTTGATCTAAAAGTGTTGGATTACATACATTAACAAGAAAGGTGATTATGCTGAAATAATAAATATCTGTTATATAAAATAAATGCTTTTCTCATCATTAGCCTGCAGATTTATTGAATAACTGATGTATTTATGTTCATAAAACTTATTGATAATGAAGTATTCAATTAATAGTTACCCATACATTCAACTATTTGTCTGAAATATTTTATCACTTTAGAAACAAGTATTTTTCTACATCATTATGAGATGATGTAGTAACATTCTACAATATAAAAGAATATTTTTGCAGTCAAAACATTTTTTGCAAAATGGCTATATTAAAGAATAAGTAAGAGAAGGATAAGGTGACACATAGTTTACAGCCTTTTTACAACTCTTTAAACAATAACTTAAAACTAAATCAATAGACTTTTTCTGTTAGTAAAATTTTTCTGTTTATCCTAAAAACAATGTCAAACAAGTAGAAAACATGATAGCTCATGCAGTAAATTCAGTTCATACTGATATATACAAAATTTTATTATGCAAGTTAATACTTTCATAATAAAATTGGTATTAAAAAAAAAAAAAAATGTTAGTAAAATTTTCATATTTATAAGATTTATACCGGGTGAGTTTTAACTTGTAATATTCACTCTTATTAAAAACATAGGCAATTTATTTAAGATTTTATTATGAAAAGTGCAACCAAAAAGGTTTTATTTGTAAATAAATCCAAAACAGGCAACAAAAAAAAAGATATATATGATTAGCACAATATCCCATATATAAAACCACTTCATTAGTCAGTCAATCCCAGTGCTAGCAAAACATAGTATTCTTAGTGATGTCACTTAGCAATGTTATTGATCTTCATGGTCATCGCATGTAGACATCAGCATGCTGGGAGGTAACCAGGTTTTACATTGATTTTGCCCAGTGGGTGTTGTGATTCCAGCCAAGAATTCAGGTGTGACTATCAACGAGCCATGGTAATATCTTTGTCTCTGTTGAAAACCAATTTCACAGAACAAACCAACAAACTCTGTTGATAACTAACAACAGCTTTAATGAAAATAAATAATAGAATTTAAAAGAATATACGGAATTATTAATCATTCTATGTAGCCTGGTCAATAACTTTTCAGCAGGAAAGTTTTTCTAGCAGTAATTCATAGATATAAGGGACTTTAAGTCTTGCCCTGTATTCTTGTGTATTTGGACTTGTATCTGTGTGGGTGTTATAGGAAGAAACAGGAATATTGAGATGGGTATGGATTATGATTGGACTTTTTCTTTGTCTGTTGTCTTCTTCATGTCCTGCTATTCTGTCCATTCTCATTTATATAAGGAAATTTGCACATCCCCGGCACTGATTTATAGCATATTTCTCAATAAGATATCTATATAACTTTCTTTGTTCAGTAACACATGGCCCTTTTTAGAATGCAGTCAGGCTGATCTCCAAGCTTGAAATTTGTTAACAAAATGAACATTCCAAAGCAGTAGTATTTTGAATAAAGAATTCTTCTTTGTCATATTACCCCAGAGGCAAATAAGTGAGTTAGGGAAAATCTAGTCATACTAAATATTAATGAATTCTACTTCATCAATTTCAGGTTCCAATCTTTCTGGAGTCTTATCCGAACTCAGTTTATATCTTCTAATTATTATTTTTAATCTACTCTTTCTTTCCTTAATCTCCTTGAGCTTTTTCATGGTTTAACCATAATTATTTCCTACTCCAAATTATCATGAGGCATTTTCATGCAATGAAATGTTGAATGAGGGTTACTACACTGTTATATCCCTTCATGCACTAAAACATTGAACCAGAGTTGCCATCCAGTTATACATATATTTGAATAAATTATTATAATTTTACGTATTAATATGAGCTCTTTGACATTTGATAATCTTTATCAATCTTTGATTTGTTGATTTTGTTAACTTTCTATTGCTTTGAATTTAACATTACTTGCAACAGTTTTTATTGCTTCCCAGGGGGGTTATTTGCTTGCATATTGTTTTCCATTCTCCTATCAGTCTCTTTTAATGAGAGATCATATCTTCTGTTAATATCTGGATGGGCTGGAACCATTAATTTCATTAATCTGATGTCTTTAAAACTGTTTTTGGCAAAATGGGTAATAATCAGCTTTTCAGAATGTGAAGAAACATTGTCTTGCATGAATATATGCTTTAGTTTCTTAGTTGTGACTAGTACCACTAAAAAACGTCTTGTACCTACAATAATTCTCTACATTTATCTTGATACTATCTTCAACTTTGAAGGGACCTATAGTATAATAATTCCCAAACAGTATTCTTACACTCCTGTTATCTTCTAAGTTATATTGGCTGACTATTTCCGTGATGGACTCAATCTTTAGTGATTAATGAATACATTGAATTGCACAATAAAATTTGATTTCCCACATATTCTCCTTTTCAATTTGTTATGGTTAATAAGTCTCACCAAACAAAATTGACTTTGAATTCATTATCCTAAACACATGGTTATTATCCAAAATTGCACATAACATGAGACCTTGACAAAATAGGCCAGGTAGCTTTATATCTACTCTAGCCAGTATATTTCAGTATCTACAAGATTATAATGATTAAAATATTATTTAAAACTGTATTTATATCAAGCTTAAAGATTTGATTTCAACATTTAGAGATTTTAATCTAACTTTATTTGAAGAAAACATCCTCTTATCATAATAAAGAGTTAATTTTACTTTAAATCATAAGCTTTTTATTTTTATTTTTCTGTTATTTCTATTTGCCTTTATATGAAGTGATTCATAATTGGCGAAATATGCCAATTGGCTGGAGAAGGCGTTTCCCTAATGCTGTTGCCGTCAGACACTTCTTCCTTGACTCATCAAATCTGGTAGGGAAGAAAGGTGACGGTGAGTGAAGAATGGTAAAATGCAACCATCTAACTTTAGATCAGCTTATACCTAACACAAACTGACCATTTAACTTTATTGTGCATTGTACATTTTCTCTAATTACTTGAATCTGGGTAGGTGTGGTGCATGTTCAATGTTTATCATTTTGAATTTTCGAATGTGAGCAGCAAATAACCAACCAAAAATTTATTCGTATTTTATTTCTTCTTTTAAAGATACCAATTGATCCAAGGAAAGAAATATGGAATATATTATTTTTAAGTTAAAAGAATTTACAACTGAAATTGTTTGTAATAATATTTAAGAGAATTCTGTTTCAGCTCTACAGCAAAGAAAAAAATGTGCAAGATTTTTTTCTATTCTTTACACTTGAAATGCTTGATAATAAATACAAAATGTTTTTATTTCTAATATACAGAAAAATTGGATTCATTAATTTGAAGATAAATTATTATTTGGGACATGCTTGTACTACTCACACAGCAATTAGATGTTATCAGACATTATTCATGAACTGATGAGTTTTATATTCTGTAATTACTCTATTAATTGAAGTACATGAGTGCACTTTTTATCAAAGATGCTTGGGCTGATTTTAAGAAACCATTCTGTAAGATATAGTCATTCTCATAATTTTTGAGTAAGTTTCATCAGTAAGTTTAAAAATATATTCACAATTTCTTCAAACAGATTATTTTCTTTAAAAAAATCATATAAAATATGACAATGAGTTCATTCATAAATGACAGAGATATTATTAAACACAGAATCTTCCATCAAAATGTGTTTTTTTTGTAATAAAGGATTTAATCAAATGATAAAATCCAACCAGCAAAAACACTAGTTTTGAAAGGTATGTTTGAAAAAAGAAATGCATACAAAAGTGACGTATGTTTTTCAACATAAATTCCACTTATATCGCAACAATTGTAAGCTACACTTTACTGTGCTTAACAAATTCCTATGACTGATACAAATGGAAAGTTGATTCTTGTCAAACCTTTCTCAGATATTTCCACTAGTTACATTTCTTTTGTTGTACAAATAATCATAACAACTGACATATCATAAAGTAAGAATTAGAATAATCATTTCAATTCTTCACAAAATGAAAAGGTACTTAAGAAGCTTTTATCAAGACCATTTCATAGAGAACACATCCACATCACTGATTCATCAATTGACATCCAGTATAACAATCTGGTATGTATTCTTTTCCTTTTTGTACTGCTTAATACATATGAAAGCTTGAACACACAAATTCCAAATAAAATATCCTTAAAATACTTATAAAGATTTCAGTTTAATTAAAATCATTTTGGAACATATATGTAAGTATATATTTGCATAAATATTTCATGTTCAGAAATAAAATAGTGAATTTTTTAAAATTGTTTCTTACTAATTATGTGCTTGGATCTGTCATGTTATCAGTCATACTTGACTGAAAATTATTAAAAGCATGATTTAAACAATTTAATAGTGCATGATACTGAAATGCATTTTATAAATTGTTTCTCAGTAAAAGAATGAGAATGCAACTATCATACTAATACAACATTACTGCACATTGGATTATATATATATATACACAAAAAAACACATATTTCTTGCAAATCTTTCTTTTATATTAGGATGATTTACTGTAGTTTGTTAAAAGGCAAGTTTAATAGAATTAAAAAAAAACATTTGTTTAAAACAAATTCAAATTAATTTTTCCTTTTAAAATGTCGCAAGTATTTTATCAGCCTATGAACTGGCATATTGTTGATTTTTCTTTTCTTTTCTTTTTCAGATAGAAGAGGTGAGTAAAGGAGTAATCACTTTATAACATTTTTGGGAAACCAAGAATAGAACAACTTCAACACTTCTGCAGCCAAGACATCATGGAAGACTTTTTAAGTTTTAATCATAGTTTAAGTTATCTTTTGCAGATATTAATGAATGCTTACATGGATTTGGATGTGAATACGATTGCTTAAACACAAATGGCAGTGCTCAATGTATTTGCCCAGAAGGTTATATATTAGAAGCTAACCAGAAAAACTGCACAGGTAAGATGTCTGTTTTTACACACACAGATATATATATATATATATAAGAATTAGAAATATTAATTACAAATAGTAATTAATCTTTGATGACTAATTTTATTTTGGTGATCCACACAATACAGAAGTAGTTTAAACAGGATATACAAGACAACAGAGTAATGTAAGAAAAAAACAGATGATACCTGTAAACAATACAATGCAAAATACTTCACCTTGCCTTTGACACCAAACCTTTAGATGTAAACTAAAATTGATGAGTGAGTAGCTATGGTTAAATGCAACAAGGAACTGTCCAACAAACAGAAATGACAAAGTTTGCAATAAAAAGAAAAAGGAACAGGGTATAAATGAAAAAATATCAAGTAAGCAAACAATACATGCAAGGCAAATTAACAGGAAGAAGGAAAAAAGTTCACAAACTAAGAATTGGTGTTGACAAAAAAAAGTAAAGTCAGACAAGAGAACACAGTGGCATGTCTTCTGAACAAGGCAGATCTGGACTGAGTCATGTCAAACTGCAAACCATCCTATTTTATTGGCTAAGAAAAATATCCCAACATGCATTTGTGGACATCTGCTTATAAAAGAGGGGAAAAGATTTGCAGTCATTCCCTATTCAACATTGAAATCAACACCTTTTCTCAAAGCAAAATACAAATTTACTTAAACAGTTTAGTTCAATTAAAGAACAAATTATAAACATGATTTGAAACCTGAAGAAGTCACAATGTGGGAAAAATTGCAACATTCCTCTTAGTATTTATATAGCAAGCTAATTAAAAAAATATTATAATTTATTGACAAAATATCCCATCAAATTTATGAGTTTTGAGGTCAGAAATTCCATTAAATTGACTTGCCAAGTATTATTCTTTTATTTCCTCATAAAATCAAATATAAATTCATACAATGCTTGATACTCTAAACGTAATACTGCCAACAAAGCACACTGATGAAATGATAACCCTGAGTCCAGGTATGGTTTCAGGGTATCCCAGCTGTACCTTGCAATATCATTTGATCTTATCCATATGGGAAATATAGTACAATTTTATGTCTACATTTAAATGAATTAAATTTATGAAAAAATAAACTAAAGCATAATACATATACTGAATACATATTATCAAGTTGTAAATCTCAGGTTGGCCCAAAAGTTTGTTCTGTTTTTATTATTGGGAGTTTTTAACTAACCTCATTCAAAAAGATTACTGCAAAATGTACCAAAAACAGTTCCTTGTTAAGAAAAATAAAAAGTTATTGACAAATAGAATCATGAATTTGCCTGAAAGATGACAGAAGATACTGGAAGAAAATAGTAAATATGTCATTCAGTAACATCAAAAATAAATTCTTTTTACTTCACACGAGCAAATTCTTTGGCCAGCCCACTAACTTAACTATATACTTGATTTTTCATCATATGTAATATTAGGTCATCCCATAAGTTCTGTCTGAATTTTAACTTTTTGTTAAAATGAACGAAATTTAAAGAGTATTTTATAATGTCTAATGGAGCTGAACATTATTTTTATGTTTAGATGCATTTAAACTGATCAAATTAAATTTTGTTTGATTAAAACCCTGCTAACATGGAAGTACCCAAGAATCATTTGAGGCACATAATGCTTTATGAGTTCAAGAAAGAAAACTCAGCAGCCGAAGCGGCTAGAAACATTCACTCAGTTTATGGAGAGGGATGTGTGAATGAAAGAACTTGCAGAAGATGGTTTGCAAAATTCAGAGGTGGAGATTTCACCGTTGAAGATGAAGATCGAACTGGACGTCCAGTTGAGTTTGATGAAAAGCTTCTTGAAGCAGCCCTTGAAGAAAATCCTGCTTTATCAGTTGAGGAATTGGCAGTGGTTCTCAGTTCAAACCATACAACTGTTCATAGTTATCTTCAACAACTTGGAAAAGTTCCTAAACTTTGAAAATGGGTGCCTCATGAATTGTCTGAAAACAACCTCAAATCCCGAGTTGACATCTACTCTTCTCTCCATTCTCGCCAAATTGTTTCACCTTTTTTGGATAGACTTGTGATGAAAAATGGATCTTTTATCGAAATGTTAAGCATTGTAGACAGTGGCTTGGTAAAGGGGAAGGACCCCAGCCACAGCCGAGAAGGGAACTTCATGGGCAAAAGGTTCTTCTTTCAATCTGGTGGGATTGCCAAGGAATAATCCATTTTGAATTCTTACCACCTAATGCAACAATTAATGCTCAAATATACTGTCAGCAATTAGAGCATTTGAACCAAGCTTTGAGGAAAAAAAGACCTGCTCTAGTGAATCGAAAACGGGTGATGTTTCATCAGGACAATGCACGACCACACACAGCAAGAATCACGTCACAAAAGATTGAAGAACTTGGTTGGGAGAAAATTCCTCATCCACCTTATTCTCCCGACCTTGCTCCTTCAGACTACCATTTGTTTCGTAGCTTACAGAATCATTTGGAAGAAACAGCTTTTGTAACACAGGAAGAGGTTAAAACTGACATTTGTGAGTTCTTTGAATCAAAGCCAAAAGAATTTTACAGTAATGGAATTAGTAAGCTTGTTAATAGATGGAAGAAAGTCATAGATAATCAGGGAAAATACATTGTTGATTGAATCTGTAATTAAATGCAACATTTGGTCACTTATTTTCTTTATTCAAAATTCGGACAGAACTTATGGGATGACTTGATACAATGAAAATAAAAGTTGATTTATTTTTTATTTTTTACTTTTGCAAGTTATATTGTTTAAAGACATCAAATTTTATTGTAGGATCAGCATCTTTATATATGAATTATCTAAAGTAATTTTTATTTTATATTTTTATTTTATATTTTTATTAACAGAGATTTTTAAGAAATGAGTTTCAATCATATAAAATACTGATTTTTCAGCTTTCCTTAAAAGAAATAAAACAGCCTAGTGTTATGCTGTGGGCCAACAGGAATTTATTAAAATATTTAGAAATGTTACCTTTTGTAACTAAACCTAATACTATATTGCAGTTTTCATCCAAATATCTTAATTAAACAATGTTCATTTCTTTATAAAAATAATTAAAAAATATACCACTCAAAGAAGCTTAAAAAGGATATAGATATTAAATAAGACAAATATTAAATATATCAGTTGCCTGCTTTTATTCATTATTGTTAGCTTCAGGCTATTTTAAAAATTAAAATCAATATAAATTTGTAGACATATTGGTATCCTATATTAATCAAATAAGAAATAAAATGACTAAAACACAGTTTTAAGATCACAACTCTAAAAGATATGTTCACAAGTTTGTACACTAAGCTGATTAGCAGTAAACTATGTAACTATTTTAGTTATAATGGTTGCAGTAGAATAACATCATTGATGGTCAAGTTACATCTGAAACAGAAACAAATAAAAATGTCATACACTTGTTAATTTTCTCCAACCAAATTAATGTCTGTCTTTTTGATTTGCTTTTGAGAGTAGAAAATAATGAGATTATTTTTTTAAATAGTAGTTACTGAAGATCTGTCAGAGAAATTTTATTCTGTAGTCTCTCAAAGTACACTCATCAGCATAGTTTAATCAGAACTAAAGTAATGTGCAATGTTGAAATTTATGTCTTGAAATAGCCATTTATATTTTGTACAATTTACTCCCAATATTTAATTTAACAATTTAACAAAGTTTCTAATCCATCAACAATTTCATGGAAAAAGATCTAATTGTTGTGAAATAATTAATTTCTCTAAAATTACTCAAGTAATTTCTTTTCCAAATTTACAATATTGTGTTGTATCAAGTAAAATCAATGTCATATGTAATAAATGGATAAAATAGGTGAATTTTGCATTATTTGAGTCTGGTAGTGATCTGATAAGTTTCTTTTTTATGTATCATAACCTTTCATGACATGGCTATTATGGCTCTCCACAACTTTCTATCCTTTGTAGCTCTTAGCAAGGTTTGTCTTTTTATTATTTCTCCCAATCCTTGTTCTATCTATTTACACAAGCTTGTTAGATAGGTTACTCGTGTCTTTAATATGTCCTGTGGGTGTCAGATTCTCCAGACCCTCTTTCCTCATTATGTCCTAGAAATTTCAAATCTTTCTGATTCTAAGTATAAGCATCTTTTGTTTTTATTTTCCTTAAAACTTCCTTGTAATTCATATGTTCAGTCCATGTTATTCTCAGCATCTTCTTGAAGAACAACATTTCTGTTGCCTCAAGTTTCTTCTTCATTTGTGAGGAGATTGTCCAACATTCACTTCTATATAGGAGGGCTGATGTTTAGTAATTTTTTCTTTTTTTCTAATGAAATTTTCCTGTTTCTTAATACTTCATTGAGCTTTTGGAAGGCATTTTTCACAATTCCAATGCGCCTTTAAATTTCGGTCCCACATTTTCCGTCATCTGTTAGAATACTCGCCAGATATTTAAATTTTAGTACTTGCTTGATTTCAGCACCTCCAATTTACAGCCTACATCTTGGGCTGTTCCCCTTGCTGACAACCATACCTTCTATCTTCTTACAACTTAGGCTTTGTTCTTTCCTCTCTCTTTCTTTTACTACCTTTTCTTCCTGCAGTTTCCTTATTATGTCTGGTTTCATCTTCATATCTTATATAATTAAGATTGTGTCCACCAATAATAAATTCTTGTAGGACTTCCAAATCTATCAGGATGACATCACTGTAATGGTTGAATATGTGAAGATACATTCTTGCCTTATACCAGTTTCTACTTTTGTGCATTCTGAATTCATTTTCTGTGGGAAAGTGGTTTGCTCTCAGTACAATTTCTGGATTATTTTAATATCTTATCCAAATAGATCAAGCTTACCTAGCAGATCAAACAATTGTTTGTGTTGAACCATATAAAAAATCATAAGTATACATCCTTCAGCATTTGTATTGCTATTTCTGATAGCGTAAATATCGCATTCTCTGTTCTAGTATTTTTAAATACTAAAATGAACTAAATAGCAATTATCAGTAGGAAGTGATGTCTTTGGAAAGTAAAAGTTCCTAATGTCATCCATCTAATGACAAAAACAGAACAGATTTTTGCCTCCTAAGCAGTAGTTAATACAACTTTGTTGAAAGATAATTTCAATACTTATTCAGAGTCAACTCATTAAGCAAATAGTTAATATCTTATTCCCAATACTTTCTCAAACATTATTCTAGCAGACTGCTCAACAGTTTTTTTTTAAAACCAAATGTTTCTACTTCATTTTCGGCCAGCTAATTATATGGTTATATGGAACATATGCGTTTATTGTTATTTTAAAAGATAAACTACATTATTGACGTATCCTTTGAAAATAAGGGTTTATATTTTTCTTCCATTCATATATCTGCATAATTGGTAAGCTTGTCTTTTTTTTTTATTTCTTGAATCAATTTGAATATTACATAAAACATTTTTAATATTTCATTTCAGACATAGATGAGTGCCAGCAGACAGACAATTTATGTGATGACAAATGTGTGAATACAGAAGGCTCTTATAAATGCATATGCGGTTCTCCTGGTTTAAAATTATCATATGACAAACAGTCATGTATTGGTAAGTAGAAATGAAAATAAAGCAGAAAGTAAATTTTTATATATTTAAAAGTAAATCTTTACTTAAAAGAATTTCATGAATACTGATGTTTATTTTATAATAAAGTCACTTTATCAATATAATGCATTCTTTAAAAACATCCCAAGATTTATTTTACTCTATACCAAATGTTGTAGAGATTTGCGCTTTAAATTTAGCTGAAAATATAAAATGTATTTAAGAAAGAAGATTTTATCCTTAATCCTCAACCATATTACATAATTTGGAAGGGGAAAGATTTCAGTCATCCTTCACTATATTCTTGCTTTCAGCTACAATTATTAATCCCATAATATTGTACAGAAGAAAATGGTGACTTACAATGTTGGCCAAAATTCTCCTATGTTCCATGCTGTTTTTGCTTAAGAAAAAAAAAGCCTCTCCATTTCTGATGTGCATATGTTCCTGCAGGCAATGGTGTAATTGAGAGATGCCATTGGCACATTAGAAGAATTGCCACCAGGAAGCAATGCCCAATAATGGAGGCAGACTACTGGAATAATGTCACACCAAAAGACAACACCTCATCTGTTACTGTACCTGCTAACATGATCTACTATTACCAAATCAGTTCTAAAAGGAATTGATGCAATGCTTCCACTGAAACATCAAAAAGAACACATGCAGTAGAAAGTGGAAGAATGTGTATGTGTGTGAGAAAAACCTGCACAACCAATGTACCTTGAGAGATCAGATAGGGCATGTCACTAGTATCAATAACCCAAATACAATTTTGATCGCTGCTATACCACACCACTTGAAAGATCTTTCCTTGATTATGGGCTCCATCACATCAGAGAGTGATATTGGCAATAAATATACTAAATCTTCTGAAAGTGCAAGGGTGTTTGGATTTAGTACAACAATGGCTCTTCAGATGGAGACAACTCAGGACCTCAGCCAGATGCACATGATTTCTCAAAAGAAAAGGTGATTGTCCCCACTCCTACGATGAAGTACCAAAATTAAAACACCTGCACTAAGTTGTCATATCTGCAGTCATTATCATGAGCAGGGAGAAGTGTACAGAAGAAAATGACTACATAGCTCATTGGTCCTGTGTTACATGTTGTTTTTATAAAAAAAAGTGGGGGGGGTCTCTCTACTGGTATTGTAGGTCAGTGAACATTTCACTCCTAGATAATCATGTGTTGTGAGTTGAATAGACTGCTTTAAAAACTTGAATTTTTCTTTCTTTGAGTGGTTGTGAGTGAGTAGAGCAAACTAATGGCTATTTGAGATTGAGTGATTTGTTTTTTATGGCTTATCAACCCTTTGTGTGTTATTTAAAGTCAAAACATATTTGAGATTGGTAATTGTCTATATTTTTGGGATGAGGGGTTTTCACTATGGATTTCGTTAATCGGACTGACTTCCTCATCTTGGTTGCTTTCCTCACAACGTTTCGGCCGTCTGATCCTCCGGCCTTCTTCAGGTGCATCTCGAACTCGGGAACCGTCGGTCTGGAATTTCGAACCCAACCCTTTATTGTTAAGGGGGTACCATGTTCTCGTTCCATTAAGGCCATCGCTGCTGCTACTACTGCTTGACGCCATCGTTGCTGCTGCTGTTGCTTCTATTATCGTTGTCACCGCTCTTGTCACGATCGTCCCAGTGACACATGGCCGAGGCGACTAGGACGTTGGAACAGTGATTGCAAGTTCTCCCGATGTTCTGAGTTCAATCCCGAGCAAAGGCAGTGGCAGCAACAAACAAGAGCGGTGACAACGATAATAGAAGCAACAGCAGCAGCAACGATGGCGTCAAGCAGTAGTAGCAGCAGCGATGGCCTTAATGGAACGAGAACATGGTACCCCCTTAACAATAAAGGGTTGGGTTCGAAATTCCAGACCGACGGTTCCAGAGTTCGAGATGCACCTGAAGAAGGCCGGAGGATCAGACGGCCGAAACGTTGTGAGGAAAGCAACCAAGATGAGGAAGTCAGTCCGATTAACGAAATCCATATTTGAGATTGTACGAATGATTCTTTTTTTTGTGAGTGAATATTTCATTAACAATATTTTAGAGATAACGATAATTTTTCCAAATACAAGTTTTACTATTTAACCCATACCTGAGGAAAGGAGATAGATTCATAACTTTTCAAAGCTGACTCAAATTCAAACTTGGCTCTCCAATCTCTCATTTTCTGACACTATCCATTGCACCAACCGCATGATGTTTGGAGAACTTCTATTTGTCCTTTTACATTTTCACTGTATAATGTTTGATCTATGTGATTAATAGAGAGTTAAGTTCAGGGCATTTAAAGGAAGGAGATTATGTTAAAAAATATGTAAAAGAGGTGCTTTTTTCATCATTAGTCTCTAGACCTATTGATGTATCCATATATAATAAAGAAATTATTACAGTTTTATATTTTTACTTGTCTATTATAGGAACAATTTTTATTCTATAGCTAGATTGCATTTTGTGATTAATTATATATCTAAAAAAATATAGAATTATAAAAAGAATGGGACCAAAGATCAAGTATAAGGATGACATAAAAGTAAATAAAATGAAAAATTAAAGCTGAAAAGAAAAATGTTTTTAAAAAATCAGGTGACATTAAATACAAGGATTGCTATGAAAGTAATGTCTCCTATTTTGTTATAACATCAACGGCAGATGTTGGTAGCATACAGTAAAGGTTGAAGCCACAATTTCTTTTCACTTTGTTATGGATAACAGATGAGCAGCATACTGGCAAAATAACATCTGACATGAAAGTGTATATAACAAAAGTTTATCTTTGAATTCCTCCATATGGAAAAAATTTAATCCACCGACATACAATAATGTTTGTTGAAGGTTTACCAAATATTGAATGTGAGCATGTGAATTCTCCATCAAAGAAAAAGGTCAAGATGCAGCCATCAGCATGCAAAGTGATATGTACTGTCTTTTGGGTTAGGAAAGGCATGAAACTACTGAATTTAGTGCTTTTCAACTTTCATCTATTCAGGCTAATGAAAGATGGACTATGCAGGCATTTTTTTTCTGATAATGATGCTATTATCACTGCAGTCCAAAAAGTAGATCACCTTGGCTGGTTCAAATTTTTGCAAGGGTGACATGCCAACTATTGTCCATTTCTGATGAAAATGTATATGCAAATTGGTGCCCATGTAGTAAAATAGAATTTCATAGTAGAATACTGACTATTCAACAATATTATTACTTTTCCAGTATCTGTTATAGTTTCTATGGAAATAAAAAGAATGCATTACTTTTTTTAGTAACCCTTACACATGTAAACATAATCTGGATTGATAAAAATATGATTATAGTTCACAATTTTATTTAATCTTTAAGTCAATATTTTTTTACATTAAAACATATGCAATTATTTAGCTATTATGATATTTGGATAAAAGCTATAAGTAGTGATTGCTGAAAAATGTGGGATGTGGATATTCAAGCTTAAAATCATTTTTCTCCTTTTTTAAAATTTTTGTACAAGATCATAAAATGCAGGAAATAATAAAAAAGATGATACTTGAGAGTTCAGTGATCATAATAAATAAATATAAGATTTAATAAAGAATGCACATAGAAAAGTTATAGTATTGATATTCAATAGTTTAGAAAAAAACGTACCAGAAATAGGAAAAAAGAACTTGATAAATATATGAAATACATGAGCGAATGATTCGCTTGAAATAAATTGTGCTAAATCTTAAAAAAGTAAATCAAAATAAATTAGTTATATCAATGGCATTGGTTTTTACTTTCTCTTTATGTCCAAATTTGGTTGCTAAAATGATGGCTTTGATGTCTAAGATGAAGGCTGAAAAGAAAAATAACCACTAAAAGAAAAGTTTAAATATTCAACAAGATAAACATTTTCCAAATAACAATAAAGAAGAAAAAACAAACACTACTTCAAGAGAAAAAAACGTAATTTAAATTTTTTTCTGCAATAACTTAAAATTTATTGAATTTATGTTTACTATAAGAGATAGTTCTTTTTATACACAAATACTCCACATGATTAAAAAAATAGAAAGCAATACATATTTTCTAAAGTCTCTTTGGTCCATTGCAGTTCACTATCTTTTATAATATCCATGTCTCTACAATGTACAAATGGGTTTGTGACTAGTTGGTGAAAATATTTTACATTTTATATCTTTATAATCAATATCTGATGTTTTCACAAGCTGAAAAAGCATAACAGATTTTCTTATGAATATTACTTCACTGCGATAGATTAAATTAAAAGGTGGGTTACATTTCCTATACTGCACAGAAGCAATATTATATTATTTGCAACAAGTAAAATACAGTTTCAAGCTAAAAACCTTTCGAAAACAGTATCACAGTAAAATCTAACAAAATCCACATGGTTCAATTTAGCATAAAATCAGAAATAAGAGTAAAAGATACTGAAAATGTGCAAAATGGAAAACTATTAAAGTAAGTTTATTTCTAAAATGAGACCAGTTCTGTACAATATCATGCTGCAAGTGGATTTGAAAACAACAGACTAGAATATGAAAATAGATATAAATAGAAACAAAATTGTGTGTGTGTGTGTGTGTGTGTGTAAATTTGACCTCAGTTGATATGAATCAAAGTTTATAAATATGCATCAGAGAAAAAAATTAATGTTTCAGATATAAATATTCTTTGTTAATCTCCGAAAATGTTTTAGACAAGGTATTTTTTAAGCTGAATTACAAGTTTCCTATTGCTTGAATTTTACTAAAAGTTGATTTTGCAAACCCAATTTGGATGACATTTAATAAGATACTGGCTATTTCTTTTGATATGTTATTTTTATTTCACTAAATGTGAAACTATCAAAACAAACTAAAATTCTTCTTTTTGTATTCTTTTTAAAACTATAAAGTTCTCAGACCCAGACAATATAAAATTAAATTTTTGATATTTTAACTTAGTTTCCAGTAAAAAATAAAGTACAATTGAAACATTTTTATTGTACTTTTATGAATTTGAGGAACAGTTATAAAGGTTTAATATTAAACAGCATTCCAGAAATAAACAAAATTGTCTTCTACATTTATCTACATATAACATTTTTAATTAAAGAAGAAATAATTTCATCTCATAATCATATGATTATATAGAATATAAAATTTTTCAACTTTTATAAACTAATTATATATTCTGATGTACTGATCCTATAGTGAGTTAAATGCAAATTATTCTCAGTGGTAAAAAATTCTATGTCTCTCAAATTAAATTCCTGAATACAATATAAATTTAAAGACATTTTTTCATGACTAAACAGCTAAATCCATTTCGCTAGAACTAAAAACTACACCTTTTGATGATAATCATTATTATATAAATTAGTAAATAATTAAATACCTTCTTAAACTGAATAAAACCAATATATCAAACTGCATCTGAAAGAACTCACTTGAAATAGTATGAGTTTTCTTTTTCTCTCCAGTCAGCTTCTGGAGTATGGGGATGCTGCCCCCACTCTGTCTGCCATTAGATACCCATTACATGAGACTGTTTAAGGACTATAAAAGGAAAATAATCTTCCTCTTTCTCTCTTTTGTTCCAAGTTGTAGCAGTGTCAACACTAGCCTTTGTCCCCACTGGGGATAATATCTTTCCCTCAGAGGACTAACAACTTTTACACACAAACACACATTTACTATTAGCTAAATTTTAATGTTTTTCCTTTTCTTTTCAACTATATGTGGACACACTAGTATATTTTCTCTTTTGTTCACTATTTATTAATAACAAACACAAGTACAAACAAAATATATATGCACCTTTACATTTCTTGATTCTAAACTTTGGTTGTTAATTTTTAATGGTAAATCTTTCAGTATACATTTGTCAATCTTACCAACAAATATCTTTTTACTTTTTTTATATTGAAATCATTATAAATTTCATATTTTATGAGACTGCTATGGATATTTTACTTTAGTATAGATTGACTCTTCAAAAGTTACTCGTTCTTACACTAAAAGTTACATTTTGGTGAAATTTATGTGATAAAATAACTGTTCTTTCTTATATATAAAAGTTCATTCAGTTCCAATAAGTTTTTACGGTCTGCCCTAACATTTAGGGGATCACATCTCCTTCATCTCCAAAGAAGCACCTCTCCCATTGCACAATCCTTGACACCTGCTTTCCTAACCGAGAAATGATGACAAAGGAATTGAGCCATTTTTGTAATCAAGCTTATGTATATGTGGGATTTCCATTTTAAACATAGCTTTTTAATATATTCCATTCAAGTGAACATGTGGATAAATACTGTCAGGATTGGTAAACTTGATTAATACTTTAAACAATGAATGAGGAATTTTCCTTAACTCTGGTTATCCCATTCTTAAAAACCAGTAAATATCTCCTTTAAATCTTGTATGAAGAGAATTTAGTTTGGAAATATACTCACATTTCCCAAGGTTACTGATAAAACTGAGTATTAGAAATGTTTTAATTTTGTTTTTTTAATTTATAGAATATTGTTAAATGTTTCAGCAATTGGTATACTGATTTAGTTCAAGAGAATGAAGGAATTTTAGGATTTATGTAAAAAAAACTTATTTAAAAGTTAATGAGTCATCATACCTTATTTTTTTTACATATAAAACTGATTATACTGGATATTTTTAGTAGAGAATTCTTTTTCTTTAAGTTGCTATATTCCGATCTCAAAACATACAATAATTAATAGGACATCATCATTGAATTGCAATACAAAAACAACTAATGGTGAGCTGAAAATGTTTCAAATAATGCTTTGAAGGCATCACTTTCTTGATCAAAAATATTAGTATACCAATTATATTTATTAGTAATATTAAAAAAAATCAGTTTATATCACTTTCTAAACTTTTATGGAATGAACTAGAATTTAACAGTAAAATAAAAGTTTATTACTATATTTATTTTTTAAAAATCAAATTATTTCATCATCAAGATATCATGTAAGTTTTTTTCATAGCATAAGGAATGAGGATTAGATGGCAGTGCCCACCTCCTCTTCAAGTAACACATAACAGGTTCTAATAGTTTGTGTGATACAGGTTGAATATCACTTATCTAGGATTCATTAGTTGAGCAAACTGAATGATTTGGGGGTAGTCATTTGAATCTAGTGATCATTAGTATGCACCACCAGTGCCCAATATTGTTTACAACTTATTTACACTAGTTGATGCTGCTATACAGGTACAAATATTAATGTATTTGATAACATATCTTTTTTAGTTACCTAAAAAAAATATCCAAGACTTATATGTGAAACTGTCATATCAGGTAGGCTAAAGTTTACTTAAACACTACATACAAGCAATACTTGGAACGAGCCTAACTCAATAATAATGAAATATGAAGTGCAAATATAAAGGAAAGATTTTATATGCCATCAAATATAGTACACTTTACTGATATTTTTCCCTTAAATAAAAGACCTAAGAGTAATAGAGGCCAGTGATAGTAATAAAGCAAAACTTAAACACATGAAAAAGCTGACAATACTGAAAAAACTAGTAAGTAGTATGTCAGGTACATCAATGAAAAGTTTGTATACAGAATATAGTGTAAGTTCATCTATGTATGATGTTAAAAAACAAGAGAAAATGATGAAAGTTTTTTGCTAACATCAAAATTATGAAGTTTATTAAAATACATAAGTTAAACAAATATGGAAAGAGCTCTTGTGCAATGGTGATAGCAAATCTGTGATAATGATGGAAGTGTTTTTGGAAAAATGGTCATTTAAAAAGGGAGAAATAATAAAGAGAACAGTGAGGAGGATGATGATGATGAAACACAAAATAAAAGGTTTTGGGCTGGCTTAACTGAAAGGCTTGAGCAAATAAATTTGATATAAGAACAAGTCATGCATGTGTATATGATAAGAGAAGATCTTATTGAAGAAAAGGCTAAATGCATAAAACAACCAACACTAAAATGTGTTTTGGAGAATTATCAACAAAAATATTCAACACCACCATAGCACTATCCAGATTCCTCTTCTTGGTACTTACACAGTTTCAGACATTATAAATGATGGTTAGATGTCCACAAAAATAATCTAGATGCTCCAGATATAAATCTTTATATTACTCAACTTTAATTTATATTATATAAAGAATCCTAAATACATTTTGGAAGTGGATTTACTGTAAAAAATAAATAAATAGTTGCCTTTTGTTCCTAATTTTTATGATTTTTTTTTTTACAATAGGCCTATTTTACTTTGCTTTTTCTACTAATCTACTTATTTTTGTCTATCACTTTGTCATGAAGAAGTCAAATAATTCTAAGTTAGGTTTAGGTCTATATAAATTATATCAATATCAATAATAGAGTCAGACTAAAACTATAGCACTGCTGCCATCTCTGGGTTGGAGCTGTTTAATCTTCAGCCTTGACAGAATTCACAATCATTTATGCAGTCTTGAGGAGGAAGATTTATTCTCTACTATGCAGGCTCTTTCCCCAGACAAAACATCACTACAATATTATTATTTCCATGGTAAATACAGGGTGACCCCAAAAAACGGGAATTTTTTGAAGTGTGTATTGCCAGACATGAGCAAGTGGCAACACTGCGAGACAGTGACCTTAAGCAAGTAAACATTTCGCCATTTTAGTAACGAGAATGAAATTCACAGTATCCCAGCTGAGATGTTGCAGCAGTCAATGAGGAATCTCAACAGTAGGTTTCAAGAATGCATTCATACAGGAGGACGCCATTTACAAGGAGGTAATTTTAAAAAAATGAAAATTCCATCATTGTTTCTTAAATGGCATATTTTAAGGTTTCAATTACTATGAATTAAATATTTTTCTTCCATCACTCTTGGTTTTATTGGATTGTTAAAAAGTTCCTGTTTTTTTGGGTCACCCGATACCTAGATGAGTGCTATTCTTTAATTCCACCAGCACTGTGTTACTTCTACAAAATCAAATCACCCTCATTGCTTTTGTAATCCAAATGTAAGGAAAAAATTCCACTCAGGCAGCTTCTTACTAGGAACTACAACCCTACAATTTTAACCTCTTCAAGTCAATGGACATTTGTTATTTATTTTCCTTATCTTCATAATCTTCACTTCCTACCACCTCTTCTTTCATTCATGTCACACACACAATTCATTATAACAATGTTACAGTAAACCTCTACTTTGAGTGATATTCCAGCCTTGTATTGTGAACTATATATATACACACACACACACACACACACATGAGGTCTGTCTAAAATGAAATGGGACTGGTGTGCAAACAACAAAATACATAGTTTCCCCTTCAAAGGAATCCCCTTTTCCATCCTTCTCTGTCACGCTTCTATGCACTGCTGGAAGGATTCCTCTTGGATGCCTCTCAACTCTGTCATTTTGGCCCTCTTGATCGCCTACACGCCTTCAAAACGAGCCCCCTTGAGCTTGGGGAAAAGAAAAAAGTCACACACAGCAAGATCAGGTGAATAGTGAGGTGGTTCTAGTACGACGAGGTTCTCCTTAACAAGGAACTACTGGATGCTCAGGGTGTTGTGAGCAGGTGCATTGTTGTGGTGAAGCAGCCATGATTTGTGATGCTTCAAAAGCATGTGAAAAATAAAATGCAATGGTTGCTAAAGATTGCAGTTATATACTGCCAAGATATCATGCTAGATGATAACACAATCTACTTATCCTTCTTTTACCCTGAACGAACACAGCACACCTGATCCCATTACTTTTCAGACAGACATTGTGTGTGTGTGTGTATATATAAATATATATATATATATATATATATATATATATATATATATATATATATGTATATATTATGAAATGGATTAAGTCCCACAATTATTTTAATATATTTTCTGTTTATACATTATTTTTATAAATATTATTTATTTTTTTATGGATATAATTTATTTAAGTAAATGCTCAGCTTTCTTTTTTTAAAAAAATTAAACACTATTAATTACTGGCCTGAATGTTCAAGAAATTTCATAGAAGTACATATTTTCTATGGAATTTCCCAAACATTTAGGCCAGTAAATGTAATTAATACTGTTTAATTAAAAAAAAATAACAGCACATTTACTTAAATGAATTATATATATATATATATATATATATATATATTAGTCATTTTTTTATCCTAAGCTTCACTGGTTCAGAAAATCTGCCACACTGGCTTCTGTTTGCTTGCATGCTTGCTAGATTAGTAAGGTTCAACCTGTATGATCAACAGAGAATGGTTTTTAATCTGACTTGTTGGGAGAAGTGGCTTCATGCCTTTCTGAAGGGCATCAGTGCAGAAGTGAAAACAAACCAGAACTTGAATTTAGCTTTCCAATGTCATTTTTTTGTTAACAGGCCAACTCTGTACATTCAAAAACTTATAACTGAAGAAGAACAAAATAAAACTTAACATATTTTAGAATGACAAATTTTTAAAACTATGTATAAAATATATTAAATGCATTTCTTTATTTTTTTGATTTAGATATCAATGAATGTGTCGAAGGATTTAATCTTTGTGAAGATCTCTGCTTGAACACAATTGGAAGTTTTTACTGTGAATGTCAAACTCTTGGTTTCAAACTGGCTAAGGATAACTCAAAATGTGAAGGTTTGTTTTCTTTTTTAAATTTACTTTGCCAGTGAAAAAAGAGCTACTATATTTGAATTCAAAATTAAAATATTTTAAAATTTTCAAAACAGCTATTTGAACAAAAGTATAGAATTTTAGTTGAGAGATTCATGAAGCATGTTTCATGTTTTTTGGCAGTGGCTAGCTAGATTGAAAAGAGATTAAAATTATTTTTCAAGATATATTTTTATCAAATAAAAATGATATTTGCATTGAATATTTTTTTATTTTATAAAGAAGCATGTTTAAAATAATTAGTTATTTAATCTTATATATGTGTTCTATGGATATGTAACAGACCTTTTTAACACATACTTCAATAAAATTTTCAAAAATAGAAAATACTATTTTAATATTTTTTCATTTCAAATTGTATGAAGAAAAATTTTGATTTCCTATTTGTGTTTATTTGTAGTCTTCTTGCTTTCTTGTAGAAAAGAATATTATTATGTATAGATAAGCAGATAGGTGATCAAAAAAAATGGTTGAAGGGATAAAAATTGTCCCTTATATAATGTTACAAAAATCCCAACTTTTACTTGTCTGTTTTGATCATCATCCTTATCACAGGTTGGATGCATTAGAAGAGAATTTAAAAAAAATTAAAGCAAAGTTATTGAAAAACCTATGCTTGAAACAGAGTTCACTTATGCACATTATCAGTCTTAACATCCCACTCACCAACACTGAAAGTAGTGGCAGAAGCAGCAGCAGAAAAATGCCTTGACTTTAATACAGATCAGAATATGAAGGGAATAAAAGCAGGCAGAAAATATTGTATAAATTCACTTATACTCTTAAATAATTATTTAAAATCAATAATTTCTTAAATTATTTCAAGCCTAGTAATTTTTTATTAAACCTTAAATTAGATCAGTTTCTTTTGAAAACATTGATTTTCAAACTTGTTAGTTTAGATGAAAACCATATAATCAGTAAAATAGGTTTACTCGCTTATTCTTATTTTAAGCAAGAATGAGAAATAATGACCATCATGTGCTGATGTTCAGATCTATATTAAAAATAAAAAATTAAGTATTAACAACTGATAGCATCAGAAAGATTTAATTATTCTATAAATGCATATGGAAAAAATATATAAATTTTTTTGTTTTTTTTTAATCATTTCACCCCATAAAAGTATATGGTGGGTTATAGGAAGTGAAAATGAAAAAGACTAAGAATAAGGAGGATTGAGTACTGAACAGGATTCAAGAAGACAGAAGATGATGAGTGATGCTGCATTTAAATTTTTTAAGATTGTAGTTGTCAGAGAAGGAAGGGAGTTCCACAGGTGGGAAGTGCAAGAAAAGACACTTTTGGAGTAGAAGTGGCAGCTGTATTTAGCTATTTGAACAGTAAAAAGGTGGGACCTAGATGCCTATCTCATAGCATGCTCAAATCCATGTAATTGGAGCACTAGGAAAAAAAAAAAAGATGTGTATCAGAACAATTTTGGAAAAATCTATGAACGTTTTTCATGTGAAACATTTCATCTTTTAGAACTTCTTCAGACTAGATGAAACATATAGCATGAAATATTTTTTCCACTTTGTCATAGATTTTCTTAATAAATGTATATCCATTGGTAAAAGAAGACTCAATATCTCTAACTACTCACAATATTTATAAAACTGAATAAACTCTGAATATTGACCAGACATACTTATACAAAAAATTACAATAGTAATAACCAATTCAATTGGTACTAATTAAGGCTTTGTGGATAAATTGATCTAAACATTGAGTTTGGCTGTCAAAATCCCACTAGAGACTAATTTATTTACTAATTACATATTTAATATCTGAAAGCAGATATTTATTCTCTTAAGAGTTGGGGTTCTTATAAGAACTGTCTACAGAGAAACTGCATCAAGAAAGATTTACCCAACACCAAGATAAATGCTCATTAAATCAAATTCAAATCAACCATACTTATATAACAGCTCTTTACCAAATATTCATTAAATCAATTCCAAGTGCATATATAATTAAATTCTTTATTTACCAATTTTATTTTTTAACATTTTTTCTACATTTTATGATATAATTGTGCTGTTAAAAATCTCAGAAAAGCTTACTTTAAAAAATATCAGCATTAAAAAAAGTATTAAAGAGCAAAAATTGTTCTTTTAGGTTTATTCAAAATGAAATATTACTAAAAGGACTTTTCATGTATTTTTTTCAACATTCATCTTCAGTTTCTACAACAGTAAGCCTATAGGAATTAAATCCTCTATGTATTTTTCAACCAATAAAATCCCATCAGAAGGTTTGTTTAATAAACAATCATTACTAGGGCAAATACTGCCAAAATACTTGGTGGACATAGTTGTAGACCTACCATGTTTTATTTTTTGACCATTTAGAAAATGATAATAATAACTCCTTTCACCACTCCCGCAAATTATAGAAAAAGATTTCTGCTAACCAGTGTGAAATTATTTTCTAACTAATGCAAACCTTGTATTCAAAAAGTCCACACCTCTATGTGAAATTAGATTTCAGCTCTCCCTTATGGATATAAAAGTAGAAGCCTCTTGCTTCTCAGGGCTCAAAATAATTTCAGGGGCCAGTTTGATCTACACATACATACACACACAATAGAAAATGACAGCCAGCAGCTGCCAACTAAGGCCTTGTCTTCAAACACATTAGGCTGACTGTCATAAATTAAGTCTGTCCATGCATCTCACGCTGCCCTACAAACACTTAACAACTTGATAAAACAAACTTCACTGCAATGAAAATTGAACATTTTGTTGCTGTTATATATTTCTGAAAAGAATATATGAATGTTATTTCAACTGACATTCTGCTTCTATATTTCCTTCAGAGAATAACATTTGTTTCATTTAAAAAGATGTGTTGTTGTTGTTGCTAAATATTTGGAATCCTAACACTCAGATAGCAACAAAAACTTGGTCAGTCCAGATCCCAACAAGCCCATAAAACTTTAAAGACATCTATTTCTATACAATATATACATATGTAGGTAAATATTTATGCTGTACATACAAAGAAAAAGTAGAAGTAGATCACAAAACAGAAGTTGATATTATACTTCAAAATTAAAATAAACATATATTAAAATGCTTTATGATCAACAAGAAAATAATTATACATGGGTAAATAATTTTTTGAAAGTAAAAGTAAAATTTAACCATGTGTAGAAGTCTTTAATCCAGTCTTTACACATATAAGAAAATCCATATATCATCTTGAACGCATTTGGAAGTCATTAGTTTGGTCAACTTCAATTTGTAACATTAAGAATGAGCAGATACATTTAATATTGGATTATATATTATGAAAATTAATTCCACTCTAACAACATATTGTAAAATATTACAAATGCTAATGTAATCTGTATTTGATTATTAATCGTTTAGTGATAAATTATTCTTATCAAATAATGTCAATGTTTTCCAGATATTGATGAATGTGCTTCTGATATTACCAATGGTTGTGACCAAGTCTGTTTCAATGTACCTGGTTCTTATGACTGTGATTGTCATCCTGGATATTGGATGGATGACAATTTTCAATGCTCAGGTATTATTTCTTTATTCAATAACTTTCATCAACTAGATGGTACTTGTTTTCTTTATGCATATCATGTCCTTACAGCACTAATTTTTCTTTAAGCTGCATTTTCTAAATCATTACCACCATTACACATTCTAGAATCTATAAAGTCTGAATTTTTTTTAATATTAAATTCATTAATTTAAAAAAATTAAAACTTTAAATGAAGCAATTATTTTTCCATTTCTAGCATTAAATATCAATAATTTTTTTCAAATATACAATTAGAAATTAACATTAATTTTAAACCACTTATTTTTTTTTAATCCTGCCACCATATTAGTTCTAAATCATGCTCAAGAATAAAAATGATTAATTAGAAAATTTTGATAGGCAATACATTTACAATGAAATTATGAGTTACTACAAAGAAATTTTATATAATTGGAAATATATAACAAGCTCATATAAAACAAATTATGTCCAGCAGTTAAAGAATAACTAAAGTTGCCTAATTCAAACAATGGTTAATATTCCAATTATGTATCAATAATATTTACAAATCATGAATATCTTATGAGAGGGTGCTAAATATCTTTTAGTCTGATCCACTTCTCCAAATCTAACTAAGTGACTGGTCAGAATTCTTAAATCCTTTTTAGCATTCCCTTGTATATAGCTTATAATTATATCATATTAAAATAATACTTTTCTGTCAGAACCAAAACAGCACTGAAACTGAATATTCTTTCAAAGATACTAAGGTATTATAAACAAAAAAGAAATTATTTCAAATTTGATGCAATACTACAAATAAGGATCTTTTTGTGCAGTAGGGTAGAAATGCAATAAAAATGCTTTTTTATTTCTCTGAGACTTATCAAGGAACTGTTTTTCCTTATTTGAAATCAAATATTAATTCATACAATAATGGTAAAAGAGAAAGTATGGTACTCTAGATAAAAATATCCTATTTGTAGTTACGTTTGATCATGTAAATCTCTCAAAATTATAGAAATATATAAAAATTATAGAGATATTTTATATTCAAGAAGCAGATTGTTGTGACAAAACATTTGAGAATATCTCAGGCTAGTAAACTGATTTATATCTTTGTTATTCCTTAACTTTAGAGACAAAGACGAATTTAATCCTAATGATTTTGTCTTCTACATCCCAATAAAACATGATGATTTCAATTAAAAGATTAAACATGAGTAACTTGTCTTTTATTGGATTTAAGAATTTCTTCAAGCAATTACTTTGTAAACTTGATTTTTGACATTTTATATAAAATGTTTTGAAACTTTTATAATCTTTAGATTAAGACACTTTCAGTAAAAAAAAAATTGTGGTTTTAAAAACTATTTTGATTTAAATATAAAGGAATGATTCAGACTGCTATTTTAAGGAAAAATTTCCTTGTTTTTCTTTGTCTAGACAAAAGATCAATTTTTTTCTTTTTTCAAATAAAGAGAAAGGTTCTTTAAAAGTACACTTCTATTTTCAGCATGTCCAATAAACACTTTTCGTACTACAAAACACCAGCAGTGTGTTCTCTGTCCAACTTTATCTCAAACTAATGGAACTGGGAAAACTTCAATTGAAGATTGCTTTTGCCGTGAAGGTTATGAAGGATACCCAGCAGGAAATATTGCATGTACAGGTTTGTATATTTTCCCTCTATTCTATTTCATGATTATATTTTCAAATTCAGCTTACTAAATTTTTGTATACATGGTTCCTAGGAAATTTAGTTGCATGACTCTAGACTAAAATAATTTATGATTCTTTTTATATTCCCAAATGAGATTTTTAATACTTGAAACAATTTCCATATTTAGAGTCAAACAAACTAGGTATCTGAAATCATAAATGCAGGCTACAAGATAAAAAATATTTTTCATCATTTATGTGCATTTTCAACATCATGCACAAGTAACAATCATGACATTAAATTGTTTACAACTACGAATTATAAAATTCCTTTAAGATTTTACAAAGAGCAACAATAAAGATTTATTATCAACAACTGCCAAAGCCATAATTATTTTATGAGAAATAGTGTCTAAAGACAAGGTACTTAATGAGATAAAAAATGCTATGTTTAATTTTATTATTCAAAGCAGTTTTCATTAATGGAAACAATTTTTAATAAATGTATAACTACACACACACACACACACACATATATATATACATACATACACACACACTTATATATATATATATATTAATCATTAAATTTTTCTAAAATGTGTTAAGAATAATGAAACAATATTCTGGTCATATAATTGTCTCTTTTTAGGGAATTTTTTTAACATTAAAATATTATGAAAAATAATTTCAAAACTGAATGTTTTGTTTTGCATTATTAAAATATACAACTCTTTTTTTTAACAATGAACTGTCTTTGAGAGATTACTAGATTGGAGAAAATATATTTGTACTATTTCATTCTTTCACATTTTTTTTAAATGGTTAAGCGCTTTGATTAATTTTTACAAAGCTGTTTATATAATTAAAATAATATTATCAAATGTGATATATACCATAATAGATATTACTTTAGATAAATAAAAATTATACTTCAAGTCTTTGTTAACATTCTTTTCTTTTGCAAGAGGAAAATAGAAAATGGCTATCTGGTTCATTTCATTATTTTTACAGATTATATAACTAAACAGTTTTTTTAAAGTTTCCCAATCAAGGTTTTATAAGCTATTTATGAGCATGACCATATTCAAAGTTTGTAAAAATTCAGGACTTGACCCATAAATGAGCTAAGTTTTCTTTTTATGATAATTCACAGCTGTTCATATCAACATTTCATAAAATACACAATAGTTTCTTTTTTAACATTTTATTGAATTTTTCACCCTCTAAACATTATCATGTCTATTAACTTTTCTGATTTTTTATATCTATCAGAGCTATGAGCGTTTTCATTTTAATCATGAAATGAAGTCTTTCATTTATATATATGCAGATGGGCTTGTAATTGTATATAAACATAGAAAGAAATGAATATGCTACTTCTGGCATATTATTAGCTGTCATACTTTTAATACATTATCAATACATTAACCAAGTATCATTTTCCTCTGCAGTAACAATTTGACAAATTATAAACAGAGACATTTACATGTTCTTTCCTTCTTGACTATGTTAATGCCTTCTTTGTATTTGTTAGTTACAGACAACTGTAGACTGGTTATTTAATGACTTCAAAGAATTAAAATAAAAATAAGAACTATAAGAAGGTTAATAAAAAAAAAAATCATTTTAAGAACAGGTTCATAGTTTGTCAATTATTATATATAAGTAAACAAGAAACATGTAATTGAAGCTAAGTGAAATAATACATTTCAGGTTTTTTCTATTGTTAAGTAAAAAATCATAGGAGGTTATTTATATTGGCAACAAAGAAAAGAGGAGTACTGAACTGTTACGTGATACCTGTTCTCCTGTATGACAGCAAATGCTAGACAATCTCCTCAGAGATGAAGAAGGAGACTCGAAGCAACAGAAATGTGGTTCTACAGAAGGATGCTGAGAATGGAAACAAAGAGGAAGCTTATACTTAACATCAGGAAGTGGCAGTTGAAATTTTTTGGGACATGTAATGAGGAAGGAGGGATTGGAAAATCTGAGACTCACAGGACGAATAGAGGGAAAGGGACAGGGGAAAGTAACGAGTGACATACTTAATCAGTTTGAGCAAATGGATGACAGAACAGGGTCTGGGAGAAATAACAAAAAGACAAAATTTATTAAGAGCTACAAGGGACAAGAGGATGTGGAGGGCCATGATTGCCTACACCCTGAAGGGACATAGCACATAAAAGAATCAGAATATTCTATTTAAATAGATTCAAGGAGAACAATAATATTAACTGATCAAGTTAATACAATTCTCAAAAAATTCTCATTTTCAACTGGAATATAATAACTGATTATTATTAAAAAAAAATTAAAATATTAAATCACAAAATATAGAACATTCTTTCTAAATTGTCAGCAATGATAGCAATTATTTTTAAGTGACCCATTATTCTGTTATCCTGTCTATTCCTGATATCTGTGAGGAACTTGATGATTGTAAACATATATTCCTTTTCTTTTTTCAGACATTGATGAATGTGAAAATAACACACTTGGCTGTGTGTATCAATGCCATAATACACAAGGAGAAGCTTATTGTTCATGTCCTGCAGGATTTAAAGTGGCAAGAGATGGAAAAACATGTGCAGGTATCAAATTAGTTTACACTAAATATACTCAGTTTTGTAATAAATGTTTTCAGTAAGTACTGAGCTCAGTTTAAGTTCAAACATTTCAAAGATAATATAATTTAGGTTGGGACTTAATACCTTTACAAGTGAACATCACTGTAATTGCAAATTCTCGTGGTATACATATATTAAGTGTATTTGTAAGTTCTTTTTTGTCTATAATATCTGCAACTTTTTGCTGTATTAGAGTTATCACTCTTGCACTAGCAACACCAGATGGCATTTTATTTGTTATGACAATGGCTGACAGTTTGAAGATGTTTTCACTGAGAAGTGAAAAACTTAAAAAGAATACAAACAATTATTTTATTTGATATATCAATAACATGGTATTTACCTACCATCCTACTTAAAGTGTGTTTTACATTCCAGAATATTAAATAAAGCTTCAATCACTTTAAAAGATCAAAAGAGGTAAAAGAATAATAAAACTCAAAGCAGCAAACCTGTTTATGTCGTTCTTCTCTCTCCAATCCTTCCTCCTTTATACTTTCCACCCTCATCTCCCTTGCTTTTCCCAATTATGTTGTGTGCAAGTGAACACAAGGGCAACTGATGTCTATATCTATATATTGTGCATGTGAGTAACTTATCACAAAGTACACAGATATTACATTAATTCTAGGTAGAAATGCAACACTCTGATCTTTGGCAAAGTGCACAGATACTCTAATCAAGTACTGATCTTTGGTTACATCTTAGTACCCATCAAAAGTTGTAACCAAGCTAGTATATAGAACATGCCAAATGTACTTGTAAGTATTTTAGTCTATAACGTCTGTAACATTTTGCTGCACTAAAATTATATATCCCCTGCACTGGCAATGGTGAACTACTTTCACATGTTTACAAAGATGGCAAATCAAAAGACCAGCAACAAAATAACTAAAACAAAAATTACATCTCGCGTGTTAAAACCTAATAGTAAGGATTTAACAAAATGTCATCATATTTGATAAGTACACTAGCTACTGTAATAAAAATCTACAATATAAAATTAAATGTGCATGTGAATACTCCTGGACTGTGTATTATGTAGATATTTGTCAAATTTGACCATATAATCAAGAAAAACTAAACATTTAAAAACAAATTAATGAGATCTTCAATCAGACTCACAGATGACAGATCTGAAGTGTTTTGTTTTTTTCCTTATCACTGAAATCTTCTTTGTCCTATTTTTTTTCTCCAGTGAAAGAAGATAAATAGATTCTTGCATATGCAAATTCAGATATAAGCTACAAATAAAATAAAAGTTTTCTGGTAATTTTCTGTTAATTAAATGATGGACATAAAATGTAAAATGAGGACAAGTGATTTGATCTTTAATTCTCTGATGTATACTTAAAATGTACAAGACTTTTTTTTACAAAAAACATTATCTCAAAAGGGAACCTGACCTTAAACTTTATGTTCTACAAAAAATAAATAAATAAATGGTTGATATATTTTTCATGTTATTTCATAAACTAGTAAACAAAGAATCTTTTGGTATATAGAACAATGTTGTTCACACTAAAATTAAGTTGTGATAATGGCATTTTCTTTTCAATTAAATAAGGTATAGTATTTATCTATAAGTAATATAGTTGCTATGAATAATCAGAAAATCAGAGTAAACATATTGGATGAACGGGTTCATGACTACTGTTCCATTATTTGTAAGTAAGTTTGTTTCTAAACTTATGTTGTTTTTAAAGTTATAATGAAGGTAAACAGTTAATTTCTGATTTATACAATAAAATGGCTACACTTTGAAAAGTATACACATATGTTCTTTTTAAATTAAATAATATACTATTAAATTTTTAAAATGAATGTCTTAACTAAAAGTATTCTTATAATTCTTTTTTTTTACAATTTATTAACTATTAAATATTCAACATAATTGTATTTAATAATATTAATAATCATAAAAAATAAAATCTAAGCATCCTAATTGTAAAAAGATCAACTGTACAAAATCAAGTTTTAATAGATATAATTGTTTTTCAAGAAAATTCTTCATTATCATTTTTCAATGAAAATCTATATTTTGAATGTTGTAGATTTACCAAGCTACTTTTTGATCATGCACTTTTTTTTTTGGTAATCAAAACATGCTATGTTTCTATTTTCAAAACTTTAATAATCAGAGAAAAATTCTTCTGACAAGCCATGGGAAATCACCAGATTTTAACATATTTAAAAGGAGAAAATCAATTCTAGATAGGCACTCTTATCATAGTTATGTTTCATACCACTTCCCGAGATAAGACATTTTGCCAGCTAAAACATTCTGAACATCAAACATAAAATGTATTGTCAAAAACTTTCTGGTATGTTTCAAAGCTTCTTATGCTAAAATTAAGATAAATTTACTTAAATCTCCCAAAACCCAAGAGAAAGGATACAGTGAACAGGAAACAGGTGTCTGGAGATACATTATCTCTAATTTTACATCTCAGAAAATGAGTTTAGGATTTTTTTTTTTTTAAATGCGCTGCATACAAACATATTCAGAGAGAGGTACATTAAGATGCCAAACTTTTAGCAATATACATAATCACAAAAGCATTTCATTATTTCTAAGTATTCACTATTAAAATACTACATGTAAGAAACATCAAATTTAAAATGTCTATTTTCACTTTTGTATTGTTTATTTGCAGATATAGATGAGTGTGCACTTTACAATGGAAATTGTGCCCAGATTTGTATCAACAATAATGGTTCATATGAATGCCAGTGTAATGAAGAAAGATTCTACCTGGCCAAGGATAAACATTTATGTGAAGGTGAATCCATGTTGTCTATTAGAGTATGAATTAGGTGTATATTATGTAATTAGTATTATTCTAATTGAATTAAAACAAAAAATTACACTCCTCTTATTACTGAAAAAAGAGAACACCAATCTTTGACAAAGACAAGATTCTCAACAGAACTTCTGAAATGATCCTCATTTATAAATGTTATAAATAAGGAGTTTATAAACTACTTCCTTTAAAACTTATGGTGACCATTCAACACTACTTGAAAACCTGAAAGAACTATAATTCTGCTTCATTCAGAGGCCTTGACCAAGAACTCCTACCTGAGAGCCAATATGGATTTTGTAGCGTGGGAAACTATCAATCTGATCTGTTCTCTGACTCTCCCAAAGCCTTTGGAAGTACTGATACACATAGAAGTTTACATCTATAGTGTTGTTATAACAGCTTGTTTCAGAGTAAATCATGAAACATCAGTCATTTCTTGTCTAACACTTTGTCAAACTGAGCAGTATATTTGAACTAACACTGTTTAGCTTCATGTCTTTTGCAATTTTGACATGTTTTTCTGAGGCGGCATTAGAATTGACATTAGATGCTAAATGGATGAGAAATTGTTCAATCTTACGAGGCTTTAGTAAAAAAACTATGGTTAAGATAAATACCTGAGATTTCCTATTTTTTAATGATTTCCTTTTCTACACTGCTTCAAAACCTGATATGCAATTTGGTATCAAGTGTTTTTCTAATACAAGCACAAACATTGGTCTAATCATTATCAGAAAAATGAATATATAAGCTAGACCCAAGAAAACACTATGCCAAGCACATCAAAGTCAGTAGCCACAAGTTCAGTATAGTGAACAAATTCACCTCTCTGAAAGGTACACTCTGCCTTGAAAAGTTAAAATTGATAATGAACACAAGAATTGCGAGATCTAGCAGACTTCATGCCTATATTCAGAACAAAAGAATTATCAGTGTAAAAACCAAGCTGAAAGTGTATAGTGCAGTTGTGCTTCTCATTGTATTGTATACATGTGAAACATGAGATTTATACTAACATAAGGCTAAAAAGCTGAATCACTTTCAAACGATATGTTTTTGGAAGATTCTCAACACCCTTATGATCTTGATACAGTCTCATTTAACTTGAATGTCAGATGATTGGTTGCCAAAAAGATTATTACCTAATAAGTTATATCAAGGAAAAATAGCCAGAAGAAACACTTTAATGATATCCGGAAACCATTCTTAAAGGTGGCTTACATCAATCCAAACTTCCTGGGAATAAACTGTAATAGTAAGAGTCAATGGTATGATTCCATTCAAAGATCTAAATTCTGTGAAGTCAGCAAAACCACTGTAACTGACTAGAGGAGGGCTAGAAAGGTCACAACGATAAATCCTTTATTTTCATAATTACCTCAATAAGAATAAATTTTGAATTCATCCCCAGTGGTTCATAAATTATTTAATTATTTGGTGGGGATCTTCAAGTAACTATTATATTAAATATATATATTATAAATTCTATATCATATATATATATATATATATATATATATATATATATATATATTGAAAATAACTGTTATATTAATAGATAATCTAAATATGGAACTAAAAAATTAACAATATCCAAGGATTTGAGGCAAAAATAATTTCTTTTCTGTTTATGAATTTCTTTTAATGACCATATATAACAATTTTAACAATCTTACAAATAAATAAGATTCAGTTTTTATGTACAAGATTAAAAGATTTTTCTTTCAATTTTAACAATCTTACATATAAATAAGATTCAGTTTTTATGTACAAGATTAAAAGATTTCTTTCTTTCAATTTTAACAATCTTACATATAAATAAGATTCAGTTTTTATGTACAAGATTAAAAAATTTCTTTCTTTCAATTTTAACAATCTAGCATTTATTTTTTCCAGATATTGATGAGTGTGCTGTTGAAAATTATAACTGTTCCCATATCTGTGTAAATACAGTTGGGGGTGCATATTGTGCTTGCAGGACTGGTTACAGATTGCAAAAAGATAAGAAAACATGTACAGGTAAAATAAAAACTTTTCTCCTTCAAATTAAAGTTTCTGATTTATTTCATAACACCAATATAATAAAAACAAAGTGCAGGGGAAAATGCATTTTAGAAACAAGCAGAAATATGGTTTACATTGCTGATGGCTACATGTAAAAATATTATTTAAAAGCACCTTTAGCCTATTGTGAATAGAATATCATAAATTTATATATGATATTTCTGTAAGATATACAGCTATAAAATGTTTCAAGTAAGTAATGTTTTAATATAATGTGTAGGTTTAAAAATATGTTTGTAGAAGTTACTTTATATGAAAACAAATGTCTGTCTAGAGAATTAACATTCACAACAATAGTTTATAGAAAAACAAACTTTAGGAACTATATTAAATAAAGTAGATATCTTATAATTGCTTGTGAAATAATTAAATTTACAAGCACTATTTATTATTTGTTCTTTCATAAGTTACTGTTATTAAACTGAATTTAATTGGATAAATTAACTTGGTAGAATAAAATAGTTTTCCTGTAATCTGAAACATATATTTTAGATTAACCTGTATTATTTCCTAAAATGACACTAAATTCTGAATTTTATATATACTTGTTAAAAATGATAATGTTCATATTTTTCAAGAAAGAGAAGATGGAATACATGCGAAATATATCTTTTACAATTCATAGATTATACAAAGATTTCACAAGGTGATCATGCTGAAATTCAAACGTTATATCTGAAATAAAGCATTCTAATAAATGTTCATTGTAAATGCAGCTATAATCTAATGCAAACTGTCTATCCATTTGTTTATCCATGAATGAGCAGCTGTAAAATGTTCTGCTGACATGAAACAGATTCAATGTAGAGAAATAGCAATCATGACAATAATAGAATTATCTGATATAGACTGCAATTGTTTTGCAAAACATAAATCATGACAAAGTATAAGTGAAATGAGTTGAATCACTACAGGCAATCTAAAGGACAAATATACAAATAAATTGTTGTAAATTGATTAGCATATTGTGTTGCAGGAATATTACTTAAAAGATCATCTATGTCTTTCATTTTCCCAGATTTTAATGAATGTGAAAAAATGGGAAATATATGTGATGATATATGTATCAATACAATTGGATCCTATAAATGTTTGTGCAACAAAACCGGTTTTACTCTACACCACAATAGAAGAACATGTGCTGGTAAGTACATATTTTTAATTTATTTGCTTGCATTTAAATAAATGCAACACTACAAAGAAGATGAAGCAAAGTATATGTTTCTTGGAGATTTATAAAAATAAATCCAAAGAAAAACTAGTCTTGTATTCTATAGAATGATACATGATAAATTAGTTTGATATCTGATATTTTTATAATTCAAGTAAGCAGACAAGAACAAGAAAGTAGGTTTCAGAAGTTTATTTAAATTACTCGTTATTTATAAAATGAAAACAAACATTTATATCAATACCTAATTCATATTTTGTGTATTAACACTTAAATAGATAATAGATTTGTATGTTTTATATGACAAAAATACTAAAGCCACATTAGTTGATATAAAGAGAAGCAATAAAGTAATACGGTTTCCAATTATAAACAATTTTACTCATTCATTCAAAATATTATGAAATCTTAACCAAAAGATATTTTTAAAAGATTTTATTTATAACTTTCATATTAGCTTTTACCAAAAACTGAAATTTATACAGTTTAAGTAACATCCTTCATTATTTTATACTGATAAATGTATTTTGTTTTTATTTTAAGAGCTTAATCCAAAGATGATAGAAAAATTGGGAAATAAAATTATGTCTAGAGAAGTTTATATATTTAAAGTTTATTTTCCCACTACTCAGAATTTTTTTCTACATTCAATCAAGCCCTTGCATCCTACTATATTGAAAAAAATCAGTCATATTTTTATTTTAATCATTTCACCCCAAGCAAGGCAGAAATGCCAATAGCATGCAGGGGGGTTAAAGTGAAAGAGAAGACTGAGTATAGGAAGAATTAAGGAAAAGACAAAAAGATGAACAGGATTCAAGAACACAGAAGAAGGTGATTGATGTTGCACATAAATTTTTAAAGATTGTAGTTATCAAGGAAGCAAGTAAACGGAAGGAAGTTCTACAGGCAAAAAGTACGGGAAAAGAAACTTTAAAACCATAACATATCACATGTAATAGACAAAACTATCATTTCTTATATAATGAAACTAGTTTTCTAGCAAACTAATATTTTTTTTAGGATTAGCTTAAATTAATTTAAATTTTATGCAGGATCAGTGAAAATACTCTGGCTTCTTTAGAAAACAAGATATTGACAAATGTAAAAAAATATTATTCTTGTAATCATCATTTCAACAATATGAAATGTAAATAAAATAGGAAGATCTATTTACCTTCAATATTTCTAAGGATATTTTTATTGTAATGTAAAAACATTTTAAATTTATTGCATTTTCCCTCTTCTTTCTAAAGATCATTAATCATTGTGTATAATAGTCAAGGAGATTGAAAGTCTGATGTGAACATAAAAATTGGAAGATTTCTGTTTTTAAACATTTTCCTGAAAATGAAGTTTTTGTACATCCAAATATCTTGACCATATTTTCATGAATGTAATTATTCACCAACGTAAGATTTAAATCTTTTTTAATAAAAAGAAGTATTCTTCTGACAATCATCACGCAATCTAAAAATAAAAATTACTTGTAGGAGTTGTGTTTGTCCTGAAAATATATGCTATTATCTGTCAAACAAATGTTTATTTGTAGAAAACAAAAGAAGTCTGATTGATCTAGTTCTTAAAATGGACGAAAACAGTAGACAACTGATATCCATTTCTCTTGTCTATTAATACATATCCAACTTGCTTCTTTTGCTTCAATGCCATCATTTGATAAACAGCTGTGGAACCAACTCCCTTGTCTATTAAAAATTCGTTGATTAGGCTAGCAGTTGGCTGGACATTGGTCCTCATATCTAAAAGTCTATATCAATGACAACCATTTAAAGAAAAGCCAGTGAAGAATAACAATTACAATAAAAAAAATTCTAACCAATATAAGCATGACTTATCTTGCTAGCTCTTTTCTCAGAGACTCTTGAAATCAACTCTCCAAAAGGAATTAATTTCTACAGATTTAAAACAAATATCAACTGTTACACTTGAATGCTCCTATTGTATTCATTAAAATCTCTCCAAACTCTACAACTGTTACCTTGCTTCCTGCTTTCCAAATTGTTAAAAGTCTACTGCTGATGCTCTTACAGCCATCACTGAATATATATATCAAGCTCTTGACAATAATGGCGAAGCTCAAGCTGTGGCTCTAGATATCTCAAAGGCATTTGACAATGTTTGGCATGCTGGTTTTCTACGTAAGCTTTAGGGCTACAGTATTACAGGGCAATTGTTTCATTTAATCCAATCATTACTATCAAATCATGAAATGAAGGTTGTTCAGAACAGGCTCGCTTCCAAATCTTTTCACACAAATGCAGGTGTCCCCCAAGGCTCTATACTGGGTCCTACACTGTTTCTGATCTTCATCAATGATCCTTCCTGATGTCATTAGTTCCCAAGTAGGCATTTATGCAGATGACACTACCATTTACTATTGTCTCTATAACAAATCCATTAGATCTGAGAAAATTAACCTAGCTGATTCTCTTAAAAAGTGGTTAACTGGAGCAGCAAATGGCTTGTAAATTTTAATGCCTCCAAAACTAAACTGCTCTCATTTAACTAGAGAAACTTCCCTGCTCACCATCAGGATGGCTGATGCTCAACTCCAAAAGAGCATCTCACTATGCTTTCTGGGTCTCACATTTTTAACTGACTTCAAGTGGAACAACTACATTGAATTAATAGCTGCATCTACTGCAAGAAATTTGGTCCACTGTCGTGTCAGGTTTTTCTCATCAGTGTCCATCTTGCACATTTACAAATCTACCATTCATCCGGGTGTTGAATACTGTTGCCATATCTGGCCTGGTTCTCCTGCTGTTCATCTCAAGGTTCTTGACAAAATTCAAAGAAGGATCTGCAATGTAACCAATCCTGATTTGGCATCAGGACTTCAGTCACTTTCTCACAGACGTGATGTGGCTTCCCTCTGTCTTTTCTACAAATATTTTCATTTCCCTGGTGCCCCAACTACATGAATTTAAGCATGCTACTAGATTGGCATCTAGGTCCCACCCTTTTACTGTTGAAATAGTTAAATGTAACCGCCACTTATACTCTAAGAGTTTCTTTGATCACACTTCCCAACAGTGGAACTCCCTTCTGCTTACTTGCTTCCCTGATAACTACAATCTTCAAAAATTTAAATGCAACATCAATTGCCATCTTCTGTTGTCTTGAACCCTGTTCATCTTTTATCCTTCCTTTCTTCAATCCCCCCTATACCCAGTCTTTTCTCTCACTTTCACTCTTGGTAACTTGCTGGCACTCTCACTTTCACTCTTGGTAACTTGCTGGCACTCCCACTTTGCTTGAGATGAAATGATTAAAAATAAAAAAATCAATCAATCCAGGTAATATTATATTTCTTCTGAGAAAGTGAGAGAGAGAATAGCAAAACAAAGCTTTCTAAACCAGCACTAGTTTATACACTTACCATTTCTACTTTTCATGCAGATGATTTTATATCAATTCTTGATACAAATTTACCCTAGCTTCATGCATATTTCAAGAGAGATAACTATGAATATTTTTCATCAGCACCATAGAAGAAAGAAAGTTAAACTATTTTATCTGAATTCAGCCCTTTTGTAAATTCCCAAGTGTCAAGAGATAAAACCTGTTCCTTCATTTCCTATCAATAATTGCTGTTTACTGCATACCAGCCATCAGGTCTCTACAGATTACTTTGTTACAAACAAAGCAGTCATAAACTCTTAAAACTATACAGTTTATCAACTGATGAGAAGTTTGAATTCAGAAGCTCATAGCTTAAATCTTTTTAAACAAACCAAAAAGAAGAATTTGAAACCTGAAATGATTTTTTTAAAGTACCATTCTTTAAATGCACTAAATAATTTTTAATCAAACATGCTGATCTCTTAAGTAGAAAGTACCACTGAAAAATTTCCTTTTGTTCCTTCTTGATTTATTAGATGGTCGTTTTAATAGATGTTAAAAAGAAAAAAAAAATCTAAATGTCAAAATGATTTATAAAAGTATTATAATTTACTAACTTGAATTAAATATATCAAATAATAATCTTGCCCTAAACTAAGCACTTTTCTTTTTCCCCAAATTTATAAAACGTTTTCCAATATCAAGCATGATCTTTCAGCTAATGTACCAAATATGTAGAGGTGATTTGACAGGATACAATCAAATATAGATTTCTTTCCCCTATTAATAACTGATGTTACTTTTGACACCGCTCATAAACAGACTCACTTCAGATGGCAAAAATATTTCTCTTCAGTAACAAAAACCAAATAATTTCTTGAAAATAATTATTCTATTTTTAGCAATTAGATTCTGAGTATTACCTTACTCTCTTATATATTCCTCCTTTAATATTATTGCTAATAGTGTTAACTTATTAGCTATCCAAGTGCAGTTGTTATTTTTTGCTATTTTTAATGCATATTATTGATAACTACTAGTTCATAATCAAAATGAAATGTGACTGTTGTCACTATTTTAGATATTCTTAGGCCTTTTAGCATTCTAAGACAATTTTAAATAAGAAAGCTAAAATTAAAGTACATTTATACAGACATGCAAACTTTTAGACTTTGAATTTGGAATGATCAATACACTAAATTGATTTTTAATTATTTTTAATAGAAACAGCCTTGGAATTGCATTAAAGTTATAAACAAATATAAAATAATCAATAATGATCTCTTATAAAAATGCTACAAAATGAAGCTTTATTACAATCTTTTGCAATTTAACCTTTTTCTATTTTCTTTATTATTTAGATATAAATGAATGTAACCAGAATAAAACATTATGCCACCAAGTGTGTAAAAATACCCGAGGATCTTACCGTTGCTTATGTCGTTCTGGATTTGTAATGGGTGAAGATGGATATACATGTGAAGGTACAAATTATTATTACTATTTACAAAAGAACATAATATTTGGCAAACAAATGATAGATATTAATTCTTTTCCTGAGATAAATTATAACAATGCTTTACCTTGTCTAAAAACATTTGAATTTCATAAATACTAAAAAAGAAACTAAAATCAAGATAGAATTTACATATTAGTTTTTAGTTATAAAGTTATACAAAATTTATATGTTATGTATAATTTTCATTTGAGATCAAATACTTTTTCCATAAAACATTTAATATATGTTTTTGTATTTCTATGCTGTTTCTGTAGAACATTTGACGTAATTTTACTTTCATGATTTATTCAAATTTTGTAATTCCTACACAATAAATTTTGGAAGTACTGAGTAAACTTAAAATAAGAATTTTACCAAATGAAAAATATACCTGCAAGTCTGAACATAAATCCAAATACACAGTTTAATGATTTTATAATTATTTTTCTCTAAGGATTTATTACTCCAGTTAAAATTGTTATTGCACACAAATGTTTTCTTTTTCTCAAAAAATATTATAATTATCGTAGGTTTTTTGCAAGGCTTTTACTTCAAGAAATTTGATGATTTCACTCAGCTGACGTACAATTCTGTAGAATAATTGGCCATTGTTAAATGTAATTGGCAGATATGTTCAATAAACAGAATTGACAAAGTTTGCAATAAACAATAACAAGAGAAAGAAAATCTGTATGTTTTGTCTATGAATTTGGAAAAGGGGGGATGTTTTTGCAGTCATTCCCAGCATGGATTGGAACCAGCAAAATCAATAATTAACAATGAATTTTAGAAACAATACCAAAACATATCCAAACACTGACACAAAATGAACTATGAAACAGACAAATAAATACAAAAGGTCATTATTCAGGTGATATGGAGAAGCATGAACTGAAAAACTTTATTAGTAATATTTCTTCCCAAAATATTTTTTTCAGAAATTGATATTCTTAGAGTATAGATTTGTCATATATTGTAGAAAAAGACAACACAAAAATAAAAAAATAAAAATGCTTAAATAAAACATGTTGCAGTAGAGGTTTCCTGATAATTAACAAGAGAACATTTCTGAACTTGAATGAATGGTAAGTTAAGCTAAAAATTCGCAATATGAATTACCTGGTAATTCAGTCACTTCAACTTGTAGTTAAATTAATACTGTAAAAATATCTAACAATGGTAGCAATGATGATATTAATCTAGAAATGAAAAATACATCATTAAAATTAGTGTTAATGTAATGTTACTGATATTTTAGATAGATATAAAAGAGAAGTAATGTAATGATAAAAGTTTCAAGAAAAATATTTGGATATGCATTTTTCTCTAGAATAGGATTAAGAATGATAAAATATTAAATTTTGAATATGAATAATTTGGGCTTATATATTAATCTATATATATGGTATTCATCAGTTTTGACAGACCATGAATCTTGTCATATAGGAAGAAAATGAGTAACTACCGACACCGAGGTTCGAGCGTGACACTCTGAACTTATAAATATGTTTTCCACCAGGTGTATAAATAAGGGTGTCAGCCTACTGACAGGGGTGATTATCGAGTGACTATTGAGTGGAACTATCCAGTCGAATTAGTCTGAATTATTGTGCGTCGATGATTTCTGTTTTGATTTAGGATTTACTGAACATTAATCCAAGCCACACTACTAACAAGGTATTCATTAAAATGACTAATTATCTTTGGTTGACTTTTACTTCTTTGTTCTTGTTAAGTATTTATTTGTGGTTGTAATTAAATATTGTTCTATCTTAACATTGAAGTCTTGAGTTATACTTAATTATTAACAGCTACCATATGTCACAAAAATGGCAACAAGGAATTTGTGTTAAACTCACACAAAAAGAAAAAAAAACATCTTAACAGGATATTCAGTGAATATTTACCATTTCAGAAAAGTGACAACACGTGGAACTACGAATTTCACAGAACTACAAATAAATAACCTAGTGAGGATATTCAAAAATCAATTTGGCGGATTACAGAAAAATGGAAGAATTAGTCTGTCATGGTTCAGAATATTGAAACAGCAACAACAACAGGAAGTTCTGGAATTATTATTATATAGAACTTCACTGGAAAGAATGTCAGATTTATTCACTCCAGATGCTGTCACCAATTCAATTAGTGAATTTTTACACAATCCAGATGAAGGAATAACATTTTTGGCATATTATAGAAGCTACAAAGAAAGCTTCAAAAAAGATTGTTTGCACTGGGATGATGGGAAAAAAGTTTGCTTATTATTAAGAAAACTGTCTTCTGCAGAACATGAAAAGTATGTGAATTTTATTTTGCCAAAAAACCATGAGAGATAAATTTTGATGAAATTGTATAAATTCTGTCGGAAATTTTCAGTGATGGATGCTCACTATTTAACACACATTGGCAATGTCTTAACTTAGTAAAGGATGACAATGAAGATTTTGTCACTTGTGCTGGAGTAGTGAACTGGGAATGTGAGATATTTAAATTGAATGAATTAACACCAGATTTATTCAAATGCTTAATATTTGTACAGGGCTTAACTGCTAATAAGGATGCTGAAATAAGAGCTAAGATACTGTCTAAATTAGAGATAGAGCCAAAATTAACTTTCCAGAAAATAGCTGAAGAGTGTCAACACATGTTTAATCTGAACCTTGATATTGCAAGGATTGAAGAAAGAGACATTTCACACATCCATAATGTCTGACCATTTATGAAAAAAAGAGTATAGACCTTCTGCAACAGCTAAGATAGCATTAAAAAAAATACACCTTTGTCAATACCCAATGCTTGCTATGGTTGTGGTGGTAAACATTTTAAAAGTGATTGCTTTTTTTCAGGAACAAAAAATGCTATGAATGTGGGAAGATTGGACACAAATTTACTCATTGTAAACACAAAAAATGGGAAAAAAAATAGAACGTATGTGGACGTGGTAAATACTTTGTGTAAAGTAAAAAAAAACTTAAAGGAAAAACTACAAAGAAAAATTTGTTAAATGTGTCTTTAACTGAGCTAGAAACATCTCAAAAGAGGAAATCTGGTTTTGTTAAAATTAATAATGTAAAAATAAAAGTACAACTGGATACAGGGTCTGATATCACCATTATCAATAAACAGACATGGAGAAAAATGGGTAAACTCAGTAAAAATTGCTTGTGGAGTTACAGGGAAGAAATCGGACTTTATGGGTGATTTTTTTTTTTGTTGGAAAAACTAAAAGACCAGTTGTATTTGTGGTAAAGAATACAGCTAATTTATTTCGAACAGATTGGATTGCATTATTTGATCTGTGGGACCTTCCAATTAATTTATTCTGCAACAAAATAAAATGTTGTTACCTCTGGTACTAATATGGCAGTCGAAAAATTAAAGAAAGAATTAAAAGATGTTTCCCAGAAGTCTTCTCAGAAGGTCTAGGTAGATGCACTAAAACAAAAGGTAAATTTGAAGTAAAAAAAGTAAAAAAGAAAAAAAAATGTAACACCAGTTTTCCAACCAAAAAGAAGTGTGTACCTTTTTACAGCATTAGAACCTATTAATAAGGAATTAGAAAAACTAGGAGTTATATCAAAAGTAGACTATTCTGAAAGGGTGTCACAAACAGTTTACACGAAGAAAAAAAAAAATAAAATCCATATATGTGCCGATTTTTCAATGGGATTAAATGTAAGTTTGAAAGAATGTAAATACCTGTTACCAAGCCTGGAGGAAATTTTTGCCAAATTAAATGGTGGTAATTTTTTTCTAAATTGGATCTTTCAGATACTTACCTACAAGTAGATGAATCATGTTCTAAACTTTTAACAATTAACACTCATAAAGGACTGTTTAAATTTAACTGACTTTCCTTTCAGTATAAATCATATTCCAACAGTTTATGGATACAATGCTTGCTGGTTTGGATTGTGCAAAGCATATTTGGATGATGTACTTATAAAAAAAGTGAAACCTGAAACCAGCATACGGAAGATGTGAAAAAAGTTTTGAAAGAATTAAAGACTACTGTTTTAACATCAGTGAAGAAAAAATGTGAACTATTTATGAATAGAGTGAAATACCTAGGACAAATTATCGGCATGAACGGAAGATGACTAGATCCTTCGAGGGCAAGCGCAATAAGGGACATGCCCGCTCCAACAAATGTATCAATTACAAGCATTTGTAGGGTTAGCTAATTACTATCTTGTGTACATAGAAAACATGAATAAATTAAGAGCACCCTTGAATAACTTGCTAAAGAAAGATGTTAAATGGGATTGGTCAGATAAATGTCAAAGTGCTTTCGAAAAGATCAAAAAAGTCCTAACGTCAGATTTGTCACTAGCTCATTTCGACCCTAAATTAGAGATTGTTGTTGCAGCAGATGCAAGTGAGTTGGGTATTGGAGCAATGATACTACACAAATATGAGGACTGAACAACTAAACCAATATCTCATGTTATTGTTAATAGCAGCTGAAAAAAAACTACAGCCAGGTTGAAAAGGAAGCATTGGCTATCATATCTGCTACAAGAAGTTTCACAAGTTTATTCATGATAGACAATTCACACTACAGACAGATCACATTAAATCATTAGCAATAGAACACATTACAATGCCTCCTTATCAGAAGTAACAGACAAGCTGAACATTTTGATGATACTTTTAAAAGGGCACTAAAAAAAAGTCAGAGGTAGAGGAGGCAGATGAAGTAATGCTACAGCAATTTCTGAGCGTTTTTAGAATAATGCCAAACCCAAACACCGTATCTGGAATGTCACCAGCAGAACTGACATTCACCAGGAATATTAAGTCCATATTTAACAAATTACAACCAGAATGGAAGGTGAGAAAATCAAGGAACCAAAATAATATAAATAAATATTTTAAGCCTGATGATAAAGTGTTTTTTCAAATATACCAATGTAGAAGAGAATTCTGTGAAGACAGCATGATAAAAAAAAACAGATTGGAAAAATGACATACATGGTACGGGGGGGACAAAGGTGGGAACATAAGCGACACCTTTATCAGTTAAAACAGAGATTCACTGATTTAGTAAGTCCACGAAAAGAGGTGCCTATGGAAATATTGTAAAATATTGTATGACATGTTTGATGTACCCACACCACCAGAAATTAGTGAACCAAGGAGGTACACTAAAAGAAAAAGAACAGCAACGGAACATTTGAATATTAAACCCAAATTGAAGAGATATAGACTCCAGAGATGCCATATCAAAAAGGGGAGGTGTCATATGGGAAGAAAATGAGTAACTGTCAAAACCAAGGTTCAAGTATGACACTCTGAATATATGTTCTTCACCAGGTGTATAAGTAACAGTGTCAGCCTACTGACTGTGGTGATTATTGAGTGACTATGGAGTGGAACTATCCAGTCAAATTAGTGTGAATTATTGTGTGTCAATGATTTGGGTTTTGATTTAGGATTTACTAGACATTAAACTGAGCCGTGCTACTAACAAGGTATTCACTGAAATGGTTAATTGTCTTTGGTTGACTTTTACTTCTTTGTTCTTGTTAAGTATTTATTTGTGGTTGTAATTAAATACTCTTTTATCTTAACATCGAAGTCTTGAGTTATACTTAATTATTAATGACCACTGTACCTCACAAAACATCTGCACCATAAAAGTTATGCCTCTGCTGCTGATGGTAATATTAAAATATATAGAAATCTATACTTTTATTATAAATCTACTGAAGCTGAAAATTGAAACAGAAAGATCAGAAATGTTCTCAATACCACCTTTCATACAATGTTAGGAAAATTTTAAACATCTCCAAAGTTTTGTCAGCTCTTTACTGATTATACAACTAATTAACTTCACTACATTGTTTACAAGACTTAAGAAAAATACAGAAACAAGGAAAATTTGCTCCACATGAATTTACAGAAAGGAATTTCAGCACACCTTTTACCTTTCTGTACTTATTCAACAAAAAATTATTTTGCAACAAGATAGTCACTGAAAATGAATTTGCTTAGCTCCTTGTAACACTTATTGTTTAGTCAATGATTCTAACAATTTCAAAATAACATGGGAATCATGTTTTAAGATATAATGCACAAAACAGAAAGCTAAGGAAAAAACTTTGATGACTGAATAAGAATTCCATGAATTTATATGAATAAAGACTTTTAAAAAAATGTTGGAAATGTTTGCATTAAAATAAAGCATAGAGATTAATTAAAGCCTCAAGTGGTTTCTCAACCCTTGGTCCCATTTGGAACTTTCATATATTTAAGCATTAAATTTGAACTAATGAGAAAAATGTTTCCTTATTTGAAAGTTATTAGAAACAAACAACCACAAAAACATCATAAGTAAACACGCACATCATTTTTACAATTTTTAATTCATTCATTTTCTTCCATTTATTTGTATAAAAAAAGAACTATTATCATATATTAAGAATTTTAATTCTATTTAGTTTAATAACAATATTTCATGGCAAGTTTTTGTTCTCATTCATTTGTATTTTTTCTTTTTTTAAGATTTTGATGATTGTGCCTCTGAGGGCACACATGGATGTTCAAGCATCTGTGTTAATATCCCTGGTTCATACATGTGTGACTGCCCACTTGGTTATCAACTTATCTGGGGTAAAGACTGTCACAGTAAGTTGCTATATTGCATTTCTTTATTATGAGCAAAACACAAAAATTAACACTGAATTTTATCCAATTTCATTGCAGAAATTCTGGCAAACTTCCAACTCTCACAAGTTTCATAGAACTGTTTAAAAAACATTTATTATTGATTTTGAAATTAGCATAGCTATCTGATTGAATATCGATTAACTTTTTATGGGAATTTACCCAAACCATCACAATTTCACAAGCATTCTTGATTAATCTAAAATCAAAAATGTTAAATACACTACTGGCTTATTACAATGGCTTAAGAATAGTCAATACACCCTCAAGGAATGAGAACCAAGCAGAAACCCGGTATTAATGTTTAGTATGTACTAAACAATAAAGTCTAGTTAAATCAAGAACTTTATCAGCACCTCAACACACAATAATAATAATAAATTAAGTATGTTTTTAAAATTGTCTCTATGTTGCTTTCTTTTATGTTATATGTGAATATATATACTAAGAGGGGAAAAATTGATCTCTTTCTTTTGAACAAGAATTCTCTACAACAATAAAGCAACAAAAAATAGTTTAAAAATATTTAGGAAGATAATATCTAAAAGGTAAATAAGGAATACTACAAATTCACAAAGGAATTAGATATTTTGCAGGTGATGTAAAATTAAAAAAGAATTATTAATGTGTAACCTGTAAGTGAACAAGTAAAGCTGCTCTGCAAAGAGACACAGATACATGCACATAAACACGAGGTGTGACAATTTAATTCCCAGAATGAATGCACTATGTTGCTGGGGTAATGTCAGGCAAACGTTTGTACCTGTGCACATTTGGGCATTTTCCAACTTCTGCTTTCTTGAGATGTAAACAAAATGAGTCATTTGTTGCCAAGCAGTAGAGAAAGTTGTATGCATTCATATTGGTGGTAGATCAGTGAAAAGAATTTGGAACCACAGATTAACATCAAGTTTTGTGTGAAGATTGGCAAAATGCTATTAAAACATTAACTCTATTAAAAATGGCTTATGTTGAACATGCTAAGAATAAATTTTTAAGTGGTAGAATCACTTCAAAGAAGGGCAAGAAGATGTACACATTGATGCAAGAAGTGGATAGCCACCTACGCAAAAAACAGATGCAAATGTTTATTTGGAAAAATTGAAAAGATTACAAGGGTTTGTTCCAAGGAAAAGGCACAAACTTTAGCCTAACAAGTTGATCCTCTACTATGACAATGGTCTTATGCATGATGTGTTAGGACACGGTGACTTCCTGACTAAAAAATCAATTTAAAAAACAGGTCATCTACCATTGATTTTTTGCTATTTGCAAAATTAAAATAATACCCTGAAATAACAAAGATTTCCTGATACCTCTGACATTTAGCAACATGTAACTACATAACTGAACGGTATTTCAAAAAATAAGTTCTGAGAATGTTTCTAGCAATGGCACCATCATCTCACAAAGTGCATAGTTTCCCAAGAGGAGTACTTAGAAAGCCATTAATAAGCAGGTAAGTGAACTATTTCAGGAATTAAATTGCAATACCTAAAAAAAACAAACAAAAAAAAACATATATATATATATATATATATATATATATATATAACTGAAATTGTAATAAACAATTAATCTAAAGTATCATAGATATAAACTGAAATTTAAAGAACAATTCATAACTCAATTGAATTGTAAAGAAAAGCTTTTACTTACATTAAAGAGAATTGGATAAATAAGAAAATGATAAGTATGTGCATAAGTAGATAAAATATACATTCCTGTTTTCATAGGTACATTTATATACAATTCAGACAAGGTTGAAGTTTATTATAAGTAATAACCAGAATATTCTTATTATTGTAGATATATATTCTAAGTAATTTCCCTAGAACCCATTCTACTTTGAATGAAAAGACTTTCATAATTAACTGAAGAGCAAGATGGAATCTAATTCTAAATTAAATTATACAATCAACCTTCAAGAATGAGAAAAAGTAGAAATATCATCATCTTACCAATGGTTCTTAGCAGCACCCTAGTTTATGCTCTCTTAAGTGAAAAATTCTGAAAATTTCAAGGAGGATTCTACTTGATATTTAGATATAGTCAATATAAATGGATAGCTTGAAAAAACTGATCTGTTATAAATTGTATAGGAGAGAAAAGATAAAAAAATATGTGATAAGACATTAAAGCTTTCAGACTAAAGATATAAAGTTGTTTTCTCGTTCATATTTTGCTTCATTCAAGCAGAACTTCACTAAGTTAGATAAACCTTATTTGACATCTAGTAATCACTTGTCACATCAGGAAGATTAGTCTGCCACTCTTTTATTACAAAAGCTTTTGTAATCAATAAATGCAGCTGTGCTAATGTACAATCAACAATAAAAATGCAACAGTTCGACAAAAAATATTTTTGACATTTAAAACTCAAAGTATCAAGAACTTTTGCAAAGGATGAACTCATGTGATATCCTTTTCTTTTGATATGTTTCTGTATATTTGCATCAGTTATCTCTAGAAAAGAAATTTTAAGATATATATCTTGAAAAAAAATTTTAATATACATCTCTTGAAAAAAATTTTAAGATACATATTACATTTTCAAAATGTCTGAAAGATATTTAAAATTTGTAAGCATAATAGTTAAATATAATAAAATGAGATTTAAAGAATGTTGTTGCATTTAAAGGAAAACCTCCAACAGATTTCCTAGTCTCATAGTATGTAATGCAAGAGAATGTAGTTTTCCTTTTTTAGATACTACTGATATGCATTATACACTTACTTGTTCAGTAATTATTTTTTTTTATTATGTGACAGGTTCTAAAATCTAAAGTTTTATAAAAAAAAATGTATCAACTGAATTTTATTTATAACATTCAACTGAATTCTTAAATAATAATAATAATTAATCTTCTCAAATTTCAATCCAAAAGATTGTTTTATTAAAACCAATTTTTTAAAAGTTGTTTCTTAAGCAATCATTTAACAATATTCAATAAATTATATTCTAAAGCAAGTAATAGAGCATTCTTCAGAAATTGGAACTATTTGTTGTTGTACAAAAGTTTCTTATGGTTAATATTTTATATTTCAGAATGCAGCCATGATTATTATCGTGGTAAAAATGACACACGGTGCAAGAAATGTCCACCATCCTCACATACAATAAATGATGCAAGTGTATCCATAGATGACTGTATTTGTGCATCAGGTTATATCAGAGATAAGACTGGAAAGAACCATTGCACAAGTAAGTTTTCAATTTCAACTTACAGATTTGCTGACTGGACTTAAAACAAATATGATTTTTCCCCCTTAAAAATTATAAAAATATGATAGACAATATTTATGTTGCAATAGACAAAATATAGCAATTCACTTCAAAATAAAGACAAAATAAAGACAAAAAAAAAAAAGTAAAAACTAATTTGTAGGAATGATCTCCATATAAAACATAGTAATGAGTAAAAATAACAAAATAAAGCCACATTTGATGTCACTTTTTAAAAAATAACAAAGAACTTAAAATCATATACCCACCCAATTAATATATATAGAATATATATAATAATATATAAAAGTATAGAGTAATAAGCTCAAATAAAAAAACTAATTTATTCAATTTTATGTTGTTATTTTAAGTAATTACATTTTTAGAGTTACCCATTAATTTAAAAAGCCTTTTACAAATACAACTATGAATCCTAATGTTCAACAAATAGAAAATTTAATCCAATGTTTGTTTTTTCCTCAAGAAATAAAAAGAACAAACTTTATATTCTATAAATTTATAATAAGTATCAAATTTAAGTGTATTATCATGCTAGAAAATAGTTTGTGTTCAGATATTGTTTAAAATAACAAATGACACTTATACGATTATTAACTAAGTAAATAAATGATAAATAAAAGGGAAGTTCAAGTGATTTTTGTACAATACCTGTGCATCTCTTATTGTCATTTTGCACTTTAATAAACTTTTGAAAGACCAAGTAGCACACAACTTTCAGTCATAGCAATAGACTATCCTTTGCCAATGGGGAGAACCTTTTCATTTCTTTCACTCATATTAGTGTTGCATGGATTCTGTGGGCAGTGGCGTAGCTAAGGGGGGGCGAGGGGGGGGGCAGACTGCCCCGGGTGCCAGCACAGGAGGGGTGACACAATGTCACCCCCAACAAAATTTTTCAACCAGGCTAAGGTGCCAAAAATAGTCTGAAAACAGTGGTGGAGACAGGGTTTCGCAGGCGGGCATATGACCCCCCAGTTTTGTCCCCCCCATTTTGTCCCCCCCCCATCAGAAATTTTCTAATAAATTGTCGGGAAATTTGTGAGTAGGAAAAATAGCAATGTTTTCAGCTTTCATGTGTTTCAGTTGCTACAATCTTGGTGACTAACAAGAGACATTGTTGTAACATTTTATCGGATGATCTGGTGTTTTAACTCTGCATCATTAATAACAACAAAGCGAAATACGAAGCCAAAAGTGCAACAATTTCAGTCTTGCCTGCGTATCAATTCGCTGAGATACAATTTTCCATTGAGTGAGCGATATACTTTTGAATAGGAGGAAGCCAAGCACTGGACTGTACTGCAGTTCCTGCAGTTTATCATCAAGTGGGACTTTGCTGAGTCATTGCCATATCTTATGCTGACTCTAAGATTCTTTCTGACAATATGTGTTTCTGTGGCATCATGTGAAAGAAGTTTCTCCAAAATGAAACTTATAAAAAATTACCTCCAGTCAACCATGAGCCAGTCGAGACTGTTGGATCTGGCTGTACTGTCCATTGAAAACGAGCTTACAAGACAAACAGATTTTGACGATGTCATTGACCAGTTTGCCACAATGAAAACAAGAAAACATTCATTCTAAGACCATAGTATCGAATGTCATTCTTTTGTGTATTGCCGTGTTTTGTATTTAGTTGTTCTGAAAGTGAACAGTTGCATTTAAAAATCTTTTGATTTGAACTGATTATTTTGTGGTATTGGATTTTGTCTTGGATCATACATGTAAACAGTAACGTACCGGTCAGTAGAGTAAAGTTGAGGTAGAGCATGTATGAAAATTTAGCTACAGCTAACCATTCAGTATAGGGTGAATCGGGGTCATTGGGGTGACATTTGAGCGGACCACCCCGGGTGACGTTTACTCTAGCTACGCCACTGTCTGTGGGTTATTTTCATTTTTGTAAATTCCTGTGACGAAACTAGACAGTCAAACAGATCTTTCATAATAATGCTTATACTTCATTTAGACTATCTGATAAAGTGGTGGACAAGTCGACAGTGATTGATTGATTTTTTTTTTTTACAGCTTATCAACCCTTTGTGGGTTATTTAAAGTGGAAACATTTCATATTTTAGGAGGTTATAGTACCCTGTGTTTTCAAGTGATCCTCCAGTTAAGTACTGACCAAGTTTCAGCCATTAAACGAGAACCAGTGTTTTTCATTATGATTTGAGCAAAGGCAGACAAGTAGACAAAGACTTATTTTGTTTATAAGCTTAAAAATTAATTGAAAATAAAGATAATGGTAAATTATATGAATTTATTGTCTAAGGTGAAACTGTCCACCAAAGTAATCTCTGATCTTGATATATTTTTATAATAGTCCTTGTCAGTAAATGCAAATTACAGTCCAATCATATAAACAGATCATTTAAAAATGCTTTGAGATTGATTTTAATAACAAAAGATTAAAACTTCAAAAAGTAATCTATATTTGAACAACAAACATTCCACTAACAAGCTCTTACAAGAACCATTAGACACTTCAACTTCATCAATGAAAAATATATTCATGTTTCTTTTTCTTTAAAACTAAATATTAATGAACTTTTCCCATAAAATACTAAAGAATTGACTCGATATCTACATATTCACATAAAATAGACTTTAAAAAAAAACAAAAAACACTAAAGTGGGCCGTGATAGAATAAGACAAGCTTCCACAGATCCCAAGATAAAAATAATAGCAAAAGTTTTGCACTTTAAAAAAAAAATGATCATATACATTAATGCAATTATTTTTTAAATTATTTTTTTGCTATGAATTATGATCTTTACCTAGTGAGTTAATAACTTTGCTTTTATTACTATTTTACTAAATCATACTAATATTTCAAAAGACCCATCTTTCAATAACAAAATGATTAGTTAAAACATACTTACCCAGATGTATCAATAAGTATGCAAGCTTTTACTTTTAGATTTTAATAAGAAATATGTTAAAAAAGAACAAAAAATTCTAGTATCAAATATTCATAATTCAAATCATCTTATAAATACTTTTAATGACAAATTATATATCTTCTATTGTATGTTAGTACTATTTAATTTGTTATATTCATTTTTAAGGCAACATCTTGATGATACAATCACATATGTAGTTTTAATACTAGCCAACGAAATGAAAACAATTTAAATATTATTTAAACCTTAAAACTTACCAATATTGTCTATTCTTCTGTTTATGCAAAAGTAAAATCTTGGTTTGTAATGAAATCCTTATTCACATTTTAGAAATTTCTGTAAGTTGCACTATGAAAATCTGGAAATAAAAAATAAAATTTTAATTTTTGTTCTCTGATTTAGATAAAAACTTAAAATGCACATATATTAAAAATCATTTTTAGCTATCACTATTATTTGTTCAAAGATACAATAAAATTAAAATAAAGCAGATTAACAGCAGATTATACCAAATTTTAGAAAATACTGGAAGAAAAAAATAACTTCTGCAATTGATTCTTTCAAGTTTTCCTTTATTCAAAATGTTTCCGATAATTTTATACACTATTTCAGATTTTATGCAAGTTACTGTTTTAACAACAGAATTGGTATTATTATTATTATTATTATTCTCTCATTTTACATACTAATATGAACTCTTTGATATTCTATAACCTTCATCAGTTTTTCAGTTATTGATTTTGATAACTTTTCTAATGTTTCAAATTTACCATTATTTGCAGCAATGTCCGTGGCTTCCCAGATATCTTTTATGCTTTAATATTGGGTTTCCAGTATCATTTACATCTTTTTTAATGACAGACTGCAAGTTTTCTATTAATAACTGGAGAGTCTGGGGTCATAAAACCTGATGTCTTCAAAACATTTTTTGTCAAGGTGGACAACAGTCAACTTCGCAGAATGTAAAGAAACATCTTTTTGCATGAATAAACTTTTGAGCTTAAAACCTACAAACTACTCTGCTTAAAAAATAGTAAAAGCACTTAAAATACTCTTTATTTATTTTGAAACTATCATCAACTGAAGTGACTTATAATTTCAGTGTCAACAATATTTTAGTGCTGAAAACATTATTCCAACTCCTCCATCTTGTCTACCCAATCTGTAGCCTAGCCATTAGCTGTATCAGATTCAACCTATGTAGCACTATATTCATCACTAAAATTACAGAGAAAGAGTTTTCATGTACTTCTTCACTCAACTTAATGTTTCTCTTGTGATGTTACTTAAAGTTGCTTTCATGCCTTCAGCCAATATTCTTAATATACTACATCTGTTTACATTTACAACATCAGATTCTTCAAATGCTAGTCAATTCACTTTTTCTTGCTTAAATTTTTCTGTTACAGCTAGTTTTTTTTTTTGCTCTTATCTTTCCAATATTTTGATTGTTCATAGTCAACTTTTTGGAAATTTCTAACATTATGATCTTTACAATATCTTGCTTCTATCTATATCTTTCTTATGACCCATGGCCATCTTTATATATCTGAAATTAAAAATAAATATTATATACATTTCTTTAAAAAAATCCATAAGTTGAATAATAAAATCTCACACTACTAAATAAGTTATAAGCTCAGAGTGAATCATAAAGATGATTTAAGCAAATATTTGAACAGTCCTTTCATATCTATTCTCTCTTCATCCACCTATTTGATTTGTTTGATGGTTTATTCAGACTAAATGAGCCAAATTAGATGTCACTAATTCAAACCAGAGATGGTAGTAAAAATGATTCTTTTCTTTAATTAGTTTGTTCCCTCATGTACAAATACTGCTTATTTAATCATTGAAATAATGGTTATTTATATACTTTATTTCAACCACTTGCATCTAGTAGATTTAAAAACATGTTATAAATTCCTCAAGTTTATTCAGAAACAATCATTTGCAAGCTAAAATATAACCTCTATAAATGCATATATTGAATTATATATTAAATACTTTTGCAGGGGAGAACAAAATTTCATTTAATTGATAAAAACGGACCTTTTAAAAAAGAAGAAAAAATAAGAAAAATAGAAAAAAAGTTTTTTATTACCAAAGTCGTAATATTGAAATACAACACAATCTATAAAAAAGCAACTGGTTTATCAGTGCACTATCAGAATTCAATTGAGGTCGAGAAATGCATACAGTGACTAAAATGAACACCAAAGACCAAATGTTATATAATAAATCAAATTTAAGCATAAAAATCACTCCTGTTTACAGCGAGATGGCTGACAGGACTTAATGTAAATAGATTCCAACACCATCAAATGAAATTCAGAAATAATCTTTGTCAATACTGAGAATATGTCTTGGTTATAAAACTGTTTCGGAGTAAATAAGATACTCCTGGTAACACAAATGAACTAGACAAGACACCTTAAATAAAGAACTCAAAGTGAGGCAGTAGAAGTCCATTGGAATTAGTTGGAAAGAATTTTAATGACATCATGGCAAGTAACCTAAGCAAGACATAATATTATAACCACCAGGAGCAAGTTATAACAGTGGCAATGAGAATTGAAACAAAGTAGGAAAAAATACTTTTTTTTCTTTCGGCACACATGATAACAGTGACGATGAGAAATTAGAACCACATGGGTTAATTTTTTTTCTTTTTTGTGTGTGTAAAAAGAAAAAAAGAGAAGGAAAAAAAAAACAGATATTTTTTAAATATGGAAGAAGTTTTAGCCCTAGTGGTAAAAATACAACAACAGCAACAGTTGTTGGAACTCTAGAAATAACAAAATTTAATTGAAATAATATGGAAGAAAATAGAAAATTCCCCAAGTTCTTTCATTCGCAATGCCACTGCAAATGCCATATCTGAATTCACATATAATTCAGATGATAGCATTATCTTTTCTGCTTATTTCAGAAGATACAAGTAAATTTTCGACAAAGAATGCAATAACTGGGAAAATGAGAAAAAAAGACTTTTTTGAAAAATTTATCACCAGTAGAACATGAAAAATACTGTAATTTTGACTACTGAAAAAAAAACAAGAGAAATTTGCTTTAAATAAGCAGTAAATATTCTGACTAAAATTTTTAGCAAGAAAAATTTATTCAATACTCGGAAGTGTATGAATCTGATGAAAAAATACAAATTTTATCACATACGCTGGAATCGTTAACAAGGAATGTGAAAGATTAAAATTAAATGAACTGACTCTGAATATGTTTAAAGGGTTAATTTTCATTCAAGGGTTAATGGCAAAAAAAGATGCAGAAATATGTGCTAGAATTCTAATGAAACTTGAATAGAATCAAAAACTAAAACTACAAAAAATATCGGATGAATGTCAGAGAATCCTAAATCTGAGACACACTATGGAGGAAATTGAAGAAAAAGAATGCACATACATACAAGCTAAAGAAATATGTGGAAAAAGAAAAATCAATCCATGTTTGAGTTATGGAAGGAAAAGTTATCACAGAAAAAATTTCATACGCAGCATTGCAACAGAAAAAATAATTACAAAAAACCAAAGAAAATTTGTGTATGTGAAAATTAATAATGTGGATGTAAAAATGCAATTAGACAATGATAGTGATATCACAATATGATTATGAAACCGCATGGAAAGCAAACAGAAAACCTATATTAAAAAGAACTTTGAAAATCGCATGTGGTGTGTCAGGTGAGAAATTATTTTTTATTGCTGAAATGACTTATGTTTCATTTCATAACAAGTGTGTAAAAGCCAAGGCTCATGTGTTAAAAAATACTACAAACTTATTCAGTATTGACTGGATGGAATTATTTCAGTTGTGGGATTTACTTATAAATATTTATTGCAAAAATGTAAATGGGCAAACAACCCATTTTAAAAAACAGCGTGAAAATTTAAAGGAGGAATTGAAAAAATGCTTTCTGGATGTTCTGTCGGATAAGTTGGGTCGGTGTTCCAAAGTCAAGGCAAAATTTCAAGTGAAAAAGGGGTCAATGCCAATGTTTAAACCGAAATGTAGAATACCATTCATAGCATTGGATCAAGTCAATGAAGAAGTAGACAGACTTGAAAAAATAGTTGTAATTGAAAAGTTTGACCATTCAAAATGGACAGCACCAGCAGTGTAGGTAAAGAAAAAAAATAATAAAATTCATGTTTGTGCTGATTTTTTTACATGGTTAAACAAATGTGTAGAATCCCGTAACTACCCATTACCAAGTCCAGAGGAAATTTTTGCAATTTAAAGGGTGGAAAATTTTTTTTAAAGCTGGAACTTTTTGAAGTGTATTTGCAAATACAGGTTTAAAAAGAATGTTCAGAGTTAATAACTATAAATAAACACAAGGTATTGTATAAGTTAAACTGACTTCCTTTTGGGATAAAAGTGACTAGCTATATTTCAACAAGCTATGTATACTATGCTTGCAGATTATGATTGCTTACCTGGATGATATATTAATTAAAAGTGTATCTAAGGAACAAAATATCAAGCATGTGTAAAGAATTTTTCCAAAAATACCAGAGTATGGATTTGAACTTAGTGAGGAACAGTGCAAATTGTTTTTGCCTAAAATCAAGTACCTAGGACAAATCATTGACAAAAATGGTCACCAACCAGATCTGTTAAAGGCAAGTGCAATTAAAATGCCTCCTCCAACAAAAGTTACTAGGTTACAAGCAGAGATTTCAGATGTATGTATAGAGTACATAAAGAATTAGATGCTTGAAATTTCAAGATTTAACTGTAATTCTTAAAATTAACCATAAAGAAGAAACTGATCTCTGAAATACAATTATCCATAATTCATTTTTAAGAAGGAATCAGGAGAAAAGAGTTATGGAAGAAAAGTCATAAAGTACACTTTGTTATGGCAGGAAAAAGTTACAACTTTTGTTTGTGTTTAAGAAAAAATATCTTATGGAAAATAATTAATATTTTTTACTATGAATTTTCTCCTATAACTTTGTTTTTGATAACTGAATTTACTTGTGGTGTGAAAATCTAAAACTATACTGCATTTTCCACATTTAAGAAAGAGGAAATTTTAATGGATGAATGCTGACTTTTTTAATGCAGCAATGAAAATATAAAGTAAATTATTCATATATACATGCCTTTGAATGTAAACTCTTAAATTTCTTATGGATATTTTAATAATAAAATTGTACTTAGTGCAGTTAAGGGTTTTTTTTAAGGCCCAAAGGCCACTCAAGGTAGAGAATTACAATTTTATTAGTGAATAAGATTTCAGAGTTCAGGCGGAAACGTTAGAAATCGACTTTGAAGGAACCGGAAACTACTCTTGTTAAAAAACTGTGGAGAAGTGTGAACTGGACGATAGGCAAATAATCTCTACGCCTTGGGCGAGGAAAAAAAATAATAATTACTGCATAAAATTTTAGAGTTCTGGTGAAAACGTCAGAAGTAGAAAATTGAAGGAATCAGAAACCCAATCCTAAACTAAACACTAAAAACAGGAAACAAGAAATAAAAACCTCAAAAAACCGGGGACGGTCTGAAACATTTAGTCATTTAAACTTAAAAGTGTCTTGAATTCAATTATTTGTCTCTTGACTAAACTTGGATTTTATTTTTACATATAACATTTTAAAAGAATTCTTCAGTATAATTTAAAATTAGTGCAGAAGGTATTGAATATTGTATTTTTTTTAACTCTACAAATACTTCTTGTTCTTGTATGTCACTTTTTCAAAATTTGAAAATTTTCTCCTACTTTAGCGCTTTTTGTTCTTACATTTCATTGCATCTATCTTCTTTTCTTTTAATTTTAAAGATTTCTTTAACGAAAATTTAAAAATCCATGAATTCCTAGAAATCAGACTCCTTTAAAAAAAAAAAATTAAGTTATTAAATTAAAAAGGAGTTTCCCTTCTCAAATCAGAAACCATTTTTTTTCTCTAATTCATAAGGCCATATTTTTAAGAACTGAAAAAAAAAAAGTCAGATAAATAACACGTTATAATAATCTGCATATTAATTTTTGGGGACAAATCATATTTGGACGCAAAAAAAAAAAATGAATTTCCTTAAAAGAAAAGAAAAAGAAAAGCGAATTTTACATTCGCTTTTCTTTTTCTTTTCTTTTAAGGAAATTCATTTTTTTTTTTTGCGTCCAAATATGATTTGTCCCCAAAAATTAATATGCAGATTATTATAACGTGTTATTTATTTATGACAATTATTAATTTCAAAAGTTCCCATATAAAAACATTAATTTACCATGTTTCATGCTTACTTCTATTATTGTTTTAACTTAAGATTTGTTTTAAATTAAAACTTTAAACATTTTTATATTTTTTTAAGTTATGTATGTCCACTGAATTTTCGATATGTAAAGAATAAGATTTAAATTCAAAATTAATTTTTAAAAATGAAAGAGTATTCTTGAAGATATCATTTTAGTTTTAATTGAAAGCTAAAATAAAAATGATTAAATTTATTATTTCCAGTAGGTAAAATATTCTGGTGTATTTAAAATAAAAATTATTTAGATTGGAATGTCAAATATTTGCTAAATTTTAAAAAACATTTCTTAAAAGCGGCCATTTTCTTAATTTAAACAAATTTAAGGTGTTGTTTTGGGGCTTTGTTTTATTTTTTTTTTCACAAACCAAAAATAGCCTTTTTTTAATCTTGTGAAAAGTTTAGAAACAAAATGAAATATGGGCTGTCTCTTCGTTTTCCTATGCTTTTTATTATTTCATCACTTTAAAAACCAAAGAATAATTAAAAACTGTTATTGTCAAATCTCGAAAGAATATAGAATTCCAACGCGAACGAAATCATGGCGACTGTATTTTTTTTAAGTCGATCAAAATTTGGAAGGTTTTCAAGAGAGAAAAAAATATAAGCTTCGGGTTCTGGACATTAAAGTACCACTGATCAACCTTTTAAAATAAAAATCTAGCCAAAATGAAAAGGGAAACCATTGACATTTGAGACGGTTGTAAACAAATCCATTCCTCACGCCTAGACATCATAAAAGGGAAAAGTCGATTTTTTTAGAGGTCAAAATGGCAAATTGACAAGAAGCCCCAAAACCCGAAGCCAAGGAAAAATAAAATTTTAATTTTAGAATTATTTGGTTATACGTATCAAGTTAACTAAGTTGAATGAGTGTTACAGACAGAGGGACCTTAAGAATTATTATTTTTCTTTTATTTAAAAAAAAAAAAAAAAAAAAATCTTCTGTTGAAACTTGTAAATATTAAAAAATTAAATTCAAACAAAATGAATCAAGAAAAATCAAAGACTTTCTTTTTTTATTTACTTTCTTTACAGTAAACAACTTTATGAAAATAAAGTCTAAAATTTTAAAATTCTTACCTTTATACGAAATCATAAAAAATATGAAATTTCAAATTGAAAGGCGATTTAAATTAAAAAATTTACTTCAGAAACTTTTAAAATCTTTCCTAAAGCAGATGACAACATAAAATGGCTAACAATTCATCGCAATAAGTGCAGAAACCAAGAAAAGTTCTTAAATTTTCTAATAAATAAAAATGGTTTATAAATGCAATGACGTCGTCTATTTCTAAGTACTTTATTAAAACCGTGATTTTTTTTTTATCTATATATAAAAAAACAAAAACCGTCTGGCCTGACAACTGATAATAAAGGTCTCTATAAAGAAACTAAACAGAACTAAAAACGACCTGGAGGATTGATAGACGACGGACGAGGTTATTTTTTTTTGTGGTGGATGTGCAAATTGTAATGAATGAATGGATCGTGAATCTGATTAGCTAAGAAGTATATAGTTAGTGTCGCCCAGCCTCAACTCATTCCCTCTTTTTAGGCTTTGTCCCACGATTGATGTATTTCTATCAATATAAATCTTGAACGAAATGACATGGTGGTCACGTCAAAAAAAGAAAAAACTCTTTCCGAAAAATTAACGGAATTTTAAAATATTTTTATATCTGTAATTTTTTATTGCTTCTCAAGTTTATTGATTACATTCTTCAGCTGTTTTTTTGCACAGACTGCTCGTGTTTTTTTAATGAGCTCCTACAATAAAAAATCATGACTCTCCCCAACTTCCCGTCTTTCGTTGCTCTACGTAATTCATGTCACTTTACTACTCCTTTTTCTCTTTGCGGTCCTGATTGTGTTTTTCAAGACGTAAGTTAATTTATTTCAAGCTTGATATATTTTGTAAAGAGTCAAGAACTTATTTTGGAAGCAAATCGCCTACATATGAAGAGGAAAAGGATTGAGTAAGTACACAAAAATAAAAAGAGGCGCAAGAAAGAAATTTGTCTTCACACCAGACTTGTTCAACCTTAGCGAAGTGATCCTGAGAGAACTAGAAGTCTTTTACTAGAATTTATTATTGACGGACATAATCTTCACGGCATATGCAGATGACACAGCACTGATAGTGGACACAAAAAGGAAACTACGGAACCCCTAGAAAAGGTAATAAAAGGAAAATGAGAACAAAAGGCTAAAAACAATAAACATCAATTGCAAGAAGATAGAATGTATGATTGTCAGCAAGAAGAACAACCCAAAATACGAATTAGAGATGCCAAAATCAAGCAAGTGTGAAAATTTAAATATCTGTGAAATGTGTTTCCTAACTTATTGCAAGCGTTAGTAACGTTAGTGTTAGGGTTGAGAAATAAACACCTGTGTCTCCTGAAATACCCACAACAAACATGGCAGGTCCAGGATGTGAGTTCACGTAAAGAAATGCAAAGAAACAACAAGAATCAATACATATGTACAAACAAGTGATAATGTATTAGCAACAGGTATACAAGAGATGTAGACAATAATGTGTGTAACAAATGAATGTGAAAACTTTTTGGGTGCAAAGTGTGTGTAGTGAGTGAATGTGTGTATGCGTCTATGTATGTATTGTTCATGCGTTTCCGAAAGGGAACACATTCTTTGCAAAAGGTTACATGTTGACATATAAGGTGAGAAGGGGGCAAGAAAAAATATTGCTAGAAAGCATCCCCTCGTAGCGGTTTCAAAAATTTTGAGGAAATAACTCAACAATATTTCCCTCCAGATGGTTAGAATTTCTTCTGCCCATATGTAAAGTTTGTGTAAGTTTTTGTTTCTGTCCTCATGAACTGAAAAGAAATGAAAATTGTTTTTGCTATAAGTTTATAGTGTCTTCACTGGCTCTCAGTTTGAAAAAGGTGTGTAAATATTTGAGTCTGTGTATATATATATATATATATATATATATAGTCTTGTGTGTTTCTTGTTATCAAGAGAAAATTAATTATCATATTGAGTGTCACCAACTTGTTGTGTGCTGGTATATGCATTTCCTAAAGGGAACGCATTCTTCGCAAGAGGTTACATGTTAACGAATAAGTGGATAAGGTGAGAAGAGGGCAAAGAAAAATATTGCAGAGTATTTATAGTCCGGAAAGTGTCCCCTAGTAGCAGTTTCGAAAATTAGGAGGAGGTAACCCGACAAGTGTTTTAAGTAGAGAGAAAATGTGACACTGAAATCCAAGGCTATATATTGGAATAGAGAAAGATGCTTTCCAAAAGTTAAGCAACATTTTATTTAGAAAGAGGAAGTTTTTCATTAGAAACAAAGTAAAGAAAGGATGGTTCAGACACAAGCCTGATGTCAAGAAATGGTTCATTAGATTTTTTTTTTTTTTTAAATTAATTTTTATTTAATCTAAGATATCTAAGGAATTACAGGGGTTGAAAATTCTAAACATTTTAATTTTTTTACAATGTTCAATTGTTCATGAATAAACATTTTAAAATGTGCTTTATTTAGAAATTAAAAATTACAAGAATGTATTATATATTTTTGTGCCCGACCCAATTCTCAAAATCAGACTAAATGACCAGACATCAGATTTTTAAATTCCTTCTTGGTCAGGGTTGAGCCGAGAACTTTTCTGCACTCTCTCATAATTTTAATGAGTCATGAGAATTGCAAGCATGAAATGAAAATTCACATTTTCTGATTAGGAATTTTGTGCAGGAATTTGTTTATTTATTTTTCCTTATTTAAAATAAATAAATAAAAACTTATGCCAAAATATTGTTGCTTTTTTAAAAATGTTATTGGAATTTTTTATAAAAATTTTTCAATAACATAATTAATTAACTTAGACTTTATAATTATTTTTTCCAGCATTATTAAAATGTGGCTTCTTATTTTAACACTTCGATAATTTTTGTCCTATCTAATAAAGTTGTTTAATGAAATCTCTTACCAAAACTCAGAGCATTATTTTCTGTCAAACCAATAAGACATAAAATTGAATTACAAACATTGCCTTGGCAACATTTGTAAGTGAAATTCAATACCTTATTCTTAGAGTACAGTCAGGAGATTTCAGGCAGTGGTTCCTAGACTATGAGCCACAGCATATTGGTGTACCGTGACATGTAGCTATAAGCACCATGAAAATGTATCAAAATGATAAGATAATAAAAAAAGATTTGCTCATTATTTTTATTTATGTTACTATTTTAGTTCATGTTGTTTCTAAAATTGCATAGTATTGTATATAAATGAGATACTGCTTTAAAAGCAGAATGCAACAGTGAATGCCAGTTAAGTTACCATCTATTGACCTGACAATGTTTATTCCAAAGAGTACTCTACTTCATAACAATATGGCGTTGCCAATAGGATCCCTAACCACGTTGGATGAACTGGAGCACAAAGAAACTTGGATTAGATGTTGCACAGCATTGGCTAGGGCAAATAAACTGAAAGGTAAGAAAGTCTCCTAGGGGAGAATGAAATTACTGATTTATTTTTGGCTTCAGCAGGATGTGATGCTATATAAAAAATATCCATTATGGTGTACTACAAAATACTGGAAGACTTAAGATATGAGGAAATTTCAACCAATACAAAAAGAAACATGCAACCAAAAAAGAAAAAAAGCTGGTTATTGCAGAAAGAACAAAATTTCTGGAAAATAGAACCCAAGTGAAACTGTAATGCAATATTTACACAGATTGAAAGAAGCATCAAGATATTGTGAATTTGAAAAACTTGGTTCGAGAGAAATGTCTATAGAAGATGAATTGATCCTTCTCAGATTAATTGAAGGCATGTATGATGTTGCATACAAACATAAGATCCTAGACAGCTACAAGCAAATGATATGAATTTAGATGCAAGTGTAGAATTCTGGCAGCAATTAGAATTAATTAATGAATTTGATAATTCTAAAACAATGTGGAAGCATACAACACAACTGAAATTTTAATTAAGTGCAAATATTGTGACAAAGAACAGAAAGAGAAACCAAAACGAATGTCCAGCCCTAGGAAAATTATGTTTAAACCATAAAAGGAAAGACCATTTCCAATCTGTGTGCAGATACAAAAACGGAATAGAAACGGTAGAAAATATAAATCCTCATAATGAAAATACAGGAGAATATTCGATAAGAACAATTCAAAAAGTAGTAAGACAGTAAAATCGTGTAACTTTTCCCATGCAGGTTGACACGGGAATTGACGTTACCTTAATCCCAAGGCATTTCTGGGAAAAAATGGGTAAACCCAAATTAAGAAAAAGTAATCTTAATTTAAAACAATTTGATGGATCTATCATCAAAACTCTAGGCTCCTTTGAAGGAACTTTTGAGACAAAAACATTTACAGATTATTCCCATCACTATTGTAGAATGCACAAAAAATTATGAACTCCTGGGAATAGACCTTTTAAAAATGGATATGGCAAAATTATTGAACTGTATAAATTCAAAAGAATCTGACATAAGACTATTAAAAGGATATAAAGCAAGTAAAAAGAAAAATAATCACCCAATCTATTTTGAATCTTGAAAAATACTTATTCACATTCTAGCCATGGTAGTTGTAAAACTAAAGAAAATGGTAAAACAAAGTATATTGGAAAAAGTTACTCAAGGTGGTAGCAGTTGGGCTTTACCAGTTATTGCAATATGAAAGCCCAATGGTAATTTGAGGATATGTGGGGATTACAAAGGGGGTGTGAATCATCAGATATGCTCTGATTCATTCCCTTTACCTAACATAGAAACAGCAAGCCATGAATTAGCAGGAATTAAATATTTTGCCAAGATTGACCTGAAATCAGCATATAACCAAATAGAAATTGACAGAAAATTTAAAGAAGTCGCTACAATTAATCACTAAGATGGACTTGTCTTCCATTTTGAGTTAAGATTTCAAGCTATAGTTTTAAAAGGTAACTGTAAACGTTCTATTGGAGGGGGTAAAAAATATAATCATATAAGACGATACAGGCATAGGTGCTTACAGTAAAGAGGAATTTTAAAAAAACAGAATAAGTTTTAAACAAATTAAAAAATGATGATAAATGTGAGTTAAATTGTGACAAAATATTGTAGTTGGGATACAAAATATCTAAAGAAGGAATTTCACCAGACAATAAGCTGATAAATAAAATATCAGAAGTATCTACACCAAAAAATAAAAAAGAATCAGAATCCTTTTTTGGATTGACCAATTTTTATAGCAAATATCTGCCTAGATACAGTGACTGAATAGAACCATTTGCAGAATTACAGAAAAAGAATACAGAATTTAAATGGACTCAAAGGCAAAATATAGATTTTGAAAGCTTAAAAAAGGCATTAATAAGAAAACTGATTACAAATATCTTTGATCCAAAAAGAAAAAAGAAGTAAGATTGACTATTGATACAAGTGAACATGCTGTAGCCACAATTTTATCTCAAGAAGGTTATCCAATAATGTACCTGTTGAGAAAATTAATGTCAACTGAAGCTAACTACTCAAATATTGAGAAAGAAGCATTAACAATAATATGGAGGGCAGAAAGAGGTCAGGATTTTTTGTTAGGATGAAAAGTTTTGTTAAAGTCAGATCATAAACCTTTAGAGTTTATATTTAACACTAGAAAGGAATTACCAAAAGTCACTTCTTCTAGAATTTAAGATGGGCTATAAAACTTATGGCCTTTGATTTCAAAATCATATACATAAAGGGGAACACTATTGAACATCTGGATGCACTACCCTGACTAAATTTTGACAGTAAAATATTAGAAATGTCTGCAAATTCAGAAGATAAAATACTACACTGGATTGAAATGGATGTGTTACCCCTAAATTGTCTCAGAATAGAAACCATACAAGATCCAGTGTTAAGTAGAATTTCCAACAGAATAAAAAAACACATGGAGCAATTGTTCAATTGCAGAAAGTTCCTGTAAAGAATCAAGGTATAATTTAACTTTAAAGAGAGGCATAATATGCAATGGAGATATTATAATTCTTCCACAAAGTTTAAGAAAAGATGTACTAAAAGGTGTACACAATGATGTACATTGTGGTATAACAGAGGCACAAATGAGAAAAAATTACAAGCATGGTGGCCAGGATATTCTCAAGATGTAGAAGACTATATAAAAAGAGGCTCAAAATGTGCTGAAGTAAAAAAACTTTTGGCAAAACAAAATTCACTCATGGCCTAAGGAAAAAGAACCATGAGCTTGAGTACACATGGATCATGCCTATATATCAGAGACATGGGACTATTTTTAATTTTAGTGGACTCATTTTCAGGATGGCCTGAAGTAGTTGCTGACAGAAAACCTACTACTGTAAAACAAATATTAAGAATAATATTTTCAGGAATTTGGTCTCAGATAACATATCAGAATTTTGTGAGGAAAGTCTGTGCTCATGGCTAAAGCATATTGGATGTGTCCTGTATAAAACGCCACCCTCCCACCCACAATTGAATGGAATTGCAGAAAGAATGGTGCAGACTGTGAAAATGGGATTAAAAGCATTTCCCCCCTCCCCATTTAAAGATAATATAGAGAGTTACCAAGATTACTGTTAAGCTATAGGACAATTCCACATGCCAGCAGACTACAAAGTCCCCCCACATTAATGGGTAGACAGACTAGAGCTTCCATAACAATGTCATTTTCAACAAGTGAAAGTGTCTGGCAGAAAAAGACAAAGAATCTAATCCAGAGAAGGCAAACTTTGTAGTACAGAAAGGACGCAACACAGCAATACTAATGAAAAATGAACAAAACGTACTGGCCCATGTGGATTAATTCAGAGGCAGAATATAGAAATAGACAAAAAATCTGAAGGTGAAGAACATGAAGGGGAGGAGGGGACTAATAAATCCAGTAATGAAACTGAAGAATCTGTGGATCTTAATGACCAGAAATCTGACAAGGAATCTGAAGAGGAAAATGAACACAGACCTAGGTCCCCTATAAGAAGAAAGCAAGATACACACCAAGAAAGACTGTTTAGATCCCCAAGAATAATTAAAAGAAGTCAAAGATCAATGAAAGACATAAGGCCATTTCAGTTCAGAGGGATGTAGTATTATATGTAAATGAGATACTGCTATAAAAGCAGCATGTCACAGTGAATGCCAGTCAAGTTACCAGCTATTGACCTGGCAACATCTATTCCAGAGATTACTCTACTTCATAACAGGTAGTTTCCCACAGAGATAGAAAATTAAAAAACTAGTTAGTTCATTAAGTGCATCAAAAAGGACTTTTACTCAGTGTGAAATTGAGATAAACAATTTATTTATTTACAATAAATTTATGTGAAAAGAAAAGAACGATGATGCAAAGGCTTGCTCAAAATACTAAAAATAAAAATTAAATTAGGTAGAGAAAAATGTTTGTGTGAAAGTGGAGATTTATATTAGTTGATAAAGTAAAGAAAAAATGTCCTTGATCAAAATACAACCAAAGTTCAGACATTGTCAGGGGTCAATAAGTCAATTGTAGTAGCAAATCACCTGTTAGAAAATGAGGAGTGCTGACTGCAGAATTATGGTAGCAGTGATATATCTTTGAGGAGAACTTGGTCTATCTGAGGAGAGTTTCAGATTGTCAGATTTATGTTGGCCAGAGTTTTTAACAGGCCATGTGGCGTTTTGGAATTTTAATGTTCTTCTTTCTTCAGCTGAAAATGTTAATTCAAATTGCCCCATCTGTCCTGATTTTCCAGTCTGATGAGGTGTGAATAAATAGCTGATAACCTTATTTATCTTTTGGTTGGCAGGCTCACAAAATTATTTTTCAAATTAACAAAAGTTCCAAATTCTATTCCTTTGATTAATGGAAAATAATCTAGAGAAAAAATCAAGAGAATGAGTTTTCTTATTAACCTTTTTTTTTTTTCCAAAGCATTCCATTTTTTTTTAATTGTACTGAACCAGACATAGTATTGCCATAAACAGGCTCATAATCAAGGCTTATCAAAAGGGCCAAGTCCAAAATACTTTTTTGATTATTAATGTTTTTACTTGTGGTACTGGCACAAAGTTGTGGGTATTGGCACAGAGGTGGGACAAAAAGTTGTATTTTTCCACATGAATTTTTATTGATGACTTAATTTGTATTGACAGTGGCAAACTGAATTATTGAGATGAAAAAGAAATAATATCCTAATTGCTAATAATGTTCTTCAGTTTGAATTTTTTCTAATGAATGTATAAACTCCATTTTTTAATCATCTTGTCAGTTGAAGTCAAGAATCTCTGTGTAGAGAAGTAAAACCCCAAAAATGATCACCTGTTTCTTTTTTAACTCTCATACAGATCTCTGCCCACCTATCTATTGTTTATCAAAAAGACAGGATTCAGCATTAAATAACCTGAAAAAATCGATATACTATAAAACAAACCAAACCATTTTTTTCAGTATATTTTTTACTGATTCTAAAGTGTACCCTCGACAAAAAAAAGAGTTGGCTACTGACTTAGGTTCATAATAAAATAAAAATTACTATTTACACTATTTAGCATTGTTTGGACTGTTGTCCTCATCATTGTTGCCATATTCATGATGCTTTGGCTATTGTATCCTCTGGCCTTCTTCAGGTGATTGGAATTTGGAACTAAACCCTTTATTTCGTCCACCTGGGTAGATTGATCTAGTCCCACTTGTCCTTCCTCTTCTGGATGTCTCAGTCATCTTCCTTTAACTCAACTCTCCAAGTTTTTGTTCACCACTGCAGTAGTCAGGTATTGAACTCACAACTCTTTGGGTCAAGTCACTGGATCCAACCAACTAGGCCATGTGTCCTTGAGGACATCAATGTACAGATTTTTTTTTTATTTATAAACTCATTGTCTCAGTAAGCAGCAGTGACTGTTTCATAAATGACTGTCTTATTATGTCAACCACTTCACTCAGTTTTGTTATCTAACAGGCTGAGGAGCATAAACTGGGTAAATACTGTTTTCTGTTTGTACCTGTCATAGTCAAGACATCCACTATTATTGAACCTCAAGTAGTCAAACTTATTCATCAAATAGGTTTCATGGTAGCCTGTGCTGAACTGCACAAAACAACCTGGTTTTTCTATAGATTTTCAATTACAATCATCTGTGGTAATGCAATTGCAATTATGTATGCAGAGTCCTTTTAGGTTTAATTCAACTGCTATTGCTAAAACTGAGTTTATTAAAATGCTATATATTTCATCACTTAAAAGAAAATATATTCAGACATTGCAAGCTTTACATAAACAAAATCTAAAAAAAGTATAAGCTTTCTTGTTCAAATATAATAAAAATTTGAACAATTAATGTTGTCTTCAATCTCAAATAAAAAATGGAAAAAAATGCAAAAAATCATTTTCATATCACAAGAATCTGATGGTTATCACTGAATATGAAATGACAGCAAATGTCTTCAAATTTCAACCATTTTTCTCAGTGTTCTTTTTGACACTGCTTTGGGCTGAATAGTTTCAATTCTTTGCTGGTTTTCAAGTTCCTTCAGTCTTCCTGTGAGAGTCTTTTAAACAATTTTCAATTTTTATAGTCACAACTATAGTCACACTGTAATAAATCTGATCATAATTTCAACTTTAAGAATTTTTAAAATAAAATAAATTATTAAGACAGAAATATATTGAAAGTGCACTAATTTCTGAGTCTTCCCTGGTAAATTTACATTCAATATCATATAACATATCTGCTTTCCTAACAAAACTACTGCTATTATAATGTGGTATATTTAAAAACAATAGCGATATAAACAAAAGCAGTAAAAAGCTGAAGAATGTCAGCTATATTTTACATCTTGTTATTTGTTATGAAAACACTCCAACAAGTGTGCAGGATTGCCTCGTCAGTGATGTTAATTAATCACCAAAAATTTAAAAATTATATGTAAAGTTAAATATCCCTGCTTCTTCAGCATTTCTTGATATAGAATACTAACCAGCATTTGTTGTATTTCATTACCTCTGCTTACATTGATAAAAACATTATTTGTCTAAAGTCTTTTTGAAGGATGTAATGTGTAGCAGAATTTTTCCATTTGTCATTTAATTACTGTTAACAAATAGCACAGTCTTTGCAAAAACAAAAGCCTCTCAACTACGACGTCTGCTCAATTACACTTTTCTCTGCCTCTTACTGTCATTGTATACCACCTTTTAAAGTGAGTGGTCATCTTCGTATGCAAATGACTAACATCCATAAAAAGGCTCAACATCATGTATGTGCCTTGGACCTCTCGTAAATGGCAGTTTGGCAGGCCAGACACCTTGGCTGCTTTCGATCAGGTAAGTCCGAATATCTATTGTCACACTCCCCACCTGATCATAGGATCACACAGGTGACAGTGGGAGGCTAGTTGTTTCACCCTAGCACTCCTTCACAGTGGGACAAGAACTTCTTCCCCAGCCAAATTGTCAGACATGCTGGGGTCCTGAATCAGAATCAGCAAAATGACAGGAGGCTCAATAAAGGTCGGTTGTAACTCTCCCTTGCTCTCAGATGGGGTACCACTGCTGCCTGCACTGGAGACTGATTCTTGCTATTTATTATTCCCTGATGATGCATCACCAACCATCATCCAATGGCGGCCCTGAACTGAGCTGTGGATGCACATCTCCTACATGGTGAAGTGTGTCTTCGACAAAAACACTGACTGTGGACTGGTTATCCTGGTAACGTGAACTGGTTTAAATTTCAACGTGCACCATTCCTTGGATTTTTCATTGAGACTGCATCCCACTCTCTGTATCGGGCCGATGTCCCTTGGTGGTCAGGCAGGGGCACAACGTCAATTCCTTTCAATCAAATCTGGTACGAATGCAACAGATTGGCCAGCACGGACAAAGCAGACATGTCGTCCTTGGGTGTGACATTGTACTAATATATGGCCTCCATGATAGGGAAGCTCTTCTGTTTTGCTGTCAGATGACATCTCTCTACAATACTATTTCCAGACAGTTTATACATGCAGTGCGGTCAGAATTTGACAGAGTGATCCGTTTGGAGCTTAATATATTTCACTCTTATAATTAGTATCTTCATTATTGTTGCAAGAGATAGAAGTTACATCATAAAAATTATTTTTATATTTTTTAAGACTCTAATTAAAGATAAAATAAAATTTTGCAAGAAACAACCTACATAAAGATATAAACTTCATTGTTCAACTTCTTATTTTTGAAATCCATTATTACATATCATAAACTCTGATATAAAATATCTAATTTTTCATTAAAAATTATGACATATTTAAATATACGTATAATACATAGAGATATCATGTTTTATGTTAAAATTGTAAATTATGTTTTGATTGATATCATGTTTTTAATGTTTAATTGTAACTGTATAATTTTGTATTTCCACAGTATTTTAAAAAGTATTTGTATTTACAATAAGACATATATGGTATGGCACCAGTTGGTCTTGAGAAACCATGAATCTGTTCCTAAAGAGTTATGCCCTCTCCAGAGTGCAGGGCTGGGCAAGCTTTTTTTTTATGAGAGATCAGCAGCAATAAAACATGTAGTATTATAATATAAAGATGTTTAAAATATAAATCAATTAATTTAATTTTTTGTACATAAACAAATACTGATTTGTATTGATTATGCATATTTGTTTAAGTAACATTTGCCTATTTTAAATGTCAGTAATGCATCATTGTACCTAGTATGGCAGATGGTTCTAGATTAGAGATATATCTATGTAAAAAGTAAATAATGGAATAAAAACTTTAAATATAAACCTTCATCTCTTTTAACCAATCAAGTGATATCAGTCACTCAATGGACAACATTTCAAGTCCTTCATTGCCACCATTTCCAAGATATATACTGATTATCCTATGAAGAATTTAAATCTTTTAGAAATCATCTCAAAATAAGAAATATCATGCGACGTTACTTGTGTGCAAACAGGAATTAAAAATTAACTTTCAAGCCAAGACTAAGCAGCTGCAATAATGAAGAACTCATCAACAGTCTTCAGAAAAATTTTCATTAATCCAGAAATGTTAGGACCATAACATCTGCTAAAAAAGCCAATTATTCAAGTTCAAATCAATTTTAAGAAATACTGAACTAATCTTGTTGTTCTCAAGAATTGTTAAATCTGGAACTCTTTCTAAAACACAAGAAATACACACAAAATCATTTATCTTTGTAACATTCAACTAACTGTAATTTCATTCATGGTTAGTTTATTATTTTTCTCTCACTGTGAATTTAATATCCATATCATTATATGTGGTGATGAAGGAGAAAACCAAGTCTTACCTTAGAATAGAATCTGTATTCTTTGTGCTGTCAAAAAAGAAAATCCAAATAAAGTTTGGGTCAACTTTAATGCCTCTAAATCAAAACTGCTCTCTATTAACCACCACAAGGATCCATCCCTGCATCCCATTAGAATGTCTGAAGACCAACTTCTCGAGAGCTCCTCTCTGCGGCTGCTCGGTCTCACACTGTCCGCTGATCTGAGATGGAACAAATACATTGAGTCAGTTGCATCATCCACTGTGCCGAGCCAGGAAATTTTTCTCCCCGGAATTGATACTCCAAATCTATAAATCGACCATTCGCCCTTGCATGGAGTATTGCTGCCATATATGGTCTGGAGCCCCTGCTGTTTGCCTCAGGGTTCTTGATAAGATCCAAAGACGGATATGCAATGTAATTGGCCCTGATCTGTCATCTCGTCTGCAGTCGCTCTCTCACAGACGCGACGTTGCCTCGCTCTGTCTTTTTTACAAATACTTTCACGGTAATTGCTCCGAGGAGCTGCTTTCGCTGGTCCCTAGGCCTCATGAATTTAAACGTCCTACGAGGCTGGCATCCCATTCCCACCCCTTCACCGTTGAAACTGTTAGATGTAGATATATCTTCTACTCCAATAGCTTCATGTCTTGCACATCTCGCCTGTGGAACTCCCTTCCCTATTCTTGTTTCCCTGACAAATACAATCTTCAACTATTTAAGTGTAACGTCAATCGACATCTCCAGTTGCCTTGATCTATCCACTTCCCTTCTCCACATCCTTTCACGTTTCATTCCTATCTGCTCTCGCTCCAAATCTTCTGTAACCCCCTTGCCTTGATCGATCCACTATCTTTCTCCACATCCTCTCCTTTACCACTCCTATCTGCTCTTCCTCCGAACCTTCTGTAACCCCTTGCGTGCTAGTGGCCTCCAGCCTTGCTTGGGGTGAAAAGCTTATAAAAAAAAAAAAAAAACTTTAGTAGGCCTCAAAATATGGCAATCGTTTATGCTTCCCTACCAGTCTTAACTAATCCCAACATTTCTTAACCCTAATAAAAGGACCCTACTTTGGACCACAGGATTGTTTTTTTTTAGCTCTTTGTGAGTGAAGAGGTCGTTGTGCATTGTGGTTTAAATTTTTTACCCTTTTGATTTACAGCCACAATATTTTCTGATGTTAGACATGTGAGATTGGTTTTTGAGCCTTGAAATTACAACCTCAGAGTTATGATTTTTTTTATCTGAACCTCTCAATTGCTATTTAACTCAGTAAATTAACTTGAAACACAGAAAAATTATTTTGAAATGCTTTTGAAAGCATGTCCTAGACTGATATCTTGAATTTTCTATTAAATAAAACATTGTCAATTATTAATTTTTCATTTAGAATTTCTTTTATTTTAATTTCAAATGCTTTTCATTGCAACTTTTGAAACTGTTATTCTATGGTTGTCATCAGGCAGTGCAGGTCATAAATAAAGAATACTCAAACATGCACCCTTTTTTCTTCAGTAAACTTGTATTCCTATGAAAGCTGCTTTACTGGTTAGGCCTCAAAGGCAACCAACCAGATACAAAAGCTCAAATGTAAATATATAGTTTTCATTCCTTACTTTTTCCTGACTACTGGCACCTTTTTAAATATTATATACATTATTAGTATTATTAACAGTATTATGTTGAGTTTATTATTATAGGAAGCATTGTCAGACTCTCCAAGAAAAAAGGATAGGAATTCAAGTATTGAAAATGGCTTATTCTTTATTTTTGAACTGTGCTGCTGACAGCCATAAAATGACAGTTAAGAGTTTTCAATAAAAAGCAACTGAAATTAAGACAAAAGAAACACTTGTCAAAAATTGATAATAATTACCTTAGATAGTTTAGTTTTAAATATCTTGAGCTGTTTTGAGTAAAATGTTTTAATATAGAGCATATGCAGAAAGACAAGAATGTAAAAATTTAAAAAGAAATTTACAGAATAGTTTAAAAATAGTTTAAAAATACATCCAGAGAAATTTTATAAAATAGTTTAAAAATAAATCCAGGTAAATTTTCTAAAATACAACAAAAAATTTTATTCATGAACACAAAGCCAAAGAAACCAATAAAATCAGTCAATGAATGTCTGAATATCAATCTTTTATATAAAAAATATAAAATAATGAAAAGACTTTGAGTATATATGTATTGATCTCAGAATGTATTGTACTTAGTACTTTGTTGAGGTACTTTAGAATTGAGAAGCAAATCAAGCTATAAAATTTTCACTTTAAACCAAATTTTCATTGTCAGTTGGTGATGTTTCAATATGCTCCCAACCTCATCTTTACTTGAATGAGGACACACTCTATTTTTTAACTGAGTGAAAAACAAAGAATGATCATCTGTTTTTGATTCACTGATAAAATATAGAGAAAAGGCAAAATTTATAAAAAGTTACAAAGGAGAGGAAATTGTGGAGAGTCATGATCACCCATGTCCTGAAGGGATATGGCACACAGGTAATATATAGTGAAATATAACACTGAGAAATTTATTAATATTTAATAAGTTTCTTTTTAGCTATTTTGATTTTCTTTGCCTTTTCCTTTTTTGACATTTCAGATGGTTCTTTGTCTTTTATTTGATGTAATTTTTGTCTGATGTCAAATTTGTTGTTGATTTGTTTACTGAATTCCATCTGGAAGACACCTGGCAAGTGAACAGGTCAAAATGTCATGAAAAACAACAAAGATAAAAAAGTACTCTGTTAACAACCCTTGGCAAAATCTTAGACAAAATTAAAAGCATTTTAATAGCAGAATTGTGCAATAATTCTAGTTTATCAACAAGATGACTTCCAGCAAAATTTAAGCATATTTTGTCAAAAGTAGTGAGGATTGCTATTTAACAAGTAATTTCATTTGTTTCAATTATGAGTAAACTTTTCTCAATTTCTTTCTTCAAAGATTCCTTTCTATATATTTTATATTAATTATTTACAATCTTAACAAGTATTAATGTCTTTAACATTTATTGATAGATATTTATTGAACTAAATCACCTTTGGCATAGAACTATATTAATAAATCAATCAGTGAAGTGATGAACAAACACTGTGGGTCTGATGCAGACTATATAGTATAAAAGCAGTAGCACTTTAATCAATTAGAATTTGTAGATATATTTGAAATAAACTAAAAATGATGAGACAAAGTGGAAAATTTATTAACAATGCAATTTTGCTGGAGAATGTATGCTCTATTTGGCTTCCTCAGGTTAAAATGAAAGAAAGACAAAGCTGTGTGTAAGGAAAATGCCTTGGGATCTCTGAGGATAAGTGGGAATCAAATTAAATTACCTTAGCTTATCACCTTCCAATGTCCAGGCTTAAGGAAATGTTTGTTCACCTATTTGTTTGTTTGATCTATATTAGAGCCATTTGATATTGTTGAATTTTAAATCAGTGATTTTTTTTTTTGTGAAACATGTTGTTAATAAATCTTCCACATTGTCTCATCCTCTTCACTTTTATTTTGGATTCTATTCTACATCCTTAAAATAAACTATAAATGAAATAAAATATAAATGAAATATAAATAAAATAAACTATAAATAAGATAAAAATTATTAAATTAGACTTATGTCACCATAAATGTCATTCTCTAAATTTTAAGATTATGCTAATGTAAATGTCATGAATTCTTGTACATAAAATATTTTCTTGTCTCTTTTATTGAGTAAAGAAATCGCAAAAGCAATAAGGAAGCAAAATTAAAATTGCAAATAGCATTACATTTTTATATGAAAGAAAATATGTTTAGAAACTAGCTACTTTAGAATAAATTTTCCACCCTACAACCCTTTTCTCATGGACGAAATCTTACATGCCTCTCATTGCTCTATTGCTATTTCCATGGAAAGTTCTCACACAAACTATATTCCTTAGTTCCACCATTTCTAACCATCCCACCTATGACCAACATGAACCACCCTCATTCCCTTCATATTCCATTCTTGTAGTGAACCACCCTTTTTCCCATTGAATTCATTGTAAGTTCCACTCAAGCAGATTCTTCCAACATATGACTGCTCTCGACACCCAAGAGAATGTTTTCCTGACCACTACAATCTTAACCTGTTCAAGTCTAGGGTTAACCATTATCTTCCACATATATCTACATAAACTGTGCCTCTTACTCTGTAACCCTCTACCTTGAGTGACCCCCAGGCCTTGTACAGAGTGAACATTACTGTAAAAAAAATACTCATAAATGTTGTTTGAGCTTTATTTCCTGAACCAAAAGCATGAAGTTAGAACTTTGATTTCATCTTTTTAAGAATATTAACTCTTAAAAAACCTTATTATTGCTTCAGATCAAAGAAGAGTAATATAAAAAAAATGAAAATAATACATATCCCTGTTGGGTTTACTAAATATATGTAGGTGGTCTTAGTAGTACCTAGCATAGGTACAAATATTTACCCATGTATGTATAAGGTTTTAATATAAGGTTTTAATGTCTCAAAGGAGAACATACTAGCAAATTGTAGAAATGTGTTACATGCCTTCTCTCTGACCCTGAAAAGGAAAATTAGTGAATATTACAAATCTGTTATTACTCACAAATCCAGAAGTTCATATTGCAAAAGTCTGTGTTTTACTCATGTATCATCTTTCCACGGCATCTATCGCAAAATTCTCTTCTGTGCAGTGGGCTTCACTGACTGGCTATTAAGGATCACTAGCAAAACAGTTTGTACTAATTATGGAAGAGGAACGAAAGTTAATCAAACAGCCCTATTTATCATTTAACACCCAAAAGTGTTTATTTCTGAAATTAGGTAAGGCATAAAAAATTCCTGATAAGATCATTCTCAGTTTTGATGATTTTCTTTGGTGATCATTCATCAGTGAAAGTAGATAGTGCTACTAGTTGATGAGGAATAGAGATTAGCAATCAAACTTTCATAAGTCATAATAACAAACATAACCGAACTTAACTAAGAAAATTTCTCTTAAAACAAAAAACAAAGGGAAAAACACTTTGAACTGTAAAATTATTAAACCTTTGCCAAAATGTGTGCTGAGAGCATTTACAAAAATAAAGAGAAATAATCCAGGGTTTACCTGTTAGTGTAAATTGCTTTGGCATTATTAATAAGACCTTTCAGTCTGAAACTGTTAAATCATATATGAGACTCTTCTGTCACACTGACTCACATAGACATTGATGAGCTTGACTCAGTAATGAATATTGACGCTAAACAAAATAGTGAAGAATAGCAAACAGTTAATTAGGAATGAATAGGGAGAAAAATAAATAAATGATGTTCGAAAAAGGTTGATTCATTAAATGCTAAAAATCTAAATTAAAAACTGTTGTCACTGTCAACGGTTAAAAAAAAAGTAGTCTCTTAAGACACATATCTTAACTAAAATTAAGAACTGACGGGTATATATATATATATATATATATATACACACACACACATATATATACAGGGTGTCTATAAAGTTTGTGTGCACTTTAAAAAATTTATAACTTTATTTGTATTTGTGATAGAAATAATTTGTAAAAAGGATTAGAAAGAAGTAAATCTATATTTTTTAAGGTTTTATTGAAATTTTATTTAAGTTTCCACATGTCCTCCATCATTAGCAATACAAAGGGTAATACGATTTTGCAGTTCACGGAAAACATTTGCCAACTGATTTACAGTAATGCCTGAAATCACATTAGCTATTTTAGCTATACTTAAAACTAGGTACATTAAAATTTATAACATTTTTTACAGATTCTATTGCAAATACAAATAAAGTTATAAATTTTTTAAAGTGCACACAAACTTTATGGACACCCTGTATGTATAGACTAAGTTTTCATTTTGACTTATCCAAATTCTTTTATGGTATTATATATAATAAAATAGGCTCACTTTGTATGTATGTATGTATGTATATATATATATATATATATATGTATATGTAGTAATAAAAATCAGGGCCTATGTGTACAAATATCACTTTTTATAAGTGGAAATTTTAGCGTCATATATATATATATATATATATATATGCACACACATACAAATAGTAAGAATAAAAGCTAAAACTAAAAATAAGCTAAAAAACATAAAATAAACTGAGAGTTCAATGAGTAGCAAATTTTTATATTATTATATTAATAATATTATTATCAGGGCTGGTGCAACCCCCACTTCAAATCCATGGTATGGGGCCTTTCACTCTACTACATCTCAATTTTTATAAGGTAATATTCATATAAAATACAAATTTTATTGTAACCTAATTATGTACAATAATGGATCATATGCAATATAGGTGAACAATTCAATTAGAAAAATTGACAATAAATACAATATATCTAAAGACAAATTAGAGACATGTCATAATAGATTGTTCCATCTTCAATAAATCAACAAAGTTTTGCAGCAATTTTTTACATTAACTTGAAATTTTTCTTGTTAAAAAGTTGAATAATTTTAACACAATCAACATTACAGATGAAAAATAGTGAATTTTATATAGTGTTTGTTTTAGACTTAGCATGAGCAAAACAAATTAACAGATTTGGATCTAAAAAAAAAGAAGACCCCCCCCCCCCAGAATGACATCAAAATCCACAAAAACTTTTCATCCTTTAATAGTCAGTTGTGCTTAGTTTAATTTGTAACGTATATAAATGTCAATAGAAAAAAAAGCAAATGTTGATAAGATAGCAAAAGTCACAAAGCACTGCCTAGGGTCTCCAATCAGTGGGCTGTGGGTAGTACACATAGGGCCTGATTATTATTACTACATATATATATATATATATATATATATATATATATATATATATATATATATATACATACAAAGTGAGCCTATTTTATTATATATAATACCATAAAAGAATTTGGATAAGTCAAAATGAAAACTTAGTCTATCCTGTCTTTTCATTGGTCAGGCTATCTTCTATTTCATATTATTTTTTTGCTGTTTTGTTTTGATCACTATTTCTGTTTCTTTTATTCTATTTCTTTTTCACTTTTTGTCTTTTTCTCCTGCAATAACCACTCAGTCTTTGTGTCAAAGTTTATTTTAACTAACAATTACCAACAATAACAAATTAGCTAAAATTCTGAACAAAGAACAATGTTTTATATTTCAGCCAAATAACAAAACATCATTTAATAATCTTTTTCCTATGATATACAATAATCTTAAGAATACTATTTAAAATTATACAGAAGGCCATTTTACAATATGATAACATCCAAATAACTGACTGTAATCAATTACTTAATTCTAAAACTTGGATGAATATGTGTTGTGATCTTACTTTTATTCAGTTTCTTATTGCATTTCATATTATATGTATATTTATTCATTTGTGCCTTATTTTTTGCATGAATAATATTTTATAAAGTGCTTTATATCGTTGTATCCTGAATAACTTTTATTAGATTTGGCAATATAATTTCCTGTCTGTTATATGTGGTTGTGTAATTCAAAACAAAAAAAAGAAAGACAAAGAAGCAGTTTTCATTACATATTACATTTTATATTCACATTTCATTACATATGAAGATGAACTATCCACATTTTTGTTATTTTAGTCAGAAATTATCAGCTGGTGTACTTTTCAGCCTTCCTCACATATATATACAATTTCTAGTAATTTTTAAAGAAGTTAATTTCATTAACAAATTTCCATGTATACTCGTGTATCATGCAACTTTTGATGACCTAATTTTGAAGCAAATTTTAAGGGGGTCACATCATACATGAGATATGAAATTAGTACTGCTGACCATGGCTATGCTATTGATTAAACTATATATCCATTATAATCAAAAAATCATTATAATCAAAAAGTACAGCTGTATTTAAAATAAACATTATTTTGATTAAACTAATGTTTTACTTAACTGTATCTAATAATAATGCATGTAATATTCACATATTAGTATTGTATTATAAAATACAAACATAGTAAATATACATCTTTTCCATTGTTTATGTTTATAAGATGTTTAGTTGTTTCTCATTCAATTGTTTATGGCTGTATGTGTTTACACAATGAGTATGGCATTAGTAACAATACTTTTATCATTCTCGTTGATTTTTTTAACTTATTTAAATAGATGATGGGATAAAGAGACAGAGGAAAAGAGGTTAGTCTATTGTAATTTGGTCTCTCAAAAAAAGAACTCACATGATAAATGAGATACATGATAAAATCACTTTTTATAAGTGGAAATTTGAGGGTCACATGATAAAGGAGATCGTATGTTATATGAGTATATATGGTGTATGCGTTTTTACTTTTGCGGACATTTTACAATCCAATAAGAACAGTCACAGACCCACATGACAAAAATTAATTTACAAATGATTACCTTACCAAGTATCATTGCCTGTATTTCATTAATTTATTTAAAAAATAAATACATCATTTTTATTCCTCAAAGATGAGGCATTGACTAAAAATAAGATTTTTGTTTTCAGAATGATGAATTCACTCAAAAAGTCACCCATAAAAGTAATAATGAGATTCCACATTGCTTAACTTTGAAGATTATTCAAGAATGGATATTTTCAAAGAGCTATAGTTATGAGCTACTTGAGCAGAATTTAATAAATACAGACATTTTGCTGCCATAACAACAGCTATTTTCCTTTAAAACACTCTGGTCTGATTTGGTTTTCACATTACTTTTTAAATACTTTTTTGTTTTGTTTGGTCATTAAAAACTGTTTTATTTTAATTCATTCTATTTTTTTAACTGATCATATTTTTACTTTTTATATTTTTTTACTTTGCTTTTTTTCTCTTTTGCCAAAGGTAATTGTTTGGAAATTGCCATAATTTTAACTTTGGTTGCTGTTCCTTTTTTGTATGTTAAAGAAAAGAGATTTTCTTTTTACACTTATTGCTTTGCACTTGTATGCATCACCAAAAAAAACAAGTTGTACTTATTAGCACTGGCATTAGCATCTCTTGCAACTAACCATTTTGATTACAGTTTTAAAAATATAAGTTTTGAAAATTACTTTATGAAAACATTTTTTTTCACTCATTCTAATTTACAGGATCAATAATAAACAAATTTCAAATAAGAAGAAAAATAATTTTCTGTGAGCAGGAAATTTACCCACCACACACTCCCCATTGTTTTACTTTGGGGGAAAAGTTTTGATTAATTCTATTTTAATTATTTGACTTCATGATGAGATTTGGTTAGACATTATGTATTCATTTCTCTTTAATAAATTGAATATTATATAAGGAAAATATCTTTGCATTTTGAATGGAAAATTCAACTATCTTGAATAGACTGAAAATGCCACAATTTTTAAAGGTTGATTTTGAATATAATGGAAATACATATTCAATGATATTTTAAACTATTTTCATTTTTATTGGTGTTTTTATAATGTCTTGATTGGTAAATTTTCAGGCCTTCTTCAGGTAACTATTTAATGAACAATTGTACTTAGAATTCAGTTTTTGGAATATGGTCTATTGTTGTGGTACCTTTTGGTGACATACTTACTTAAATTAAGTTGAAGCATACTCCATGATTTGAGTTAACTTTTCTTTTTAAATTGAAAAGATTAAAGATGTGTCATTTTCTACTGTACATTTGTACTTGTTTTGTAACTTCTTATATGTGCCATGTCCCTTCAGGACATTGGACAATCATGGCTGTCTACAACTTCCTATCCTCTTAATAATTTTCATATTTTTGTGATCATTCCTAATCCCTTTTCTGCCAACCATTTAAACAGGTTTCTTAGGTCATTTGCTTTTTTCCCCTCTGTCCCTCTTGTCTTCAGAATATCTTGTCAGTGTCAAATTCTCCAAGCTCGCTTTCTTCATTATATTCCCTAGAAATTTCAACTCTCTTTTTCATAAGAGTCATTTTTGCTTCCATTTTACCTAAAACTGTGTCGCTACTCACATGTGTTCAGTTCATGTTCTGTAGAACTGCATTTCTGTTGTTTCAAGTCTCTTCTTCATCTGTGAGGAGGTTGTCCAGAATTCGCTGCCATATAAGTGGACCAATATTACATAACAATTTAGTACTCTTTTCTTTGTTTATAATGGAATTTTCCTGTTTCTCAATATTTTGTTTAGCTTTTAAAAGGCATCTTTCACTATTCCAATATGCCTACGTATTTTGGTGTCACATGTTCCATCATCTGTTGAAACACTTCCTAGATGCCTAAATTTTTTTTACTTGCTTAATTTTTATATGTCCAGTTGATAGTCCACATTTTGGGCTGTTCCTTTTGCTGACAACCATATTTTCTACCTTCTTACAATTGATGTTTAGTCCTTTCTTCCCACTTTCCTTAGATACCTTCTGTAGAAGTCCTTGCAGTTCCCTTTCTATGCTATCAACGCATGTATTATCTGCATATGTTATGTAGTTAAGATTGTGGCCACCAATGAATCCCAGTAGGACTTCTAATTCATTCAGGATCCCCTCACAGTAAAGATTAAATAAGTTCACTGAAAAGACACATTTTTTACTTAAGCCCCTTTTTATTATTGTGCATTCACTGAATTCATTTTCTATCCATAGGCAGGTAGTTTACTGTGAGTACAAGTTCTGGATTATTCTAATATCCTTCCTAAATAAATCAAACTTGCCTAGTATTTCAAACACAGTTCCTTGTGATGTAATTTATCAAATGCTTTTGCCTAATCTATAATACACAGACATTAATACTTTTACATTTGTATTACTGCTTAATTAATGTGTTGGGATCAAATATAGATCAGAATCTGGCAAAATGATAAGATAAAGAACAAATAGGAAATATTTTTCAATCTAACATGTTTCACTTTTATTAAAGCTTTAATAAAAGTGAAACATGCACAATTAATATATCAACAATTAAACAATGCTTTCTCATTCCACTTATTAGTGTGTATACATATATAAATACATGTACAAATATACTAATTAGTATTAAAATACTAATTAGTACTAAATATATATATATATATATATATATATATATAAATATGCAAGTAAAATTAATCAGTATAGAGAGATCAATAATAAGATAAGTATTTTATTAAATATTATTTTTAAGGGATGACCATATTTATCCATTTTTGTCTACCAGCCTGAGTATTTGAGAAATCATATTAAAGAAAAAATATGAACTTTCCGAAAAGAATTTATATTTACATTGAACTTTTTCAGATGTTTATAAGCCTCTAGATTTGAAACTCATTCTGGTTATTAAACTCACATTTCAGCTGTTGTTCGCTCCAGCTTTCTTTAGGGGTTTGTATCTGTTGTACTCAGTAACATTCTCCAAATTTTAAGTTGAACTCTTTATTCAGTCCATATCAGTAGATTGTTCTCCTTCCAGTTTCCATATTTAGGGGATATCTAGTATTAGTTCTCTTGCCTATTCACTGTTGTCATGCTTGTTTGGTTCTTTCACTGAACCAGAGTATATAACGTTTCTGCACTACTCAACCCAGGGATTGAACTCAAGGAAACAGGTGTGTTTTAATCACTGCTTTAATCCACTTTAATCACTTGGTCAATTCAGTCGTGTAATTTTGGAACCTTAAATCTAATGTTTCAAGTGGTGAAATTTTGTTTGATATCTTTTCTTAATCAGAGGCTCCCAGATGGTATTCAACTCTATGCTAGGCTTACTGATCAGGCTGTCAGAGCTTGACATGTGTGCTGGTTCTTTCAGTTGTCTTATCCTCTAGTTTTATTCTGTCTGTCATGTTGACTTTATTCTGAAGTAGTTGATAACCAACCCTTTTCTCTCCATACATAATGTGACATGCCTAATTTCAATTTTCTCCCCATACTGCATTAGGATGTTCCTCCAATTTTATTTTAGGGAGCAACTGGTCTTACCATCATATTCTTTCCTACAACTATTAGGTTGGTGCAAAAATAATGCCATTATTTACATAAGTAACATATGTGAGAAAACAACATTATTTTTGCACCAACCTAATATATAGGATGGAATAAACACAATTCTAGTTCATGTTCTCTTCTGAATTGACTTGGTTTGGATGAGATATCTTTGAATTTTTGACTCCTGATCACAGATTCTCTGAATATTTTCAGATATATCCCTTATGTATAGTAGACAGGCAGTGGCAAATTTTTTTTGTGTTCTTTTCTCCTTTCTGATGCTATGCTTGCAAGGTAGTTTGTTATCTTGTTCAAATGTAAAGGCATATAATAAGATAAAGGTGTTTTAATATGGGAATATGATCCAAGTAGTTTCAGTAATCATCAGATCAAAAGCAAGATTCAGGAAATGAATCAGAATCAATAAGTAAACAAGACTGAGCTCAGTTATAACTTTTATTAAATTAATTTATATTGAAAAGATTGAAGCAAAACAAATCAAAATGTAGTATATATTTGTAAACAAATACAATGTTTATTGCCTGTTCCTAGTAGTTCAATAGTTAGTATGTCAGCTTTACCATTTAAGTAAATTTGACTCTCGTAAGGCATTCAACAAATGTAGGTTTAAGTCAAAGTCAGCTGAATCCAATAGGCTTATAGAACATGCTTGAGAAAAACTGATTTTATCTTGAATTTTTTGTTGTTATTTTTAAAAATAAATTTCAAAGCTCATATGAATATAATTTTCATGGTAATAATAATCTGTGGGATACATTGTAAAGATTTTATTTTACTTGAATGTTACTTTAAAGTACATTTTGTTGCTTGACTAATTTGGATCATTTAATTTTTCATTATAAAGACTGGAGCATGAACAGTTATAAATCTATTTGGTTGGAAGGAAAATTATTTGCAGTTTCTAAATAAATAAATTTAATGTTCTACAAACCACAATAACTTTTCTTTCTACCAGATACTAACACAGTAAAAAAAAGAGTGTTATTAATTTTTAATTACCAGGAGGAAAAGGGCTAATTTAAAAAAAAATCTCATCCAAGAAAACACATATTCTTGTAAAACAAGAGACAAATAAAAGGAATTTTCAGCTGTTATTAAAGAAATAATAACTGACTTCAGGGTGTTTGCTCCATTATAGGAATAATAATAATTAATAGACACTTTAATAAAAAAAAAAAGAAAAAGAAAATAGACAAAAATAAAAGACAAATTATAAATAACATTTTTCTGTTTATAAATCTTGTCTTAATTTCTGACCACTGACAATTCCTTTTCTGATTTCCAATGCACAACACTGTCTGGATGCTAAAACCATTTAAAGCAGTGATATGAGAAACACAGGATACACTAATATTATAGCATCTGGGTGACTTACGCTTGCACATCTGTATTTAAATGCATGCATCATTTCTTTATGTTTGATATCAGAACCATATGATTTGATTGCATTTTGTTGTAATAATATAAGTTTTCCTTTTGTAACTTCAATGACTTTTTATTTTTATTTGTCTCTATGTAACCAGATTTAACATATTTATTTCTGTAAATGCTACCCCATGTATCATGGCCCCTGTCTCTTCATATAAAAAAATATATAAAAATAATAAAAAAAGCAAAAACCTTTTTAAAATATATAAAAGTACAGATATATTTAAAATTATATATATATATATATATATATTTTTAATTGACACTGCACAGAAGATGTGAAACAATCAATTTCTAGTTTCTGTAATGCATAGTTTTAATGTTTGGTAATGTTAAAAGCCAGCATAAACCCTGGATTTTGATATTTTGTGCGACTAAAAAAAGTGTAAAAATGAGACTTTCAATGATGGGAATGTATCTGCTGACCATATACATGGGATAGCAGCTAATTTGTTGTTGATACAAATAAATAAGATTGCTAAATATGACGTTATAATTTAATGTACTCCCTTTCCACAATTTTGGGTTTTCATTCTGATCCAAAAATTTTAATTGTTTTAAATTTTGATGCATGCTTTTAGATTCTGATCCCAAATGTTTTCTGTAGCACAAAGATTAATAGAATAACTTTTTGCTAAAACATAATTACTGTATTTTGTAGTTTAAAATTTTAAGAATAGCAACCCTTCACCTCGCAAATTCTTCATTATAATTTTTATTTCTGAAATGAGTGATAATGTGACTTCATAGTTTTTCACTTTCAAAAGTTTTTGACGTGTTATGCTGGCAGGAAAGTTGGAAATTTCAGTGCAACTTTACAATTCAGGAACTGAATGCAAAGTGATTTAGATGTTTTAATGATGCAGAAAAAGAAATCCTAATACATTGTGTTATAAATAAGGGAAGAGTATGCATTTATTATTTGATAAACATTTGTGGAAAACGTAAAATTTTCTTAAAATATTTCAATGTGTTTTAAATTTCCATTCTTGTCTTCATCTTTCATACAGATACACTTTGCAATCTCCTAAACTGATTGGGATAAGTATATTCAAACTTTATTGAAAGGCTTTAATTAGTATCATTGAAAGATATCAGTTTTCCATGACAACAGAATCATTAATGAATCTAGAGGTAGTAAGATACCTCACAGTAGTAAAATCAATATATTTTGGAAAATGTAAAAAGAGTGAAAGCATTACATATACTTACAGTGTAGTTCATGTGATAGGTAGGTACCAGTAAGTATTTTTATAAATTCTAAATAGGAATTAACCTGTCTAAAACCCAATATACTTCCAAAGTTATCTAACCCTCTTCATATGCCATGTTTCTATTCACTTCCCATGAGAGCATAATAGTTAATTGGTCTTGACAAAAGATATATCAGATTTATTAAAAAGAAAAACATTTTTTAAAAGAGTTGTGTCAGGATTGGATAAAGAACAGTACAGTATAAAAAGAAATGTTATAAATTTTATTTAATGTGTCTATATATATATATATATATATATATGATGTGCCTTTGACCAACTTGACCATATAAAAAACAAATCCTGACTTATATGTGTTCAAAAGCACTATTCGGGATATATATATATATATATATATATATATATATATATATATATATATTGTAGCCTGATCAGAGACATTCAAAAGAATAGAATAATAATAATAATAATATTACTTGCACATTATTATTGCTTTGCATGGGGTGAAATGTTTAAAAAAGAGTCATTAAGATAATAGAAAAATAGAAACATGAGAAAAATGTTAAAAATCAGAATTTTCAGACAAGCCTGTTTCTTTTCTCAATTATATATATATATATATATATGAATAAAAAGTGACAAGAGGAATAAGTATACTTATGCAATGTGTTTTCATACTCTGAGGGACTTTATCAAGGCAATTGCCTTGATAAAGTCCCTCAGAAAACAGAATGATTTGGCTAAGTATATTTTTTCTTCTTGTCTGTTTTTATTAATTTTGTCTCTTCTGCAGATACAGTCCATCAGAGAATATTTCCACACACACACACACACACACACACACACACACACATATATATATTTTTAACAAATGGAAAACATTTCATTGAAACTAGATTTGATTATGCATTTTTTAAGGCTTCATCAGATCCAAATATGAAAGAAAGAAATGTGTGTGTGTATTTGTATGTATGATTAAATAATGAATCAGAACTTTTTATCTAAGCTGGCGTTCCTCATGATTAAAGAAGAAAGAAAATGAGTGACTTTAAAAAAAAAAAACATTAATATTTATTCTGTATCTGTTCTTTAAAATTTTTAGTTGATGTTGAAAGTTGTTAATATATTTTCCCAGCTTTTTTGTATTAAAGGTAAATCCTCATCTCATTTTCAGAATGGTTCAAAAGCAAGAAATTCATTTAGCCTTTTCTGAAATGAATCCAAGGCAAATCCTCATCCAATCCTTCTGAATGGGTTGAAAGTAAAAGCCATTCTGAAAATGAGATGAGGATTTACCTTTAATTCAATACAAAAAAATCTGGGGAAATAATATATTTTCCCAACTTTTTTGTATTGAATTAAAGGTAACTTTCGACATGTACTAAGAATTATAAAGAAAAAGATACAGAATAAATATTAACAGCTTTTTTAAAAGTCACTCATTTTCTTTCTTCTTTAATCACAAGAAATGCCAGCTTAGCAAAAAAGTAGTGATTCATTATTTAAGCATACACACAAAGACACAAGTTTCTTTCCTTCATTTTTGGATCCGATGAAGCCTTAAAAGGCAAAACGCAAATCTAGTTTCAATGAAACTTTTCCATTTGTCTAATTTAAAAAAAAACATTGTTCTGATTCTATATCCTAATTTAAGCGCACACACACACACACACACACACACACACAAGGTGTGTATGTATGTATGTATAAGCATATCTTATTATATGTAGTCCTGACATGGTAAAATGTATCTTTGATACATTTCATATATGAAGAAATATAACTTTCCAATAATAATTTATAAATATTCCTGTTCATCTGAGGGTTTGTGTTTCAAATTTCTTGCAAATATTATATGTTATATTTGAGGAAAGAAAAAAGATAAATGCAGAAAAAACTCTTTATTTGATTATTCATAAAATATTTTTCATCAGAGAAATGAATAAAATAACTTATATTCTACTGATATAAGCAGTGTTTGATTTAGGCTTCTGTGAAATAAATTACAGTAAAAAAAATGTCAACAATGTTTTAGTGTTATCGTGCTTTTAGAATTCAGATACAATTGTTTAATGAGGAACTGTCAAGCTTTATGTAATCTTAAGGTCTCCCAAGTATAAATCTCACATTGATCTAAAGATTATAAATTCAGGATAGCACACCATTTATTTAAATTGTTAGTAAATAAAACATTTGAGGAAAATTTTATTAAAGATTATTTCACATCATACTGTGTTATCATCGTGTGCCTTCACAGATATTTGGCTCTTTTAGGATTTGCTATAATGAAGCAGGAAACACTGACCATACAAATACCAAAAAGAACATGGTACAGTAAGTTAGCTGACTCTAACTTGATAAATTATACCTAATGAGGATGCAGCACATCTTTTCACAATTATTTGCTATTTTAGGTCTCTATTGTTTCATCAAAAACAATAACATTTTTATATATTATTGTTACTTAGAGAAATTTAGTATTCAAAGTGAAACAACATTACATGCTTAAAACACATAAGTTAAAGAATTTATGAAGAATAATATATTTAAATCTGTTTGTTGCAGACTGGTGAATGTATTTTTAGTTATCAGAAGGATCTATGATGTCGGTGTTCTTAAACATTCATCCACAACAAATTAAGAGATAAAAGGAATATTGAAAACAAATCATGCAAAAAAATTCAGAGTGAAGACAAACATAATTAAAAATGTAACAATAACATTGATTTATATACAATTGACATATACAATTGGGTTGAATATTTTTGGATAAATGAGGATGGTTGAATTACATTGTGTACAGTATTTTTGTGAAGTTTCAGCGTGTGTGAAGTTGTTATTAAGATTTGTTCGTAAAATTAAACTAAGTATTTGGTTATGTACAAAAATGTCCTTTGTGCGAGTTCAATCAATAGTGTGTGTGCATAAGTTTGTTTAAGTTATTGTCCAAAATTGGTAGGAGTTGTGTACCTTTAGTTGTTTGGATGTTTGATTGATTGTTTACGAATACTTATTTAGTAGTGAGTAAATATCACTTTTTAAGTATTGTAAGTAATTGCTAGAAATTGTTCCTGAGAGAGCGTGCTTGTTGTTTGCTGAGTCAGAGAAGTTTGCACGGTAAAAGTGTAGTTGGTCAAGGTTTTGACTTGCGTGGATTAGTTTGGCATCTCTCCAGGGGTGAAAATCTGACTGTTTGAGTCGATTCAGATTCTTCTATTTATAGGGTTTTTGTCAAGAAAATAGGCTCCAGAGCACTGGGCATGAAAAGACATTTTTATGTGAACTTGTTACAGTTCTAAGGGTCTAAGCAAATGAGAAGTCTCGCTTGCTGAAACTAGAGTGTTGATAGGTGATTTTTGGTGTAAAGTGGATTATACCGGTGGGGTGAGAGGTTAGTATGGATTATTCCATCATGTTCATTCAAAATTTGAGCAATTACAGGAAGCACAAAAATGACTAAAATATTTGTTGGTTATGAATATTTGATAGGAAAGTACAGAACTATAGTTGGTTTTGTTAATATTTCACTATTTAACTCAAATCCCAAAGAGTATGATTAAAACTAATACAATAATATTTTTGAGGATGATAGAAGTAAGCGTCACAGAATTTAAACAAATCCATAGTACTACAAATATTTTTGTATTGTATTTATCCACATTCTTCAGGCTTTAAGTTTATCAGATAAGTAATGATCTTTTAGTGATTAACTATTTCTAAAGAAGATTTATGTATGAATGATATAAGTTATGAGTTAGAGGCTCTTTGATATGGATGAAATCAACTATATGCTTATTAATATGGTTCAATCAGATTTAGTAAAAAATATATCTTAATTTCAGTTATAGTAAATTTAAATAAAATCTCACAGAAATAGCATTCTGTAGTTCTTGAATATTTGAATAAATAATTCATTCATAACTAAACTTAATACAGTTTAAGATATATTTTCTAACTACAGTGTTTCTGTAAAAATATATATGTGGGAGGTGTGAGATACATATGTAAATATCAGCAGGAAATAGATATAACGATTGATTTCCTGCCAGCATCTTCAGTTAATAAGATTTCTTATCTTGAAAGAAGTCAGAAAAAATATGACAAGCAGTTTTGGTCGTTATCATTATTCTATAACAATGGAGATTTTACAGCATTGTTATTTTTGGGCTGTAAAAATATCCACTGTTAATTCCCCAGAAATCATTTTTGTAAAGAACATTTTATTTTTAATCAGTTATGGTGAAAGGAGAATTATGCCATAAAATATAGTAATATATTATTTATTAATGGTATATTTCAGTATATCATTGCAACATTGTGAATTTAATAAAACTAACATTCATAATTTAATAAATCTTTTGAACAGTATTTCATATCTTAGATTTTTAATATGCAGTTAACCTTAGTAAATTCAGTTAATTTAAAAATATAAGATATTGACAAATCAGTTTAAGCACACATATTTCTGTAAATTTCTTATCCATTTTAAACATATATGAGGTTTTGTATGCAGAGTGAATTTAAAAACAGATTCATTTGAAAGTTAATTTTGTTAGAAAATAAAATAATAAATTAATTTCTTTATTATTATTACTGCTATTACAATAATAATAATTATTATAATTTTGCTTGTTCCTTAGCATTCAACCCCAAGCAAGGTGGGAAGCTACTAGCATGCAAGGGGTTACAGAGTTGGAGCAAGAACAAAGAGGAGTGATAGAGGAAAGGATGAAGAGATGGTTAGGGGATAGATCAGGGCATCTGGAGATGTTGATTGACATTACATTTGAATAGTTGGAGATTATAGCTATCAGGAAAACAAGAAATGGGAAGGGAGTTCCACAGGCGAGAAGTGCGAGATATGAAGCTATTGGAGTAGAAGAGATGGCTACATTTAACATTTTTGACAGTGAAAGGGTGAGAGCAAGATGCCAGCCTAGTTGAGCACTTAAATTCATGAAGTCTGGAAACCAGCGAAAGCAGCTCATCAGAGCAGTTACCGTGAAGGTATTTGTAAAAAAGACAGAGGGAGGCAACGGCACATCTGTGAGAGAGTGGCTGCAGATGAGATGCCAGATCAGGGCCAATTACACTGCATATCTGTCTTTGGATTTTATCAAGGACCTTGAGACAATTAGAAGGGGCTCCAGACCATAAATGGCAGCAATACTCTATGCAAGAGCAAATGGTTGATTTGTAGATTTGAAGGATCAACTCCAGTGATAAAAATTTCCTGCCGCAGCACAGGGAGCCAACTTTCCTTGTGGTGGACGAATATAGTGACTCAATGTATTCGTTCCATCTCAGGTCAGCGGACAATGTGAGACCGAGCAGTCGCAAAGAGGTGCTCTCATGGAGTTGAGCGTCAGACATTCTAGTGGGAGGCAGGGGTGGTTCTCTCTGGTGATTAATAGAGAGCAGTTTTGTTTTTGAGGCATTAAAGTTAATCAGCCAATTCCTGCCCCAGTCCACAACCGATTGGAGGTCCTTTTCAAGACAGACAGCCAGGTTAGTTTTGTCGGTGACACTAGATTTGTTTTTGAGGCAAGAGTAAATAGTAGTGTCGTCCACATAGATGCCTACTTGGGAACCTATGACATCAGGAAGATCATTAATGAAGATAAGGAACAGAGTAGGGGCTTAGGATAGAGCCTTGGAGAACACCTATGTTCGTGAGATAGGAGCTGGAGAACGACCTTCAATGTACGGTTCAACAGGAATGATTGTATTAAGTTGAACAATCGACCTGTAATTCCATAACCCTGAAGCTTGCAAAGAAGGCTGGCATGCCAAACCCTATCAAATGCTTTGGAAATGTCAAGAGCCACAGCACAAGCTTCTCCGTTATTATGAAGTGCTTGGTAAACAATTTCAGTTATGGCTGTAAGCACATCAGCTGTAGAACGGACAAAGCGGAAACCATATTGTTTGTCAGAGAGTAGATTATGGGATGTAAGGTGAATAAGCACTTTGGTATGGAAGTGGGAATTCACAAGTGCAAGTTCATTCAAAGAGTGTGAACTCACCCTCTTTGGGTCCTGTCACTGGAGCTAACTAACGCCTTTATCCACTGTGTCATGTGTCCAGTGGATAAAGGCGTTAGTTAGTTAGATCCATTGACAGGACCCAAAGAGTGTGAGTCCTGGTTATGGTAGTGGAGAACTTGGAGAGGGAATTAAGCAGGAGATAACTGATATCCATTAAACATGGCACATGGAACTAGAACAGTCTACCCCAGTGAGAGAAATAAAGGGTTCAGTTCGACATTCCAACCACCTGAAGAAGGCTGGAGCATACAATGGCCAAAACGTTGTAATAAATATGGCAACAAAGATGAGGACAATAGTCCGAATAATGTAAATAGTGTACATAATACCTCATCTCAGAAATATAGACAGATAACTCATAGATGTTGATATGCTACTAAACAAAATCAAGCAACCAACAGGAAGGAACTCTTTCATGACATTAGTCCATATATTATCCTACAGTTTCTTAAAGGAATCAAACGGTATTCCAAAATATAGTTTCAACAAAACTACAACATCAAACACACATATCACCACCTCTAGCAATTATGTCCCCACACAACATGTATATGCACAAAAGTTGAGTATCATCTACCATGTATTCAATTGCAAATCCAGAATAACATATCATATTCTTATTTCTTCAAAGCTCCCAAGTAAATTAAATTTCAGTATTAAATAACCCATAAGGAGTTGAAATGCTGCTAAACAAATCAATCAATCAAAAGCACCATTATTAATCTGAAAAAGTAATTTCTAGGCATGAGATGTGTAATGCAGGATTTTTTTCCCCATTTTTTTCATTCAGCAACCCAATATAAATAATCAATCTTTCTAGAGAGATGGTGAAGTTTGAGAACATTGGTGACAGCTGTGCCAGTTATCATCAGAGTGCTAGAAATAAGCCAAAGAACCTAAAATTAAGAATGTAGAAACTGGAAATTTGGGGAAAAGTGGAATTTTTGTAAATGGTTAGAATGCTGAGAAGAATCCTAGAGTATTCAGGAGATTTGCTGCCACTTACTCTCTATTGTAAACCACAAATTATTACTTGAATTATCAACATCAGAGAAAAGAATATATATAAAGAGTCTTCAAGGTTGAACTGAGGCTTCATCTGCATCTGACATTTCAAACTGTAAAAGAAACCCGGCAAAGCCTGGTAATATTGTGAGGTATTAGTGGAGTGCCCTTGGTTAGTAGTAATGATATCTCAATTCTGTCTAACTCAGTTATTATCATCAAATGAAAGCTTTGTTGGAGACAGTGCTGCTGTTTTCACTGTATATATATTATATAAATGATGAATTACAGTGATAAATAATTAATAATAATGAAAAAATAATTACTATTATTATTTAGCATATATTGGTTGGTTGAATCATTTTTTACTGCTTATCAACCCTTTGTAGGTTATTTAAAGCCAGAAAATATGTTTAGATTGTAAGAATTTTTGAGATAATAATGATTTAGTGATATAAGTCTTACTAATTAACCCATATCTGGGGGAGAAGAGGTGGATTCACACCTTTCCTAAGGTTATTTGTGCATAAGTGACTATAACAAACCTGACTGGAATTGGAACTCAGCTCTCTGATTAAAAATTCCAAACCATTATCCATTACACCACCTGCACATCCAAGATTACAGCACCTGGTATTCCCAAGTAGTCACCCATATAGATACTGACTAGGCTCAATGTTGCTTAACTTCAGTCATCACACATGGGAACTAATGTTTCAATGTGATGTGTCCATAAACCATTATTTAGCATAAAGGTTCTTATCTTCTTTACATATGCATGAAATCAAATATATACCGTGACATTCAAAACTATATTGAATCTTTAGCAGTGCCTTATTTATTTCAGAGTTATATTCCTTAAGGGAGATCAACCGAAAGGAAAAGTACTCATGATTGTTTATGTAAATCTATCTGATGTCTTCTATTTTGTAATGTTAGTTAACTGGAAGAAATAGACATATAATTGTATTATATGGTTCTAGTTAGCGCTTTCATTATTACTTTGATATAGCATTGTTGTCTGGCTGTGCTGGCCTGTTTTGGGAAAAATAGGAAATTGCTATTTACTGGAAATAAATGACTAAAAAGACACTGATGACAATTTCTCATGGGTGCTGCTATTTTGGTTTTAATTAGATACTTCACATTACAGATAAACTTAAACAACAACACCAACTTAAAAAATCTAATAAAAATAATGCAGTAAGCAGGTCATACTGTATGCCAAGGGTTGGCAACCTGTGGCACGCCAAGCAATTTCCCATGGCACACAGCCGCAAATGACATCACAAAGTCCAAACCAATAACTACTACAAGGCAAAGAAGATATTTAGCCGTTTCAATTTTAATATATACTAAAGTATATATACTATATATTACTATATAAAATATATTGTAGAACAGGTATATTGACCTTGACTTGTAAAAAAATATGTATGCTGTTGGTACACTGAATGATTTTAAAACCCTAATTCGGCACATAGCAAAAGGTTGCCGACCCTTGCTGTATCCTACTATATATCTAAAGTGGAGTGGAATTGGAAATAGCACAAAATAATAGCTAGTTTATAACAAAAGTGTGTCTTCTTACCAGACTTATTCAATATATACTGAGTCCTACCAAGATTCATTATTGGTGACCACAATCTTAATAAAATATAAATATGACACAGTGTTGATTGCAGACACAGAAAGGAAACTACAAGAACTCCAAACAGAAGGAAAGTGAGAAGAAAGGACTAAACATCAATTGAAAAAAGACGGAATGCATGGTTGTTAGCAAATGGATAAGTCCAACAGGCAAATTACAAATTGGAGATACCAAAATCAAACAAGTAAAACAATTAAAATATCTAGAAAGGGTTTTAACAGAGGATGAAAAGTGTGACACTGATATCTAAAGGTGCATTAGGATAGCGGAAATTGCCTTTCACAAGCTAAGCAAAGTAAAACGGAAAAATTAGAAAAAAAGAAAACAGTAATGAGCTATTACATAATATCAGTCATCCTATATGGCAGTGAATGCTGGATAATCTCCTTACAGGTGAAGATGAGACTTGAGGCAAAAGAAATTAGGTTCTACAGCATTCTAGTATATTCAACATTCTTGCTGAAAAAATTGTAACCATTGTTTGTTGCATATTTCCACCCCATATATATATATATATATATATATATATATATATATATATACTTATATATATATATACATACATACATATACATATATATATATATATATATGTGTGTGTGTGTGTGTGTGTGTGTGTGTGTATATATATATAGGATTGTCTTCATCAAAAGCACCATTATTAGTCTGAAGAAGTCATTTTTAAGCATGAGAATACCATTGACTGAACATGTGAACAACAAGAAAGTTTTTTAAAAAATAGAAGAAAAAAATACACTTATACTTAACATCAGGAAGGGGGAGTTGAAATTTCTTGGGCATTTAATGAGGAAAGAGGGCTTGAAAAATTTGATAGGCACAGGACAGACTGAAGGCAAGAAGAATAGAGTAAAACAACACATAACTGACCTAACAAGCTTGAGTAAATGGATGGCAGAACAGGGCTTAGGAGAGATAACAAAAAGACAAAATTTATTAAGAGCTACAAAGGACAGGAAATTATAGAGAGCCATGATAGGCAAAATCCTGAAAGGACAAGGCATATCTGTTAACAGCAGGAAATAAAGTTTGTAAAGATTTATAAGAAGTGTTAAATTATCATTTTTATGTATTTTTTGTCATTATTTCTTATAAATAAATAGTACAATGTTCATAGTATTTAAATTAACCCACATTTATTGTTTTTTTGTAAGTTCTATAAGTTTCCATCTAGTATTCTCAAGATTGAAGAGTAGCTTGAAAACATGACTGATTGGTTGGTAGGTTGCTGCATAAGGTTAAAGTTTATTTATTGGAATTTTTCTGTTTTAGTCACAAGATAAAAACAAAATGGTGTTAACTGGGGCAACATTAAATCAACCTCTGTTATCCAGGTGTAAAATTTAAAACTAAGATAAGTCATGTCTAATTTTTTTTCTACCTGTCATATGATCTTGCAACTTATCAAATTAAAGTGAAAAACAAATATATGATTTCAGAAAAAATCATTATTGTCTGGAAAACGTCTGATACTATTTATCTTGATTTTTGACTGCATAACAAAATTCTTACATTCCAATCAAGCTCAATAGACTTTTTCTATCCATTGTGTAGAGCCATTTTTTGATCATCCCCTGAGTTATGTATAAAATCTGGTAGTTATAAATTGAATATTTTTATTATTCTAAGGTGCCTAAAAAATAACAATGCATGTGTTAGTATAGTTTTAAAGGATTAACTTACATAATAGTATGATTTAATTAACTTGAATCTTCAGAAGATGAACATGACTATGAAGCACATAAGATATGTAATGCTCTGTGAGTTGTAAAAACATAACACTACAGAATCAAACTAAAGGATTTATAATGTGGTACTGTTGAAACTAACTAGGCCACTAATAAACAATAAGGAAAAATATATTTTTCTAATAATATCTATAGATGAGCATTCATTAAACTTTCCTCTAAGCACAAAATTCATCCAAATTGAAAAGTATTCATTTTTCTCATGTTAGAAGTGGGGGTTCTGTTCATAATACAAATACAGTTTCAAATTGATCCCTGACTTTTAACAGAGTTAATTCTACTTTGTTTTTATTTATAAATGTGAAGTCTGAAATTACACTCAGTTTATTATTAATTGTGTATCATCGATGTCCTTTTCCTCAATTTGGGATTTTCCTTGTTCTTAAACAGATTGGTGAAAGATTTTTTTTTGTTTTACATTTTTTACAGAAAATTGTCCCCCCTCACTGAGCCATGACATGTAAACCCCTGATTTAAATGGTGGAATTGGTAACATGTACACCACTTTCCACCTTAACATATTCAGTGTAGGCCTGAAGCATATTCATCTTTTCCTGAAATCAATTTACGATGATTGTAAAACCCTCTAAAATCTTAATTTGTAAAGTCATCATGATGAATAGTTTTGTTACTGACATCGCTTCACCTTTAACTAATTCAGCGTAAATTCTCAATTTCTGAGAAAATAACTCATATTTAATCATAAACTATCACCAAACTGACTTTACTCCATTATATATATATATATATATATATATATATATATATATGTATGTATGTACTTCAATAAAATGTTCTCTGCCTCATCATATAGAATATTTTTAAAATAATCATGTCAGCCTAATCAAGTGTAATTGACCAATAATTAGCAGTTTAGAGATAATGACAATCCTAAATTTAACTTGACAAGAGATTTTCTTTTTGCTTGCGATACAATTTAGTGCCCACTTTTGCATAATTTAGCAAGGAAACATTCTCTATTTGTTGTTTCTTTTTTTCAACAGGCATTTATGAATGTATGGTAATTGGCTTGAACTGTACAATGTCTTGTGAAGTTACATCAGAAGCACCCCATTGTGCTTGTTCAAAAGGATATGTCCTTGCAGAAAATAAATTTGATTGTGATGGTGAGTGTTTTGAATTTTGCCTTCATTTTCCAAACTAATTCAAACTTTCCTCATTCATTCTGAGGTAAAGCTTTAAAATTCTGTTTTGCCATAACTCAGTGTCAATCATCATAAATTGTCAAGTTTAGACTTGGAAGAGAATATATTGAGTTTGATCCATATCCAATGTATTTTCTATTGAATTTTTAAAATAAATTTTGCTAGCTGGACAGGAATTATGATATTTCTCCATTTTGAAGAATTACTGATAATCTGAGTTATCTCTTCAGGAATAAACATTTCTGAAGCATGGAAAACTATAAATGAGGACTAACATTTTAAAAAAATGAAGTTCAGAAATTTTGTACAGAACTGTATGCTTATATAGATTTATGTCAATTTCTGAAAAAGCGGAATAACTTTAATATGAATACACTGTATACTGTATGATTGTATATATCTAATTTTTATGATAATACTCATCATGTTGTTTAACATGTATAATATGTATGTATGTATGTATATATATATTATTTGAAAGATGTGACTAATAATAAATAGTCTTAGAATTTTCATATTTTGTCATTTTTTTAAAATTTAGTAAGTCTCGTTCAATGCTTTTATACTGCAGGCAAAGAATTTGGGGCAACCTTGCATTTGTTTAAAAAACACCTTAAAATAATATATTTTTGTATTTTTTAAATCAAAAGATAAAATTTAAGTAACTACAGTGCATTTGCTTTTATTTTGACAAACAAATAAGAACTATAAAAAATTATCATATAACAGCACCATATTTTGTTTTTGTCAATAAAACCACCACCTTCCTTAATTACTGATTCACAAATTTTGGCATTCTTTCCAACAGTTTTTGAAAAAAAGTAGATGGTAGACCTTCCCAAACATTCTTCAAGCACTGAAAAGGTTCACTGTAAATCTTTGGGTATTCTTTTTAAACTCTCCTATCCAATTCACCCCATACTCAGGAGATTGAGGCAGCCAAGTGATAATTTCCAAAATTTTGTTCATTTTTTTTTTTACATGATTTAGAAGAGTGTTTTGGATCATTGTCTTGTTGAAAGGTAAATTTTTTTCCCCATTATGTGTAAACCAGATGGCATAGCATGTCTTTTCAGAATCGAATGATATTGTTCTTTTTTCATGATTCTCCTGACCTGAATCAAATCTTTGGTAATTTCAAAAAGTCTACTGAGAGATTAATGGCAAAAATAAAATGTTTCTCATACAAAATATTCATAATTTAGCAAAATGTATTGTGGACAGAAGAATCCAAAGTTTTTGGTATTAAGAGGAGCCTAAAGAAAGATTGAAAAATAAAAGCAAATACCCTATAGTTACTGAAATTTTATCTTTTACTTTAAAAAATACCAAAAAATATTTAATTTTAAAGCATTTGGAGCCACTGTGCATTTAAAGAAATGCACAGTGGCTCCAAACGTTTTGCCTGTAGTGAATATTGAGAAAACTTCTCAAGACAAAGGTCATGCAGAATTATGGTTAGAATTAACGACATGAGAAAATGAAAACTTGTTCTGATGTAGTTGAATACTGAACCTAGTTTTAAAAGCATGAAAAATAAAGTATATCAAGAGAAAAGCTCTTTGTGTGTTTGTATAAATGATGATGTATTCTGGCCTTTCTGATTTATAATTGATTTTTGAAATTTATTTGTCAGATCTTGATGAGTGCAAACAAAATAATGGAGAATGCGAACAAACCTGTATCAACACACATGGTAGTTACAAATGTGAATGTGATGATGGATTCCATCAATTGCTTGATGACCCATCATCTTGTGAAGGTAAATCATTATAGCTTTCTAACACACCATGTACCTATTTTGATGGACATAATTTGTTTTTAAAAAATATTGATTTATAATATAATTTACAAATATTGAAGAAAAAAGTGTCATCACAAACAAAAGGTGACTAATTTAACTTTCTTTTTTGTTCAGATATAAACAGATGGTGAGTGTACATTTTAAGTTGATACTGAAATCAACATTGTATTGATAAGTATTTATCTAATACTTGTTTAATACTGACTTGATATGCAAAATATATTAAAGCTTTTATAATTCATTTTATAAATAATTTGGCACTGAATAAATTCCTGGAATAATAAATATCAAACTGAAAAAGCATTATGATATGAAAATCTCTGTCATATATATATGATGGGATCAGTGAGAGTTAAAAAGGCAAGAGACTGTTTTGGTTATTAGGTGATCAAAATATTGTTTAAAAATATCAAGCAATACTTTACTAAAAATATGTAATGATATGAAAAGTTTTTTCTCCAGTAGTCAATGAAATAAATTGTTAAAATCAAACTGATCTTTAATTTTAGAAAAAGAAAAGAAACTATGAAGAATTTTGAGATTAAACAATGAGAATTGAACTATCTATCCACTTTGGAAGATACAGAAGATTGTTAACAAAGAAGTGCCCAGTAAAATGTGACCTCAATACAACCATTAAAGGACTGAGAATAATTTTCAAAATGGCTCTTCATAGTAGACATACTTTTGATAGATCAACAGAATGTTTGAACAATCTTTAGATATTTATGATGTTAAGAAATGTTTTACACTTAGTTTTTGTCTTCATCCTAAACAGTTTTGCTACAAGTGATATAGGTTTTGGCAAATATGGACAAATGTGCCTGCAATAAGACATAGTGTCAAAAGGACAGTTTCTCCAATGACACCATTTTTTTTAACTACCTTCAACTCTTTGGCAAAATTTATTGTTTTAAAAAGTGATGATTAGAATTGGAAGAAAACTTAAACATATGATGAAAGTGAATTTATACATTTTTTTGTTTTTATTAGATTTTATTCAAAATTACTATTACTAGATTACTAAAAATTACAAATTACTATTTACTATTTATAAGATTCTTTATTTACATTATTAGATTGTTTATTTACACTTTATTGTAATGTTTATTTACATTATTTATTTATTTATTTGTTAAAATATTTACATTATTTATTCATTAGAATGTTTATTTATACTGTTTATTTATTAGATTATTTACACTCTGTATTCATTAGATTGTTTATTTACACTATTAGCATTTTTACTTACATTGTTAGATTGTTTGTTTATACTATTCATTCATTAGATTGTTTACACTATTTATTCATTTGATTGTTTATTTACACTATTTATTCATTCAATTGTTTATTTACATATTAATTAGATTGTTTATTTACACTATTAGATTGTTTATTACATTGTTTACTTACACTATTTATTAGATTGTTTACACTATTCATACATTAATTTTTTTATTTACACTATTTATTAAGATTGTTTATTTACACTATTAGTTTATTTAATACTATTCATTCATTAAATTGTTTATTTACACTATTAGATTATTTACAATTTTCATTCATTAGATTATTTGCACTATTTATTAGATTGTTTATTTACACTATTTAGTTATTAGATTATTTATACTCTGTATTCATTAGTGTTTATTTACACTATTAGTGTTTTTACTTTGTTAGATTGTTTATTTACACTATTCATTCATTAGATTATTTACACTATTCATTAGATTGTTTATTTACACTATTCATTCAATTCTTAATTTACATATTAGATTATTTACACTATTAGATTGTTTATTACATTATTTACACTATTTATTAGATTGTTTATTTACACAATTCATTCATTAGATTGTTTATTTACACTATTTATTAGATTGTTATTTATTAGATTTGCATTATTCATTAGATTGTTTATTTGTACTATTTATTAGATTGTTTATTTACACTATTAGATTGTTTATTTATACTATTCATTCATTAAATTGTTTATTTACACTATTAGATTATTTGCACTATTTATTAGATTGTTTATTAGATTGTTTATTTACACTATTTATTTATTAGATTATTTATACTCTGTATTCATTAGAGTGTTTATTTATACTATTAGTGTTTTTACTTACATTGTTAGATTGTTTATTTGCACTATTCATTAGATTGTTAATTTATGCTATTCATTCATTCGATTGTTTACATTATTTATTAGATTGTTGATTTACATTATTTATTCATTAGATTTACACTTTTTATTAGATTGTTTTTTACACTATTCATTAGATTGTTTATTTGCACTATTTATTAGATTCTTTATTTACACTATTTATTTTAGGTTTTATTTGAGTGAAATCATTTTTACATGATAAATTTAGATATAATTTAACATTGATAAGTTGACACTGATTGTGGCATGTAAAGTGCAAATTATTAATTTGTTTTTGTTAAAATCAAAGTAAATAAAATAAATTAATATCAAAGTAATAATGAATGCAAGAATAAATTGACATTAAAAGAATGACTAAAATAACAAAAAGAAAATAAAAAAATCCGAGAATTATAGATTCACTGGATGGATTGTGTTGGCTCAAACTTATTTCCCAAAAAATTGATTTGCTTAGAATAAGCTAAATTTAGCTCTTGGTTAAATTCATGAAGTACCCAGTAAGGATTCAACCTACTATTTATGGCTTGTGATATTACTACCTACCATCACAATAGAAGTTGATTCTCTGATTTTTTGAAATTCCACAATTTGAGTTTTTGAATGGTAGTAACCAATTCAAGAAGAAATCAGGTTACATGTTAAAACTTCCACAAGAAAAGTTGCTTAAAGAAAGAATTTTTGGTTTAAGTTGGTATCAGATTTTCCTTTCTTGATTACATTTTTTTATATTAGTTTTTTATTAATTTTGGTGTTTTAAATGGACCCTGCACTTCGCAAGGCAGATTGATCCGGCAGTGTTCAAGGCAGCGTTTAGGGTCATAGAATGTAGAGAGTGTCAGTCCATTGACCCATCACCAGTATGCTGGCCAAGAGGAAAGTTAGGCGTTAATGATGTGTACACATGGATTGGGATGGACATCACTCATCATGATGGTAAACATTACCTAACACTGATTGACCATGGACCCACTTGATTTACAATTTGGCAACAACTGCATTAACAAGATTCAGTCAGCATCATCAACCATTTAAAGGTTCTATTTTGTGAATGGGGACCTCCTGCTGAACTTCTCACCAACAATAAGACTGCTTTCCATAGTAAACCATTCAAAAAGTTTTTAGACGGGTGGGGAGTTTATTAAACAGAGTTTTGTACAAATGATTCCCTTATCAATACAATCTTAACCTCTTCAAGTCTAGGGTATAACCATTATCTTTTCTACATATCTTTTTAATCTGAACTTCTTACCGCCTCCTCTTACATTCATACAACAACAACACTACCTTAAGTGATTCTTGGGCTTTGTATTGCATGAACAATTAGTAAAAAAGAACTTGTGAACCCTGTACTGCAAGCACATGTACGTTTTAATTCAATATTTCAAATCCACTGGCAAGATCACATTACCAACCTAACTGTCCGGGACTACACTGGCTCCACTGGCATCAAATCTGTGCTTATCAAGGGTACTCCAGTAGGTAGGTCATGCTGTCTGCATTCAAGAGCATAGCATACTAAGATATCTGCTAAGGATACAGAGGCTGACTATAAAATGATGCAGAAATTCCATCAAAACCAACCTTCATTTGTGTAAGATCAAATCAATTTAGCTATGGAGTATGTTGGAAATTATTCATGTTAGTAAACTATAATCTCTTAAGCCTTTGTAAATTTTGAGAAGACCTGGCATCAAAATTTATCATGACAGGAACACAGACACAGAGCAATGCAGACAGCAATTACAGCAACTTACTTTTCAGTACCTGCATTGTCCCAGACTCTACACTGCTGGAGTCAGGTTACAGAGCCATCTGAGAATTCACAGATGAATGCATAACAGTCTTCTTCAGATCTGAAGGACTTATATATATGTATATATATATATATATATATATATATATATATTAGTAACATGTCATTATGATGGATAATGTTATTATATTAATAAACATCTAAAGGAAATAGTAGCATACAAAGATAATGTTTTATTCTTATGCTGTAATGTTATAAAAAGCCATTTTTTTTTAAACAGCTCCTTCATAAACTTGATTTTAGAGCAGAGCAGTTATGTCCCCTATCGCTACTCTTAAAATATGACAGAGTACATTAAAAATTAAAACTGTAAATACAGTGTAACCTGGATATAAGAGAGTTGTCAGGACCGGAGAAGAAGTATCTTATATCCGGGTTTCTCTTATATCCGGGTTTGGTCTATTATATATACATTAACACAGGCTCTAATTTTGGACCAGAGAAAATCTCTCTTATATCAGGGTTTCTCTTATATCCGGGTTACACTGTATAAAAGAATGAACACATCAGAAAATAATGACATAAAATGATAAATATGTTGATGATCAAAATGTATACGTGTTATATATCAGGAATGTCAAAATTGCACAAGTGTGGAAATTCAACTGGCTCAGCAGTGTTATAACAAGCAATGGAAAGTGTGACACCGAAAATGGTAATAGTAATATTAGTTGTTTCCTTATAAGGAAATATTCAGCATCCATTGATCAAGCAGCCAGTGCCACTTTTGATTGAAATTAATAAAAACTTTCTCTTAAAATAATTTTTCAGGAAAATAGATTTTTCAAGTCTGCTGTTATCACTCTTTCCAGTATTGATGGGAGTTTCCTTCCTAACCTTTTGTTTGAAGTAGTGAGGTTCGGTCATTATTTCCACTTTGAGTTACACAAGCTATCCATTTTAGTTGTTGCTGCTGTTGAAAGTTCTCAAATAATGTAGTTATTTGGTACAGTTCTTTCTTTGTGTTTCTGTAGTGCCAGTCCATATGGTTGGAAGAAAAATAGTCCTTGCTAAGAGCTACAGGCTTCATTTGCTCAAAGCCATCTTTAACCATTGATTGGAGAAAACAATTGTGCATGGCTGACAGTTTTTGAACACAGGTGCACAGGAATAGTGAAAGATACTTTTCTGAAACAGAATAGGATGCTAATAGATCAAAGAATAAAATTAGAAATGAAGGTTGCTGGACTATTATGTAACGTCTAACCTCATCAGTGAATCCTGCACAATTTTTTCATTGGTGAAGTAAAAACTTGAAGCAACCAAAATGTGATTCTACTAATGAATATTGAAAATACCTTGGAGAGAGCATCAGACAAATGAGGAAGTTCTAAGGGGAATACAAACTATATGGGATGCTCTGACTAAACAGGATAAGTGTATTTGTAACAGACCACAACTGATATATCTACCAGAATCAGAGCTTATAATTCTTTAAAAAATGTCATGTCTCATCAGGATATCAGTGTTCATGGGTCTTTGCAGGTTCCTTTCCATTATTATCTAATGAATTGTTTAGCATTCTTGGAAAATATAGTGGAAAGGTTTCTTATTGTTTTGTTCATAGTTTTGGAATTTAGGGATTTCCTCCTCCTAAACTGGTTGCCACCCAAAATTAGAATGTTCAGCCTACTCTGCTATTTAACCCAAAGCTGGGAGGAGAAGAGATGGATTCTGTTTCTATTTTTCGCTCTGATTACCAATTGTGCTATACACATATCCACACATCCACTTACACTACTATTAACCTCTAAAACTCTAAATGATCAAAGCTTGGCAAAGCTGATCTTTCCTCTGAGGAAGCTTTAACAGCTCTGTGGGCAAAAAAAACTGGCTCATTCCAGTGAATGCCTTGAAACCAAACTAGGGATGCTCCATTATCACTGAGTGGAGGTAGAATTTTCACCTATTGTGATGAAGATATGTTCTCTCAGGGAGGGGGTCTCATACCTTGAGCACCTATTGGGACTTAAACCCAACCCAGATCAGATCTCAAGTGGAATTCATACATATGATCCATTGTTAAAAAAAAATGGAAAAATAGTCAGTTCCCTGTACCACTCCAGTAAGTACCTGACTTCTCCTTCTATCCTTTACCTTTAAAGGAAGTACTATTTTCCAGTCTTGATAGAGTCCAAAGTTGTTTCCATATCCCTGTGGGTGATGAATTATTTTCCACCTTACAACCCCTTTCCCACAGATGAAACATTGCAACCTCTTACTGCTCTATCACTATTTCCATGGAAAATATTCAGACAAACTACATTCCTTAGTTCCACCAGTTCTAACCTTCACAGCTAACATCCACCTTGTCATTCACATTGCAGTGAACCAACATCATTTCCTTTGTATCCCATTTTGGTGAGAATTAAATTTCACTTGAGAAGCTTCTTCCTATGAACTGCTGCTTTGCCGAAACAACTCTCAAGATTACTAAAAACTGAACCTGTTCAAGTCTAGGGTTAACTGTTATCTTTCCCACGTGTCCCTATAAACTGTGCCACTTACTCTGTAACCCTCTACTTTGAGTGGCTCTTGGGCCTTGTATGAGATGAACATCATTGTAAAAAAATAATTTGTTAATATCATTATAGACCATTTATCTTATAAAATCAAAATAACAGTATTTGTCAACATTTAAAAAATATTGTCTTTTAGCTGAAATCTTGAACTCTCTTTATCAGTGCAAATATTAGAAAAAAAGCACAATTTTGCTTAAAGTAACATTTACTTTACCAATAAGAGAAAGTCAGGTTTTTAAGAGTTGTACTAATTCATTCGCCTGCAGCTTTGATACTCTGCATAAATATCATGAGTATCATGGCTCATCTGGTAAAGACACCGGGTTTTATAGATTCATTATAATCTTATCTGGAAATATATTTATATACATGTTTGTTTTGAATCAGTTTCACCCCATGCAAGGCACTAAAGCCACTAAAAGACAAGGGGTTACTGGGTGTGGAAGAAGTAGAAACAGAAACATTAATAATGAGTGGGAAGAGGAAAGAATAATGAGGAGGATAGGAGATAGCAATTGACATGGTATTTAAATTTTTGCAGATTAAAATTGGTTGGAAAACATGGAGCCAGAAGGGAGTCCCAAAAGTGAGAAGTATGAGAAAAGAAACTGTTATGGCTACATCTAGCCAGCCCAACTGTAAATTGATAAGATCTTGATGACAGTCTTACTGCACTTAAATTTGAAAAGTTTAGGCACCATAGCAAAGAGCTCATCCGAACAATTGTTGAATGGTTGATATGAAAGAGAATCAAAAAGTCAGATAAGGTGAACTTGCATTTGTTTTAAATGCTGTAGTGTATTTTATTTTGCTTTTGTAGAGATTGATGAATGTAAGATGAATAATGGCAACTGTACACACCAATGTATCAATGAAATTGGCTCTTTCTATTGTGAATGTAACAATGGTTACACACTTGATCAAGATGGACACACCTGCCTAAGTGAGTAATTAAATAATTAATCCTTAAATAATTTTAGAAATTATTCAGGATAATTTAGATTTGTTTATCAGGGAAAATAGGAAAAAACAAAAAATTCTAAAATACGCTTAATGCTGTAATGAAAAATATATATTATGATCATTGTTTTTGACATTGTACTTTGTACAGCAGCAGTTACTTCCTGGAACGTTAAGAAAAAAAATAAAAAGGTAGAAGTTTTAATTCATTTGTAATGTTTCCAGAAGAGATTGGCAATGTTTTGATTTCATATAACTGTGTGGTAAATTATTGTTTGAATACTTTTCTTTTTTGCCTTTATGGGTTATATTATAAATTGCATCATATTCAAAAAAAGCTATATTGAAAATTGCCTCTGATAGTCCTGTTGACAATTAAAGTGATAAACCAGTTTATACTATATTCTGAAAACATTGATCTTGAGTAAGATTAGGAAACACTAACATTTTTAAAAGACAAATTTTAAAATAAGCATTTTTACAGTAAGTTTAATTTTATTATCTCAAAATCAATTCAGGTTAATAATTTAATATTTCAAGATGATATTTTCCATTCTTCATTTTTCTTCTTTTTTTTTTTGACACAGGCCCAACATGTTTTAATTTTAAAGCACCAAAACATGGCAGAGTAGTGACAAAAGTTTGCCAGGAACCCAAGAAAGAGGATATTTTTACAGGTCTAAAATGTCAGGTGGAATGCTTACCAGGTTATCAGATTGGAGGATCAGATGTTCGTACATGTCTGAAGAATGGCACTTGGTCAGGAATCCCACCTACTTGCATAGGTAAGGATAAAACATTTAATTTTAATAGAAATGATAGTTCTGTTTTCTTACAAAATCAAAGGATTATAGACAAGGTTTGTCCGGGAATTATCCAGCCTTTCTTAGCATCTCAAGAACTGATTGTGCAGGTTTGAGATAATCTGACAAGCATGTGTGAATAAACACTTTCCTGTTGAGTTACACAGTTAGTATTGAGATGTCACTGAGTGAGCTTATATATTGTATGACTATTGCATTGGCAGCAAATCTGCGTCAAGTTTGACTTGAAGCTTGGACATTTATTGCTGGAAACTAATCAGATGAGTAAAAAGGCTTTCAGGGATTATTCAATGAGCAAAGCTCAGATGAAACTTTGCTGAGAATTCGTTGAAAATGACCTGCATTCTAGAAGGCCTTCAATAAGCAGAGCAATTAAAAATGTTGAATGCATACAGGTTGTAATCAAAGGAAATTGGCAAGTGCAAGAATTACAAGATTTGGGGATCCATATACAAGTATCCAACTGCCTCTTCTTTACATACAGTAAATATTTGGCTTCCGGCTTTTCACTGTTGAAGGATTAGAGGTTTCAGATTAAGGGGAATGTGATGAGGCAGTTAATAGTGATTCTCAAAGACGACTTTACTGGCTATTTTGAATTTTTCTACTTGTATTGGTCTGATATTTGGGATGTGAAATGTCCATCATCAAGTTTTCATTGTATTTGCATGAAAGTGATTTTTAATTACTTTTGTTATCATGAATATTGGTCTAATTAAGTGCATTTTATATTTATTTTATTGCTGTATATTTTGTATTAAAATATAAAAATACTGGAAAATTCCTCACAAAAATTAAAAACTGGAATTTATTAGTTGAAGTATTGTTAGTCATTTTTTTACTTATATTTCTTTCATCTTAAAAAAGCAGCTGCATTTAAGATAAAGAAATAATTGCTAAAAATTAATCATAATTGATACTATAGTCTTTTAATAATATAAAAGAATCCGGTAGGATTTAAATGCTGATAAATACCAGTTTGTTGGTAGAATCTGTAGTTTAAATTAATTAATAGTCTTTGCTTTAATTTCCTCGTCTTCTTTTCTTCCACTCAACTTTCTCAGCCATCAAAGAAATGGCAAAAAGGCTCTCAGTGGGATTAAAGCTGAGTGACAAAGGTTCTCCAGGCAACAGACTAAAAACTGTCTAGAGAGAAAAAGACTTTGCTTTTATAGAATTCTACTAGGTGATCTTATTCCAATCAACAGGGGTGACATTTCTATTAAAATCTTAAGTCTGTAGCTGGTTGACTGTGAAGGTTGTGAGATTCACTCCCTGTGCTGGGCAGTACATTTCATTTTTATTTTTCTCTTCAACCACAATATCACAAACAAAAACATTGGTTTTGGTATAATTTAAACACAAAATAACTGCTGTCACCTTTAGTTAGGTTTCTAGTATACTATTGTTGAGTATACCAAACACATGTAGGTGGACTTAGTAGTATTTGCTGTAAGTATAGATTTTTACACAAACATTTATAATAAAAAATAAATACAGCAGTAAATTTGCTTTTTACGTCCCACACTAAATATCTATTAAATTTCTCCCAAATGCCAGTAATGGTGGAATAATGACCGCGACAAAATCCCATTTTTCCTGGTTGATAACTCAAGGTTTTATCATAATTTAATTGTTAATTTGAGCTCAGCATGTTCATTCACATGGAAATATGATGATTTGGGAAAAATTTAATAGATATTTAGTTCAGGTCTTAAAAAGCAAATTTACCAATACAGCTTGGGAGAAGATGAAAGAACATAATTTATGGTTTTATTTTCTAGAGAGGGAACATGCTATCTAAGTGGAGAAATATGTTACAAACCTTCTCTCTGACCTTGAAAAGGAAAGCTAGAGGATGCTACAAAAGTCCTTATTCACAAGTCCAGCATGTTATATCACAAGAGACTGTGCTTTTCCTATATGTCATTAAAACATCTCTTTATGGCATCTACCTGAAAACTGTCCTCTGTACAGCCTGGGCTTCACTTACTGGTCGTTAAGGATGACATGACTAGCCAAGCATGATACATACTAACTGGGAAACAGAAGGATAGTAAATCCAATATTATTCTTCTGTATATTCAACAAAAATAATTTCCATAAGGATTATGAAAAATGTTCTCTCTCTGCCAGCTTTCAACACAATTTTAACCAATAAGGTAAAAGTAGAACTGGCAAATGCACACTGTTAAAAACCCAGAATTAAGCTCTCGCATATTTAATAATAGTTCTTGCCATCATGAAAATAGTGCATATAGATATTGTATCAAAGAATATTTAGATAAATGTTGAAAGGGGTAGAAAAATATTCATTCTGGCACAAGATGGGAATATAGTAAAAAAAAAATCAGTTAATATACTGTAGTTGAATTTTTTTTTTTATTATCAGGGTCTCATTGCAACTATATGTCCATAATTTCACTACAGAAGTTTTCTAAGTCTAGCTTATACACAAACTGACAGACATGCACAGATTTAGTATATATCGAATATGTTGTGTATTTGTGGCTGCTTAATAGATATCAAGGAGTTCTGTTTGGTCAATAACATGTGCCTAATCTCCCATAGGCTGAACTCTTAAAAAAGGCCAAAAGTCTCTATGAACAATGATTTGCCATGAGCAAGATCAATATATTTTTGGTATATTGATGGTCATAAGTGTGGGAAGGAAAGAATATATTTGAAATCAAAAGTAATGGATGTGTGCAGGCATATCGTTTTATATATATATATATATATATATATATATATATATATAAAATCAATAACCATCTTAGAAGGTTATATATTACTAAGATGATGGTAGGCAGGTAAACATACATGTAGAGAAAAAGAGATGCTAGTAAGAAAATAGATATATCTTGCAGACAGATTTACAAAAATATACACAAAATAAAGGCTAATATATATATGTCAGATTTTATTATGCAAGGCAATGTTCTCACAATAAAATTAGTATTAACCAACTGATGTTGGTAAAACTTTCAGGATATATTTATATAAGCAATACATGTCATGTGAGTTTCAACTTATAATGTTATCTATATTTAATAAAAATACCAATAATAACTTGTTTGGAGGATATTAGGTTTTATCATTCAAACTAGTGCTCCTGCTATCTATCTCGAGCACCTTGATAAAATCCAGAGAATAATCAGCAATATTATTGTCCCTGATTTTGTGTCTGGGATTCAGTTACTTTCCCACTGCCAGTAGGTATTTCAAATAAATACCTACTATAAAGTAGAGCTAGGGCTTCTTAATCTCAGGGATTCATATGGAGAATTGAACTCCAATTTTGCATTTATTCATATAGATTCCATAATATAGGTTTTACTTAATTAGCTATTATGTTTCTCTTACACTTCAAATGTTGAATTTATAACTAATTCTAATTTCTATTTTCCCATCTTAACACTATATTAATTTTGTCTTATAAATTGCCCCTTGATCTGTCACCCATGAAACAAAAATAATTGTACAGAAAATAAGGCTCTATGTACATGAAATTGTCTTTAAATTAAGTGGCAACAGAAGAGTTATTGTTGAACTTTTAAAAGCTAAGCTTAAACATTAATTCAATACATAAATGCAGCGATCAATTTTGAGTTCTTCTGTAGTTTATTGATGCCTATTGTATCTACTCCTCCCTAGCTATTGTGATGATGGCCAACCCAGGAGTCCTCTACAGGAGCTAGCTTTAAAAAATTTTAATTTTAAGCTAGCTGCAATTTTGGATACAAAAGGAAAATAAGAATTACTCTCTTTGAATCATGAATGCAACGATAATGGCTAGTATAATACATTAATATATATTTTAACGTTGCATAATCTGGCAACCCTGAATCTGAGCTCAACAAAAATCATTCCCTGTACCTAACTTTTCTAGGGCTTTTGAATCATTGAAATCGGACCAGTGGGAGTGGAGGAGTTGCTTGGACACACACATGCACAAACACACACACATACACTGTACTTTATATATAAGATTATCTTCCATCCTTAAAACCATCTCTTTTAATGATGGACTAAACTTTTTGTATTGGTATATCTGGAGAAGTTGGGACCTTTGTATTAGTTTGGTGTCATTGAAACATTTTATTGGCAAGGTTGGCAAGAGTCAGTTTTACAGATGTGAAGAAGCAGTCTTGGATGAATACACTCTTTAGATTAAAACTTCTTTCTTATGAATTTTCTCACTCAAAAATATCTTGTCCAGTAAATTGCAATCATCACCAAATGCAAAGGGATCTATAATTTTACTGCTTACATTACTAGCCCAAAACATTCTTCTTCTTCCTCCCAATGTCATTTAAGTCAGGTTGGTTGACTGTTTCCTTGAGGGGTCCAATCATTGACTTAACTTTCTGGTCCCTCCAATGTAGTTGTATATTCATTCTCATTTCCCATCATGGGTATAACGATAAACTACATCCACGTGCTCGGTAAGATGATAAACTACATCCAGTAGCAAAGCCTCTGATTGGGCGGTTTTGAGGAGCGTGAAACCACCTCTTAATTGCTGGTGTTCCCAGGTCCATCCTGATCCGGGGTGGTAGCACCTGTTAGAGTCACAGCTATAGGCAAATAGTTAACACCCAAACTTGTGTAAAAATTAGGTTTTAATACCAGAAATACTTTGTATTAAAAAAAATTATTACCAGCAATAATTTTTGAAGGAAAAACTATTATCAGCAATACTTTAAAAAAAATACCAGCAATAAAAACAGCTATACATTCTTTGGAAAAAATATGACCAACTATAGATTTCTTCAAGGAAAAATATTCCCAGAAATAGATTTTTGAAGAAAAACATTACCAGCAATAAAAATTTTGTCGGCATTAAATAACCCATTGAGGTTGATATACCATAAAACAAACCAAACCAAACCATTTTTATTTCACCTCCACCCACCCAACTTCAGGTAGGTCTTGAAACCTGCCAATCCAGCAGCATCTCCACACATGTCTTATATGCCTTCTATTAGTATAAGTAGTAAAATTGTATCCATCATCAACTTGCTTGGACTGTTGCATAGTTTACAGCACTTGGTATTCCTCAGCAGGCACCCATCTGAGTAATAACCAAGCTCAACATTGCTTAACTTAAATGATCAGACAAGAACCAGTGTTTTAATGTGCTATGCTCATAAACAACTCTATATTTATCACTAAAAATTACTGTTGAGAAATCAGTTTTCATGTATTTCTTTGCCCTGCTTAGACAATTCATTTGGGAATACTCAAAAGGTAGTAGTTTGGTTGCATCCATATTTTTAGTCAATTTTTTAATATTCTGCATTTTTTCCTTTCTTTTTACATTTGCAACACCAGATTTATCAAATACTTTTTTGTTGGTCAATACATTTTTTTTGCTTGTTACTCTTTTAATTTTTCTCAAATATCTTTACAAGACATTCTTAAAGCTTGAATTTTGTCTTTACCTTGTCAATTTTTTATTATTATTATTCTATGATCTTGTGTTCTTATCATGCTATAACTTTATCTTGTTTCACTTTTGAGTTTATATCTTTTTTTGACCCATGACAATCTTTATATATCTATACTATTATAGATATTTATATAAAATATGATGAACAACCATCAAGTTATATAAAATCTCACACCATGAAATAAGTTATTGTAAATATTTTTAACAAAAGCAGGTATACACTGAAATTCATATATTTATCATAAAAATATATTCTGAAAATTTAACCAACATCATTTGGTTAATATGAATTTTATTGTGAAAGCACTGACTTGCATAAAAAAATCTGATATGATTCTCTTTTTTATATATATGTCTGTAAGCATAAATATATTTATTTTTGTGCATTTCTCTCTCTTTCTCTCTCTGTATATATATATATATATATATATAAATAATTGCAGATTTTCCCAAATACCTGTAACACATGAATTCAAAATACCTATGTGTATAAACATTGATGGGACTTCTTTATAAAATATCAGTTATTATTTTCTTATTCTCCTGTTGATGCAAAAGAAAAACATGCAGTGAATTCAAAAATTCTATTCATGTTACAAATTGGAATCTTTACAAAGCAAATATTTTGATGTTTAAAATTTGTAAGACTTCTGGAATTAATAGACATGAATAATTTGATTTGTAATTTCAATCTTGCTCCTAGAATGCATCTCTTTTATATATATATATATGTGTGTGTGTGTGTATAAAGAGCTTACACACACACACATATATATATATAGTTAATATGAGTAAAAGTTTGTCACTTAGCTGATTGATGTTACCTATATATATATATATATATATATATATATATATATATATATATATATATATATATATATATGTTTTTCAAATATATAAATGTATACATTGATAAATGCATCTACAGACAAGTACATAAATATACATGTATGTATGTGGTCATTTTCATTTATACACTTATATACACATATAAACTAAGTTATTAAAGTAAATATAATTGTACAGACATTCTTGTATTTATTAATATATATCCTCCTGTGACAGTTTTAAATATATTTATTTATCTATGCATGTGTATCTAATGCAATATATATATATATCAATAGAACTTTTGAAATTAATCTCATGTTCATAATTCACTTTTTGATTTCAATAAACCCTAAGAAATAATAGTTGATATAATCAGATAAGTGTTATCAATGTATATTTAAATTACATTTTTTTTCATACCAAAACATCTTGCCAAAAGATGTATATATATATGTTGGGGTTAGCTGGTTGAAATCAAATAAACAATATTAAAACATATTATAAAATTTAATAACTTTAGCATATGTTCTAAGTACAAATGAAATGTTAATTATGTAATTGTGCTTAAAAGCTTTATATATTATAAATATAAAAATATAATATTTAATATCTAAAAATAAAAAAAACATTATAAATATAAAATAACTCTGCATATGCGCAAATGCACATCTGTCTTATATTTTAATATACAACTTCATCGACCTGTGACATTCTTCACAATAACCAGTTGTAGAAGACAAAACAGAACAAAGGAATTTGTTGAGTATTGGAAGCATAAATTCCTAACTTTTTGGCTCTTTTTCGTTATACCTTGGTTACCATAGTGACCTTGCATCCCCCGATAAGGGTTTTTAATCCACAAAAATTGATTTTGAAAAAAAGTTAATGGTATCCATGATACAGATCATAAGAGTTAGATGCTAAATGAGGTTGGAACTCACTGATAATAATTTGTAAAGTTAATCACTGCTTAATGACAATTGCTTTTGTCAGTAAATACTGACCAGGAAAAAGAATGAATGAGAAATAAAGAAATAATGGAAAGAAGAGAAAGAATTTGAAAATAATCATATGAATTATCATTAATTTTTCTAAGGATTAAAAAATTAATTTTATTACCAACGGACATTATCATCAATACTAACTGGTTTTGATTCATATTAAATTTATGATGTTAAATTATTTGTCTAAGCCAAAGTATATGTCCATGAAATAGAAAAGAATTTCTAGAGTTATTGTTTTAATAATGCCTATTCAATGAATCTTTAAATAACCATTTATATTAATTGAATGCTCGGCAAGTTTGATGAGGTTATCCTTATTTGACATTAGCATAAAAATGAAAACTATTAGAAGACAAATCCATTTCTAATTCTTTTGTATTATGATAATCCATTGGTTTAAAGGAACAGTTAATCTTCAAAAAAGAAGTATATTTCTTCAATGTTTTTAATAGACATTAGAAACTTTATCAGTTTTTGCTAAATAACATTTACAGGCAAAACCTGATAAGCTAGTAATAAAGATTTTTAAGTCTGAGCATTTGTTTATTGTCATATATTCCACAGTATGACTTGACTTTAGAAAGTAATGATTATGTAATCAAGTCACAATTTTCATATATATATATATATATATATATATATATATATATATATTTCTTACAATTAGACTAATGGTTTCTTAATTCCAATTGTAAGAGAAATAAGCACTCTTTGTGAGTCAGTTTTAAAATTCAATATTGTCTTAATAGGACTTACTTGGATTATACTAACAGATTACTACCTGTATATATATATATACAAATGAGAGAAAGAACACATGGAGTAAAATTCCACTGTTCATAGCATTTACTTTTAAAAAAGTGCTCAATATGAAGTAGAGCAATATATTATTTTTATTATAAGAGATTATAATAAAAACATGTTGAAATCACTACACAAAAGCTTTCATGTTTCAATACTTTGATTGTACTTCTTCAGGCAATGGTAAGTAACTGGTGATTAAATGATTTTAAGAAAATTTAAAAACAAAGTATTACCTCTTTTTCAAAAGTTAAAGGTGGGGGTAAATCATAAGGTCAGAATTAAAAATAGACTTGTGGGTATGTCTTGATTAACCAATTAAATGTCAGATCTGCACTAAATAGAAAAGCAAGTTCAGAGGATGGAGGTGGGTGAGTTGTTTTTTCATGCCATGATAAACCAGAACATAGACAGGCCATCATAGACAATTGCAGAAAATATGTATATTTATATGTATTTATATAGATGTATGATTATATGGCTTTAACTATGAAGACATAAAAAAAGCAACCATTTCCAAAAATCATTCCTATTGCCTTTCTGTTCAGTTAAAGATGATCAGATAAAAAGCTTTATCCTGAGATAAATGTGTTCTCTCTCCAACCAACATTTTAAATAAAGCAAGAACAACCAAAATGTGTCTTGAGAAGAAAATACAGAATATATTATTGTAGGGAGCAATTTTAACATCATATAAGAAGGTATGGAAAACTTCTCAGCTCACTCTACTGCTGAAAATCAGTATTCTTGATATTTGAACATTATATTACTGATTTTGGGAAATGGATCATATCAAAAACTTTACAGCACCTTTCTTATATATTTTTTAAAAAATTCATTATCATCATAAAATTTGGCTTATGAATTATCACTTATGGTATACTTATCTTTTAAGTGCTGGGTTAATCTATTAAAGTAAAAAAAAAAGTGATGAATAAAGTAATGTGGGATGTGCAGGTGGTGTAATAGTTAATGACTCAGAAAGCAAAATCAGCAAGCCATATTCAAATTCCATTTGAGTTCATTATGCCCACTTTTGCACAAATAACCTTGGGAAAGTTATGAATCCATCGCTGCTCCCTCTGGCTATAGATTAAATAGCAGGGCTGACTGGATTCTATTGCCTTGAGGTGGCGGGCAGTCAAGGAGAAAGAAAACTGTGAATTCAAAACCAGTCTGAAGAGAGATGATCTCCATCAAACTATCTTGCTCTAGACACATCCCTATTGTTATGGCTACAATATATGTGTTGCTCCAATGACTAATAAATTATAGGACTTATGGTGTGACATGACAAAAATAAATAAAAGACTTATATTTACATGGAAATTAGCGATTACAAAATAATGCACGGCAATAAGAACTATTATAAACATTTATCTACTATTTATGAGACTGAAAAGAATTTATCCCATGATATAATTTGGTTAATTTCAAGTTATTTTGTATGGCTTATTACTTTGAGAAGAATTATTAACATTTAAAATTTTGTTCAGTATTGTTTGTGCTATGATGTTTCAGTTGTTTTGTTCTTCAGCCTTCATCAGCTGTACAGGATTAACTTTATATCATATGAGCCTCATACTTTTGGTGGTTACACATTAATTACTTTCAAGCTGACTGCATCTGATGATGAGGCAGGGAGCAGCATCTTTAATTATTCATCATTTCATGAAACATTATAGCAAGTCCGTTAAATCTACTCCAGTATCTCATTAGAATCATTTCACTTATATTTTTATGTGTTTGTTTATTATGCTGATAGAAGTTAAATATTTGCCAGTTTTATAGATTCTATCACTATATTTGTCAATAATTTATGGTTTAATCTTTACACATATTTTTTAATGTTATTTAGAGAACCTATATAATATATTCTGCAGACTCGGCACTAACTTAATCCTACTCAGTTCATCAGATGTATAAACAATAAACAAAAAGGGAAAAAATTGTTTTTTTTTATTTTCAGAATAAATAATAATTTGGTATTTTGCCTTTATTTGGCTGCTGAGTTATTCATTTGGGTATAGTAAAATTAGTACTTACATTTACATAAAAATTAATAACTGCAAACTAAAGCAAACCAATAAGACCAAACTTTTTTTTTTTACTTTTTCCTAAGATAAAGGTTGAAGAATGCATCAAGTAAAATGTTTGTGGCAACATGGTAATGCCATCAAGAACATGAAGGATGAGTTCAATTGTCTGAAGAAAATTTGGAAACTTATTTTGTGTTTAGGGAATTGTTTTGAAGAAATTCTTGGGTTATTTTGCTTATCTACAGTGTCTGCTGTCAAACAAGCAACCATTATTTTGTCCTTGCTTGATAAAATCATTTAGGCAAAAAAAAAAAAACTAGTTACATTATACCAGGTGATATGTTTTATCTATCTAAACTCATATTGAAATGAAGACAATCAGAACGAAAGACAGATAAGAGTTCTTTGTCCACTTCTCTTCACTGTGCATAATTATACTCCCATGAACTCAGACAATCAAAGCTATAGTGTGGATGTATGTATTTGCATATGGTGGGAAAAAACAAAGCAACACATAAAAATATAATATGAGAAGAGTGATACAAACAAGTGAATTTTGGTAGATGTGTACTTTTTCTATTCTTTTTGGTGGCCTGTTATTTCTGCAAGAACAAAGAGACAAACTGAGAAACAGACATATTCATATTTTGCAGAAATCAATGAATGTAAAATAGACAATGGAAACTGCAGTCATAAATGTGTGAATGATGAAGGCAGTTATCACTGTGAGTGTAACTTTGGCTACACCTTGCATACAGATGGACGTACCTGTCTATGTAAGTAACAAAAATGTCACTTTATTTTTTTTGTTCTCTTTCTTATATTCTGTTAGTTAACCCATTAATGTCTCTCATCACATTTTTTTCAATGGTGGACATTAATGGAATATAGGCAAAAACCTATAATTAATACATTTTTATAAATCTATAATTAATACTGAAATTTTTTATGAATCTATAATTCATATATTAATATAATATTTTTCTTGATGAAATCTAAAGAAGAATCTGCAATGACCTGGAATCTTGGCTTCAACCACTTTCCTATTGCCATAGCATAGCTTCCCTGTGCCTTTTCTATAAATATTTTCATGGTAATTGCTCTGATGGACTTTCCTCTATGGTACCTAGACTCTATAAATTTAAGCACAGTATTATATTGATGGCAATGTCTTATTATTTTATACTTGAAATGGCTAGATGTAACCATAAGCTCTATGCTAACGTTTTCTTCTATCACACTTCTCCTTTTCTTGACTTCTTGCTTTCCAGTTAACTCTGATCGTCAAAAATTTAAATGCAATGTTATTATCTTCTGTCTTCTTAATTCTTGTTCTTTTATTGTTATCTCTCCTTAATACTGTTTCTTCATGATATTCTCTAACACTCATTTACCCCTTGCATCTTAGTGGCTTTATTACCTTGCTTGGAGTGAAATGATTAAAAAAAAAGAAAAAATACCAGCATTTTATTTTCATCGTAATTAACACCAGATTTTACCATGAACCTTAATGGATTAACTGGATTAAACAAGAAATATTAAATATATTGTAAATAATGGAGGAGTACCTGAATTTATTTCTGAGAACACTTTTCTTTTCACTTAAACTTTATGTATGAATAAATCTATGTTCATTTTTATATGTCATTTTACAAGACATAAGTGATCATCAGCCTCCGCTACTTCTTGTCTTTTGTTGCTTATAATTCACTTTTGAGCTTTTAGCCTCCTTGTTCCTGTTTGTCATCCATTCACTCAAATTCAGGGAGTAGGTAACTCACTGACCTCCACCCCAGCCACTCTTGCTTCCAGTATCTACTGCTGTCAGGGTTAAATTCTCAAGACCCTTTTGCCTTGATATGGCTGCCAGAAATTTCAGCTGTCTGAAAATTTTATAGTTTCCTAAAAAATGAATTTTGCAAGGATTGTGTTGCTTTTAAGACAAAAAAATCAACATATTTATGTAAAGAATGAATAATTACCGAATCAAAAATCACTCATGAAAAATCATATATTATTACAAAAATATTGTAATTTTTAAGGATTTATTGTCAAAACTTGTTTGATCAAAATCTCTAATACAATTAATTCAGAAATTTCAGTCAATGCTATAATTAATGTTTAGTCAGTATTTGGGTTTTTCTTGCTTAAAAAATATGCCCTGATACATATATTTTGAGTCATTCTTTCAGAATCCATCATTCTATTGTGGAACTAAGTGAGTTGAATTTTTACTTATAAATAATTGGAAGGTGTCATCCTTTCTTTCTGGATTTGCTTTTAAGTTTATAACTAACTTTTATTTACTATAAACACAATAATTAAATTAATATTGAAACATCCTGTTTAAATTACAGAGAGAAATAGTATTACTTTTAATACTGTAGTGTTATATATAAAAAAAATGACATGTCCTTCATAATTACTTAGTGTACGTTTTCAGTCCTCTGAAATCAATTCACTGTCATCAAAGCAAATATAATGTAAATAAGTAACAAGAGAGAAATACACCTGGAAATCTACAGACTGAATACACATGGAAATCTACAGACTGAATACACAAAGAAAATTCAAACTGACTTCATAATATTATTGTTATTATTATTATTATTATTAAACAAACAAAATGATTGATGTAATTCTTCCAATATTTTTCAACACTTAGAGAAGAGTGCAATTTAAAAAAGTAAAAGAAAAGACAGTGTTTAACAAAGTTCAGCAATATTTCAACAGTATATCTGTCTTCTTCACATTGTGTTTAAAAATTGGATACATGTATAAAAAAATAAAAACATTACAAGTCTTAGTACAAACATTGTTTGTCTTGAGAAAAACAGTTCTACTGGTAATCAACATGTCAAAATGAATGAAACGCTATCAGTGTGAATGGCATGCAACTGAAATGTGCGTAACATGAATGGTGATTGTGCGTATCTTGAAATTTTCAGTTAGTTGATTAGTCCGTAAAAGCAATTAATTAAACAGTTTAGTATAAATCCTATGCAACTCTCCCATCATTTTGTTCATTCCCCTGGGGTGGGGGCATTAGTAGTTTGCTTATGTAACTATCCTCATGCTTTTTTAAGGGTGGAAAGGTCAGTAGATATTGAATATTTTTTCAGAATGTGCCCCATATGATGTTCATTGTAATAAAATATTCTGCAAGTTTTGCTGATGTCACATTGTTGTGTTTGATGTCATACCTGTGGCCATAAAATCTTTTGTTTAATTTTAATTAAATTCTGAAAAATTATCCAGAATCCACCAAACTTTCAACCCTTAAAGCACATGAGGATGGTGCTTTATTGTTATTATTATTATTATTATTTTTGTTGTTGTTGTAGCAGCAGCAGCAGTCATAGTAGTAGTAATGATGATGATGATGATGATGATGATGATGATGATCCTCCTCCACCTTCCTTCCATGCTATTGTTGCTTTTTATCACAACATTCTTGATCAATACATTATTTGATTGCTAAAGTAAACAGCACATAACTAGAAGTAAAAGCTGAGAAGATTTGAATTTGCATCACAGACCTTAGGAGCTCAACTTTTATGGGTGTGACCTTATTTCCGAAACTAAAAGTGAGAGAAATCATTATGGATACATTATTACTGTTTTATGCTTCCATACTTCAATTGTTTCAGAGCTTTTTAACTTTGGCCATTGGTAACAATAGAAGAGACAAATTGTCCACTAGAAAAACAAATTTTAGATTGTGTGCAGGAATTAAAAAAACAAAACAAAGACAACAGAAATTAAAATTAAAAAGTAAAAATAACAGAATATTTATAGCCTTAAAAATGACCATTTCTCTCGCATTAGTTGTTAGCTTTAGGGTTTGAAATGTGTATAGAAATGTAACAAATATTATGGAACAGAGTTCATTTTTTTCATTGTGTTCAAATGATATTTAAGAAGATTTTTATTTCTGTTGGAAAATGAACGTCAAAGAAATGCACTGAATTTCTTTTTTGTACAAATTTATGCAACTTCATTACATGGTAGAATTTCCTTTGTGTTTTATCAGTTTAGCGGTAGTCATTTATCTCACGCATTGAGAGCTGCTCTATCCTTACTGCTTGGACAGTTTTATAGTCTATGCTTTAGCTATGCTAATTAAGCGATCATTTACATATCACTACAAAATATTGATGATGATTAGCCATAAATGATGAGAGTTACAATTTATAAAAGAAAATCATGTTTTATTCATAAGTGGGACAAATAAAAAAAAATGATATCATTTCTTTTTACAAACATCAAATTTTAATGAAACAAAAATATGAATATCATTTTTAAAAGACTAATTAAAATCCATGAATAATTTTTATGTATAGTTTGTTATGGATGAGTACTGATTGCAACTGAGATAAGCTAAATAAACAAAAAATCATTTGCTTAAATTTTATACGTTAAGTCCCTGTGTTGTGACAGTCCTGACTTATGTCGATTTGTGGCTACAACACAATCTCCATTAATTTTGTTTTAAGTTATGCTGTTGAACGCGCATGCATATGACACGAATGGTGCAGCAGAATACATCAGCATCTTCTTTTTTGTTAAATTATAAATTGATGAATTCACAATAAAAATGCAAAACAAGCACGAGTTTGTTTTTCTTTCTTCCCCAGATTTGCTGCTGCTTCCAAATAGTACACAAGAAACAAGATCTTATGCTTCATCATCTCATCTACCTACAGCCAATGACATCACTGACAATAAATATACAAGCAGCTTAAAACAATTTAATTTCATTATATGTATTATATTTATGTCCTCCATATTTGTTTTTTAGTCCTAATTATGTTGACATATGTCATGAGGAGGCACGGTGGAGTAATGGATAACGGCTCGGATTGAGGAATCGTAGAGCCTAGTTCGAATTCCAGTCGAATCCATTACATTCACTTACGTGCTAACACCCTTAGGAAAGGTGTGAATCCTCTTCTTCTCCCTCCAACTATTGGTAAATAGCAGGACAGACTGGGTTCTATAGCCTTGGATGGCAACTGGTCTAGGAGAAGGTCAACTCTGAATTCAAAACCATTCGGCGTCTGCACCGGCATCCGGCGGCCTCTTGGTTACTCCTGCCTCTGCGTCTGTGGAAATTCTGCGGCAAGTAAGAGCATATTCCTCCCTCCACTGGGATAGCACGTAAGGTGTGGGGACCGCGTGTGAAGTTCAAACTCCCTTGTTACTCAAGAATTCATTGGAATCAGGAATGGCTGTCGTTCGTTTCAGCATTGGCGACGGATCGCCGTGCTTGGTCTGCCTTCGTTCCGGACGCGGTGAATTCCTTGGAAGGAGCCGGCTTAACCGATCCAGGGTGAATGCCGCAACATACATACATATATACATATGTCATAGAAATGTTTTGTTATTATTTACATTATTCAGACTATTGTCCTCATCTTTGTCGCCATATTTATTACAACGTTTCGGCCGTTGTATGCTCCGGCCTTCTTCAGGTGGTTGGAATGTCGAACTGAACCCTTTATTTCACTCACTGGGGTAGACTGTTCTAGTTCCACGTGCCATGTTTAATGGATGTCAGTTATCAGTTATCTCCTGTTAATTTTTCCCTCTGAAAGTTCTCCACTGCCTTAACCGGGTATTGAACTCACACTCTTTGAGTCCTGTCACTGGATCTAACCAATGCCTTTATCCACTGTGCCATGTGTCCTTGAGTTCTGACAATGATATGAACATCATAAACTGCTGAGCTAATCAGACAAGATCTGTTCTCAGCCAGAATATGAGTTCATATTATGGACCAATCAGAAGGCAAGCAGCGATTTTTAAATGGATCTGTCTGACTCGCATACATATATAAGAAGATGAACAGTTGAAACAGATCAGAATTGATGAATTAATTTGATCAATTCACTGATGCTGCAATCATTGAAACATATCCAGAGATGAAATACAACATTTATGCATGACTCACATGGTCTCACTTTGTCACACACATATATACATACCTTCTTCTACTCTTTATACAGGTAACTACAACATCCACACGGCCCCACATAGACATACACATATGCATACTTCATTCTATCATTTACACAAGTGACTATTATGTCTTAATACACACATACTTACATATACATTATCCGGGACATTTTGTATGCATCAGGACATTTATCTTTGAACTCTGTAGCTTCTATATTATCGCTCTAACCTTCTGTATATATATTGAATTATATAAAATTTTTTTTTTTAATATAAACTTTCTGTGGATTTTCTTTCAATCATTACACAAGGTCATATAGATATATGGTGGGAAACCATGTTTTCATAAGATAACCCCACCCCCAACTACCATAAGATAAATCTGAAAGATGATAGAATACACAAAGAACATTCAAATTGGCAAATTAACTTTTTGGTATTATTATTAGAGAAATAAATGTACAAATTGTCAAAAGATATTGGCTCCAAGAACAAAAGACATTTTCTATTGGATAAATCACTAAATTTTTGAATGATGAATTTCCTTTCTTTTACAGCAAAACCATGTCTTGGTCTTGTGGATCCTAAATTTGGTAAGATAACACCACAAAAGTGCTTAAAAACAAGAGGGGAGGTAAAAACAGGCACCCAATGTCACATTCAATGCTTTCCAGGATATAAAATACAGGGTGACACTCTGCGGATTTGTCAGGAGAATAGTACCTGGTCTGGAACTGATGCTATATGCAAAGGTAACAGTATATATCCTTAATATAAACTTGTTGCACGAATTACTTTAAATATAAAAACTCGTTTTCTGAAATTTTTCTATAATTTTCTGTTTTATCAACAGTTTATGAAAACTTCAGTATCTTCAGCAATAGTGGATTATTTTGTTGAAAAATACAAAGTGTAAGAATTCCACATTGCACTCAAAAAAAGGCAAAATTAATATATAACTTGCTTAAATGTCACTTTCAGCAGCAGCTGTTCCGTATAAAGTCACTACCTTTTTAGGATGTATATCATACTTATTTATAACTTAATTAAGCTTAATTATTGCAATTAATTATTATTAAAGTATTATCATGAGTATACCACAGTGGCTGATGGAGAGGAGTGCAGAAAGATCTCTGCTTGTTTTCTTAATGAAGAAAAATTAAGAAAATAACTCTGTAATTAGTAGTGACTAAAACAGGAAATATATCCCTTGGATTTTTTGTGATTAAATAATTAAAAATGACTTAGAAACAAGCGGCGTGAGTTGATTGGAAATTGCTTTATTCTCCAAACATTTTAATGGTATTGCACTAGAAAGAATTACACTACAGTGTGCCATTGATGCTGCATTATGATAGTAATGACACAACCATACAGAAATTGGATCATTATAATATAGTTAACTGCCATTTACTTTTAAATCTTATATATTTTTTCTTCCATCATAAACCATATATTCTCAGTCTTCTAAAATGCAACAACAAAAGATATTTTTTCTGTAACTATGAGAAACTTGATAGAAAAATTTTGTTTTAAGTCAGTTCTGTAATTTCAAAGAGTTCCTCTCATGTACTGTATTTCCTATTAACACAATTTTTTTTCACTTTGAATATCATTTATACCTGTCTATAAATTTTGAAAAAGTTATTAATCATTCCAAGAGTTATCAGATAATTAAACTGTGCATGCTAAGGAAGTTCTATGTTTTTTCAGTAATGCTATATAACAATTAAAAGTTTAAATCCTTGCTTGAATCTCAAAGCATTGTAGAAAGATATTTTTCAAACATTTTAAATAATGCTTTCAGCTGTCTTAGTGGAGGACAAAAATCATGTAAAATTCATTTTTAATTATCATTGAAAACAGGCCTTAAAAATGTTATTGGTATCAATGAAATTTAATAGTATTTTTTTTCCCAATATTCAAAACAAAAACAAGAATTAATAACATAAAATTATTTCCAACACTTTTTTTCAGATTTTAAACACATGCAATTAAAGTATTACTGACAGCTGAACCTTTATTACTATTTCAAAAGCTCACTGAAATTAACTGCTCCATCTCTCTCTCTATATATATGCTCAGTTCCATTACAATGTAGGTAATCATGGCTCTTTTTAGTTCTTTGGTTACTTTCAGCAAAACTTGCTCCTCTATAATCCTTTTTGCTTCTGTTCTGCCATCCATTTGCTTAAACTTGTCAAACAGGTCTCTTGCTATTTTTCTCTGCTTCTTTTCTCTCTCATGTACTCTTAATCCCCAAATCCCAAAATTGTTACAGCATATGAAAGCTGGAGAATGAATTAAACAAAATATTGTATTAAAATCAATAATGATTACCTAAATGATTACCAAATGCATGGTTTGGTTTGGTTTGTTTAGTTTTACGGTATATCAACCTCAATGGCTTATTTAATGCCGACAAGATTTTTATTGCTGGTAATATTTATTTTCAAATAGATAGAGACAGACAGAGAGGGAGAGAGAGAGAGAGATGGAGAGAGAGATAAAGGGAGAGAGATAGATAGATAGATAGACAGATAGAGAGATAGCAAGAGAGATTGGTTTGGTTTGTTCTGTTTTACGGCATATCAACCTCATTGGGTTATTTAATGCCGACAAGATTTTTATTGCTGGTAATATTTTTTTTCAAATAGATAGAGACAGACAGAGAGGGAGAGAGAGAGAGAGATAAAGGGAGATAGATAGATAGATAGATAGATAGACAGATAGAGAGATAGCAAGAGAGATTGGTTTGGTTTGTTCTGTTTTACGGCATATCAACCTCATTGGGTTATTTAATGCCGACAAGATTTTTATTGCTGGTAATATTTTTTTTTTTTCAGAAATGTATTGCTGGTAATTTTTTTTTTAAATGTATAGCTGATAATAATTTTTTTTTCCAAAATGAATTGCTGGTAATAATTTTTTTTCAAAAAATTATTGCTAGTAATAATTTTTTACAAAGTATTAAAACCTATTTTTACACTTTCATAGTGTTTTCAGCCTAGTTTGGAGGTTAACTATTTACCCATAGCTGGAACCCTAACAGGTGCTACCACCCCAGAGGTGGTTCCATACTCCTCAAAACCTTCTGATCAGTGGCCTTGCTGTTGGACGTAATTTATCGACTTACCCAGGATGGAAATCATACATGATTACAATTGATAATGGCTAAATAGATAAAAAAATCATTTGTTTAAAATTTATATTTGACTTTGTTGCATGCAGTAGAGTTTATAAGTTTATTGTTGTGTTAAAACAAACAATTGTGAGAATTTAATAACCTAAATAAATCATAGATCTTTTAATGATACAATTATTTAGAAACTGAGATAAATTTTAGATTAATGGAGGATAATTTTATTGCTGTATTTTTCTAAACTATTTTTATTATAAACTAAATACTGACACCAACATTAAGGTTGTTTTTCAGATGAATATATGTGCAAGTATCTGCAAATACCAAACAATTATGGAAGGTATGATAAAATATACATGCAAATCTGGAACTGAGAGATACAAGTACTGGTTCATATTTGGGAAAAATGGTAGAAGTTGATTTATTAAATTATAGCAAAACATTTGCCATTATTAATGAATTTTAAACAAGTTTGCCACTTTATTGAATGAGTTTCTTTGAAGTCCATTTTATTCAGATTAGTTCTCTTTGCTAATATAATGGAACATTGTAATGCATATAAATCTTCTTTCTGAAAGCATTTAGCTTCTTCTGGAACTATGGCACTATGTGGGCCCTCAAATTCACTGTAGATCTAATATTTCATCTTAACACCATCTGTAACTTACTATGAGCCTAACATTTGTTGTGCCCATAAAGAAATACATGAGTAAAAAATTAATCATACTGTCACAATGTTGTGTTCATAAAAATAAATAAAAATTAATTATAGTGTCAAAAAATAATTATAATAAAATAATTATAACAATTATAATTATTAATTCATCATTCTAAAACAATGAGAATCAGCCGAACTTTTCTCTTCTACACACACAAATATGTGACATTATCACCATTGGACAAGCAGTTCACATGGACAAGTCATTTACACATGCATCAATGAAAATTTCATCTCTTTTTCCTTTTTCGGGCCATAATAGTAATATTTATCTTTTAGCGCTCAACAAAAATTCAAGGTAAGAAAACCACTGACACTTCTTGTATTCTCCAACTAAGTTATCTGTACATTCATTACACACATATATAAAAACATATGAGAAAGACTGTATACACTTTGCTTATTCTTTGTCTTACCCTTCTGGCAGATTCCGATCCATATTTGATCTACATTAGAACCCAAACTCACAGTTTTACTCAGTATTACTGTCTCTCATTTCTCCAACACCATATAACAATCAGATCATAAATAATACTCATTTTGTTGTTTCCATGTCTTACTGTTTCTCATTTTTATGAATATTTTTGTATATATAAATGTTAAGGGGTTTATAATTATTTACTCACAGTTATAATTCCTCTGCACTTTTTAACCAGTTATAATCTAAACACAAAACATCATACAACATGTCCACATTTCAATCAATGAGAACAATTTCTGCCATTAACAATGCAGCCTTTGCTCTATCTGTCTGGCTCAATCATAGGTGAAAAGAAGAGTTGAAAAAATTGGTCCTCGTGTATTCTCCTTCTATTTTAGGCAATCATCTTTATGAATGTATTTTAAAGTAAACATTGTGATTAGTCTCATGTTTTGGTACTTGATTTAGGACTTGAAATCTTGTGCTTTTTAACTGTCACAACACCTAAGAATTTCATAACTCGACCAAGATGGATTTCTTCTTATAACTTCTCTCTTGATACAGGATATAAATCAATGATGTCAAGTCCTCACGCTGACCTTATCAGATCTGCGTCAGGGTCGCTGTCTAGAGTTTTCAATGTATTTCTTCATAGTTCAATATTACCTGCTGATCACTATTGAAATTTGCAACACTGTTTTCCCTTTGGATAGTTCAGAATTATTTTATTTATAATTTCTCTGTATTCATCAAATCAGCATTAAAATTCATTTTAAAGTTTCAAACTTGCTATTAATCTGAGTCTCTGAAATTAAGAACATGTCATACAAATGGCTGCTGTTAATTTGCATCCATACAACATGTATCGACTTTCACCCTAACTCCACTTATAGACATTGTAACTATTTCGTAAATAGACCTTGAAATTTCAATAAGTATTTAGTATATATATTGATAAAATATGAAGCGGCTAATAATGCAAGTTGCAGTGGATATGTCTATTTCATTAAAGTCTTATTTCCACTCACTCGAAAGTTATGGTAAGTCAATATAATTATGAATATAAATACAGGATTACTCATTTCACTTAAAACCAAGATACCAGCAATTTTTCTCATTTAAAAAAAAATAAACTACCATCATAGAAATTGGTGACTTTACTATACTACTATGTTTTCTCACCAATATATTGTGGAGTTGTTTATGTAACCTATGTGTAGGATTTATTAAAAATACATCAAGTCATTCATCCACATAAATGATTTTTTATATATATATATATATATATATATATATATATATATATATATATATATATATATATATATATATATAGTGACACATTATGGGAGCATTGCAAAGTAGTTAGAACATTCTCTTTCCAGCCATGAGACTCAGGTTCAAATCTCATCATGGTCAATTTTTCAGGAAGGTGATTTCTTGATATTATTGTCTTGCAGGGAGTGTGGGGCGATCACAATGTGTGATACCTTTCAAAAGTGCCTGAAAATCATAGTCTTGTGACCCAATCCTTGTGAGCAAAATTGGGTAGTCGCAATAGTTTGTCAATGGTTTTACTTGCATAGGGTTGTTACAAATCATTGTGACCAAATTTGACTGCACAACCTTTGTTCAAACTGTTGCTAGATGATGCACTCTCTCCCAGAAAGTGTAACTAAGGCCCACTCAGCATAGTATAAATCCCAGGTGGGCTCTGTGGATCTTTAACAAGCACAAATGTGCCTGAGCAGGATTTTGTTGTTGGAATTGGCTAGCTCCTCAGGTGGACAAGCATATTTGAAAACAAGTGGCCAACCATTATAGTGATACACCAAATTCTAGTGGGGATTAAAAATGAACGCAATAATTCAAGTTTTATTTTAGTACCAATTGCATTTGAGTCCAGTATATGTAAGCAAGGAGGTTTCAGTTTTGTTTACTTTTACCCACTTACTTTACTGCTACTCCATTGATACCCTCCTTGCTTTAAGTTATTTTCTGCATTAAGAATTTTAATATCTGCGGAGAAAAAATGATAATGAATTTTACAGCTTTTGAACTGAAAAATCTTCTAGCAAGTTTCAGCACTCACTCTATTGACTGAGCATTGAAAATCAGGAAGAAAGGGATTGTCAATGGTCAGTAATTCAAATATTACTGAACAAAGTATTAAGTACTAAAATGAGACATCACAATGGGATGGTTAACTGAGAATATTTTCTGAGGTGTTATATATAGTAATTGCAATCATATGCTGATATGATAAAGAAGCACTTCTGCATCTTCTGGTTATGGTGACATATTAATAAACATGTCAAACCTGGACAGTAATTAAAAACCATATGTCATCCAACGACATGTGAATCATAGACTCACTAGTGTTTAAAGTTAGTATAGGCTGATTACATATCTACTTGTTTAGTTAAATTCAATCTCTTGTAAGAATGGCCTATTATGAATATTTTCTTAGATCAGGCAATGACGCATTATTCCTGACATAATAGTTTATTGGGAATAGCATTATGTTTGGTTGATTTTACTATAACATTTTTATTTCATCAGCTTTCTCCAAATGAGAGTTGTGTTGATATTCTTGAAGGCTTTGAATAAATAAATAATTCACTGGTAATCCCATTCAATTGAGGAAAGGCTGGAGAATTAATCAAGAAAATAATTTAGGTAAAAAACAGCAAAGATAAACTAACATCTCTTTATAAACTATCACATTATTATTATTATTATTATTGTTGCTGAAACAATTTTGATTTTGATTTCTTAGGATAAAAGGGAATAAAATCCAAAATGTGTGTTAAAACTGAAATAAGTAAATGGTAAATGTGATGGTTATATTGGCTCATTCTTTTTGGTAGCCTGTTATTTCTGCAAGAACAAAGAGACAAACTGAGAAAGAGATATATTCCTATTTTGCAGAAATCAATGAATGTAAAATAGACAATGGAAACTGCGGTCATAAATGTGTGAATGATGAAGGCAGTTATCACTGTGAGTGTAACTTTGGCTACACCTTGCATACAGATGGACGTACCTGTCTATGTAAGTAACAAAAATGTCACTTTATCTTTCTATTCTTTTTCTTAATTTATTTTTATATATTTTATAATTTATTTCTCTTCTTTTTGTTATATTTACTAATATGAATTAGTTCAGATCATAGAACTCATAAAAATTTATAAGAAATTCCTTTACTATTCAAGAAGTATACTCTATAAATTTTACTTATGTATAAAGCTCAAAGTATGTGTATAGATCTGCTGGAAAGTCTAAAAATTATATATATATATATATATATATATATATATATATATATATATATTATAGTAAAAATAAAGAACAGTAAGATATATAATCCGGTGTTCTTATTGATATTTTTATTTTTACAAAACAGTGCTCAGTGTAAATTTACAGAGCATAAATATTATAAATTAACTGATTTAAAAATTTTTTAAATCAGTTAATTTATAATATATATATATATATATTATTTTATATGAACAGCACTTAGTGGAAAGCACTCAATATCAGTGAGAGAGCTAACATATTCAGTTGTATGGATATAAGTTTGTGATCCTGGGTTTCATGCTTTTGCAATCATCAGACAAACTGGTTTATTTTTTATAATTGGATCTATTTATGCTTGTTTGACTATGTTTGATGGTGGGAGGGGGAATTCACTTCTGTGATTGTTTGGGGTGACACTCTTATATGCATAGACACCCATATTTTAGTTCTCACAAAAACATCCATATAAACAATCCAAATCTAGGTGCAGATACACATCCATGAGAGTGTCACCTCCAAACAAACACAAAAGTAAATTCCCGTCCCACCACAAAACATAGTCAAACAAGCATAAACAGTACCAATTTTAAAAAATAAACCAGTTTGTTTGATGATTGCAATTGTGGGTCACAAACTCATACCCATACAACTATATATATATATATATATATATATATATATATATATATTTGGCATCTGCCTCTTAGCAGGCATGTGTTCCCAATACTGTGTTTATTAAATGTGATTTCAATAGAATTTATCTGCATGCCTACTGGAATGGAATATGACACAAGGTCAAGTTTAAAGTGGTTATAAAATGTTCATGGGACTAGTGTCAAATATTGCTCATGCTCTCTTGACATTTCCCCTTTTGGGGGTACATAAAGTGAAAGGGGTTAATCCTAACCATCTTCCATAATGTGGTAATGCCCAGTAAATGATTTCATTTGAATTTATCTATGCACCCACAGAAGTTTAAAATAGGAGTACCACATAGACATTGGATGAGGCTCATAATTTACTCCAACTCCTTTGACATTTTCCCTTTTGGAGATGTCTTAGGTGTTAGGGATTAATCGTAGCTCTCTCTCTCTCTCTCTCTCTTGGGGGGGGGGTATTGCTTGGGCAGGGGCAACCCCTGGAACTGAGCATGATAATAATTTTAAACCTGTGTAAAAATGGGGTTTTATCATTTACATCTACCAGCATATGTCTTATATATTATTCAACTTATTGATTTTTGCTTAATAGAGATAACAAATTATATATTTAGCTTTAAAAAATATTTTTTGAAAAATTACTGACTTTTATTATTAATTTCCAATCCTCTCTTTCGTGATTTTTATAAAGAATTGCTTTATCAATATCTTTTATAATTAAATTACTTAGTTATCAAATAAAACCATTTTCTACTCTGATAGTGGTAACAACCTTTGCATTTAGATCACTGCTTGGGAATAAAGAGAAGTTAGCAATGCTGACATATTTTAATAGTCTATTTTGTAAATTTGACAAATATAGATTATTAGAAAGAGAAGATAATTCAGTAGTTCAAAATTCTCAGAAAAAGAAATAGAAAAAAGGGGAGTGGTTTTATATATCTGTTAAAATGGTAATGATGATTGAGTTAAGAATGAAACAGGAGATGGTAAGAAGTGAAGATTATGAAGATAAGGAGAATACATAATGACTTTAAGAGGTTAATAATGCTAGAGTCAATTACATAAAGAGTCAGTTCTTTGGAAATACCTGAGTGGAAATTTAACTCCATAAAAGTAGCATGTCATGTTCTAGGAGTAAAGGTCTGAACTGGCGAAACTAATGAAAGGAGGTCATCTGAACATTTGTCATGAAAATAGCGATAGATTAGCAATAGGCTTGAAACATTGTCTCTGTGGAAAGGAGATGCTGCAGGCTGGAGAATAAGTCTTCCTATACAAGACCATATAAATGATTTTGAACTCTATCAAAACAGCTGGAAAGTGAGAAGCTCCATCCCAGATATAGCAGCAGTTCTCCATTTTTGGTTTCATCATTGTATAGTTATTATACACTGATTTATTTATTTTAGTGTTCTCATCTTGGTTGTTATAGCAACAACATTTCAGCCATTGTATCCTGCAGATGTTGGGAATTTTAAATTTAAAATTTTTCTTTATTTAGCTAATTTCATTTAAATTATTTTTCTTTTTTTTCCCATCACTTTTGTTATTAGATATCCCACACTGTGATAATAGAAGTTCTAGCAGGAATGGTGAAATGTTGTAAGAGTCAGGGAACAAATTTACTGTGGATGATCTTGCGATCAAGGCACTCTTTAGATATTTTTGTCATATTGAATTGTTTTCTCCTTTAATCAGAGTTGCATTTTTTTACATCAAAATTGTGGTCAGTCTCGTAATGGTGGGCAACCAACACATTTGATTTACTGTTTTGTAAAATGTCCTTTTTGCATTCACATAATCTTTTATTTAGATTCCTTGAGGTTTCTACAATGTATTTTTGTTACAATCATTACAGGTGATCAAGTAAATTCCTCCTTCAAGTTTTAGCCTATTGTTTTGTTTAGTATCGACTAAGTCTTTTATTGTTTTAGATGTTGTAGTAACAAATTTTATTTTGAATTTAAATAGATTCTATATATATATATATATATATATATATATATATATATATATATATATATATACACACCTATTCAATGACTCCAGTGACTGATAGACATATATCATGTCACATATCTGCCATTATCCAGGTAAACAGTGAGCAGCATTTTATTGGGTAGTTGTCTCTAATGCTGATATCAGCAACTGTTTGGATTAACATTACTCTATCTTTGCAAGCAGCTATTAAGGATGAAATATCCTGCCAATCAAGTAGATTCTCACTGTGTGAAGATTAGCAGACATTTACCTACAATGATTCTCTTATCTAAATTAGAAGCATTACTGATGAATTAAAATATCTTCTTTAAAGTTAATGCTATCCTTTTGTTATATATTTGTATAGATTCTTGTATATTTGATAGAGAAAATAGAAATTTGCTCTTTGATAGCTTTTTCTAGTATCAACATTTATCTGATTCCTCTGGAGTGTTAAGTTTTTAACAAATGATTCGATTAATGTTTGTTTTCATAAAAGTGTTAAAAGATTAAATAGGAGATATAAAATAAATTCTCCAGTATTAACTTTCTGATTTTTCTTGATGTAGCAAATCCATGCCCTGCTGTTGTAATTCCAAGTTTTGCCAAAGTATCACCACCAGAATGCCTGGGTGAAGATATCAAAGCAGGTACCAAATGTTATATCCAGTGCTTCAAAGGTTATAAAATACGGGGTTCATTTTTACGGATTTGTCAAGCAAATAGTATTTGGTCTGGAGTCAATACCATTTGCAAAGGTAAAACTATTTTGTTTCTCTACCGCTTCTTGTTGCATTTAAAATATTCATTTTTGATTTGAATGAAAATTCTCTAATGAACTACTGCTTAAATTTTTTATTTAACCTTAAAGATTTTGAAAATTAATTCATAAATATTTTTTCAATATTACCAACAATAAAAAATTTTGTTGTCATTAAATAACCCATTGAGATTGATATGCCGTAAGACAAAACAAAACAAACCAAACGAAAACCATAAATATTTTTTCAGTAATTTCTAAATTTTAAAATATTTTATCAGGACAAAATATGTTGTTTGCATTTAAAATATTGCATAAACTAATTTTCTTAATAATTACCAAAACAAAAATAAAAATGTAATAATCATTCTATAAAAGGAAAGTTTGTTTACGATAGTACATTTATCAATGGTTAGTAATACAAGTGTTACTGATGTTGTACTGTACTATTTCCTGACAATTGACAAATAAATCCCTTTTCCATATTTTTAATGTAAAATATACAGAATGAATGTCGAAAATTGCTTAAATTCTGTGCTTAAATCATCAAAATCTTTTCTTCAGTACCAGGAATATTTTTATTTCTTCAGCCAGAAAATATGTAAAGCTAAACAGATAAGCAAAGACTCAGTGGGTAGCAATAAGTAAAAGTGAAACTAAACTAGACTTAAATGCAGTTGGCACTAATATTATTGTTTTATTCCCAACACCACTGCCAGAATTTACTGTGTCACTATATATTTAATCTTAGAATAAATGATATTTTTTATACATTTATGATATCATAGGCTACATAAAAAGTTAAATTAAACACAAGAAACAACAAGTTGAAAATAATATTTTGAAAAGAAAGTAAAAATTTTAACATACTTAAAAAAAATAATGTTTAAGTTAGTTTGTAAATGAGTACAATGATACCTTGACTTAAATTGATTTGAGTTAAGTCATTTTCGAAAATACGTCGGTTTTATATGGAAAAGTAAAACTAGCCTCAGGTCATTTTACTTGAGTTTACGTCAACTGTTAAAAATATTATAAATGTCAAAACACTAAAATAACAATAAACACATTATAAAATTATATTCAAATAAATTTTAAAATAATATTTTGTATACTATATATATATATATATATATATATATATATATATATATATATATATATATATATATATATAAAGAAAGAACAGTAAGATATAAAATCCGTTCTTATAGATATTTTTATTTTTATACAATAGTGCTCAATGTAAATTTACAGAGCATTAATATTTGCCGTGCCTTTAAAACTGTAAATTTTAAAAAATAAGTTACTCCAAAATTCGCTTGACGAGGAAATGGAACTAATGTCTTTAATTTAATAACAAAATTAAATTCGAAGGCTTTAGCTTCCATTTTTGAAACATGGTTATCACTGTGAAGCAAAAAAAACAATTAAAAAAATTAATAAATCAATTAATTTATAATATATATATATATATATATATATATATATATATATATGAAGAAATATAGTCTTAAAATGTGCTATATTTATGGGATAAAGTGCTCAATATCAGAGATAGAGCATGTGTAAATATAAAAGTGAACATAGAAGTCAGCCTCTAAGTGTTGACTTCTATGTTCACTTTTATATATATATATCATAGAATCATCAAAAACAAAACAATTAGTATAATAAAGTATGTTCAGCAGATGTTCATATTTCAGATTCCTGCCACCAAGTGGCACTCAAGTGTTTTTTCCACTCCAACACTGATTTAGAATTCAGACTAGTTTACATCTGTGCTCTGTTGTTGACGTTCTTTCAATTACATTTCAATTGTGATTTAGAATACATTTTTGCCAATGGCTCTGAATTAAAAATTCCAGTGTGAGTGCTAATGCTAAGCAAAAAGCTATACTGTTGGAAGATAAGGTGGAAATTAATTATTTTATTCATAATATTGTACGTATATATCATAAATACTGTAATAGGCAATGGGGAGTGCTTTTTTGCAGTTTATAGTGTGGTTATTTCAACTTAAGTCATTTTTTAACCTAAGTCATGAACTCTGGAACCAATTAATCATGTAGGGCGAGGTATAGCTGTACTGTAAGAAATATGGCTTATTTGTGAATAACCAAAGTATTATCAAATTCATTTTATGAAATTCCTTTATTATTTCAAGCTTAAAAACAATACAAACAATGAATTATAATATTAAACATGACTGAATAAGGAACAAGTAGGAAACTGTTATAAATTTGACATGTTTCACTATTTATCAGAAATTTTGGGAGTGGAATAATTTGTTACAGCTCTTAAATTCTGTGTTGTTTTAGTTGTGTAGGTGTCACTTGTATATTGGTATTAGTGTTATGTGTGTATCAATCCATAAATTTTATATTTGTTTTGTAACTATTGGTCATGTGGAATGTCACTTGTACTTTTCATGATGTCTGTGTGGATATCTAATTTTAGAAATGTTAGCTTAATTTAAGTGTGCATAAAAAATTTGGTATACTTTGATGAATATTAGAAGTGAAATGTGTAATATTAGATTATATCATCTGCAAATGTATGAATCTTATATCCTTTAAGAATATGCTTTATGAATATAGATGATTTAAAGAAATGTGTCTGATGTATATTTATTGTATGTTGATTATTAATATTCCTTTTATATATTTGCTTCGTAATAAGTTGTATTCATCTGTTTTGTTTTTATAGGATACTAAGGAAATTAATGGGTTATCCCAGTAGATATTAAATATATTTGTGCATTTATTATTAACCAAATACAATTTTATTTAATTTCATTTGCAAAATAAAAAGTGAAATTGCATTTAACAGTAGACAAACTAAAACATCATTTGGGAACTTGTGGCACAAAAAGTGTGGTTGGTTTCTGCTGGTGTCTGGACTGTCTTAGTTGTGTGTCGTTCAATTCTCATTGGTCAGTCATGTATCAGATGCATTAAAACTGTAAATAATTCTATATGTATATATGTTTTGAAAAATTGTAATTTCTCTGTGTGAACATCAGATGGTAATATGTATTCATAATTGTGTATGTGTATCTGTCTAGTAGGAAGAAATCTGATGTTTTCACTTTTATGTGGTCAGTCAGTGTAGTGGAGTGATATTCTGTCTTTTTGTCTGTTTTCTCTCAATCTCTGATGAAGCTTTAATAAAAATGAAACATGTTAGATTGATAAACATTCCTTATTTGTTCTTTACCTTATCATCCTGTAAGAGTTCAATCTACATTTGATCTTTAACTCATAAAAATATATGGAGGTGGTGGAGTAATGGATAGCAGCTTGGATTGAGGAATCAGAGAGTCAGGTTCGAATTTCAGTCAAGTTCATTACATTCACTTACATGCTAATAACCTTGGGAATGGTATGAATCGATTTCTTCTCCTCCCAGCTATAGGTAAATAGCAAGACAAACTGGGTCCTATAGCCTTAGGTTGCAAACAGTTTAGGAGAAGGCCAACTCTGAATTCAAAACCTGTGGGGGTCATTTGTGAACCTTGTGACACCAGTTCTCTGTATATTCAGCTCTTTCAAATAGTGTGGTTGGTTCTGCACAAGCCTTCACCACCATAATCAAATGATTTTTTTTTCTTTTTTAGGCATATCCCCCCAAGCAAGGTGGTAGTGCTATTAGCACACAAGGGGTTACAGAGAGTGAGAGCAAGGGTAAAGAGGGTGTTTGAGGAAAGGATAAAGAGAAGGATGGGGATCAGGATCAAGGCATCAGGAGATGTTGATTGACATTACATTTTAATATTTGAAGATTATAGCTATCAGCAAGTAAGATGGAGGGAATTCCACTGTTGGGAAGTGTGAGATAAGAAGTTGTTGGAGTAGAAGAGATGTGTGTGAGGGTAGTCTGGCTGTTGGTTCTAAGAACTGAGCTGCTTGATACTCATATGTTGAAAATGATTTGAAAGTCCAGTGTGTGTGTGTGTGTGTATGTATATATATATATATATATATATATATATATATATATATATATCAATTTATAATTGGTAGGGATTATTTCAAAGAGGACTTTAATTCAATGAGAGCACAATGTAAGTTACAAAGCAATCTATAATGATAAATTAGGAAAACACCATAAAAATCCATATTGGTTATAATTTATTTCATGAATGTTGTTATATTCATCTCTTCAGATCAAATATTTTTAAGGGAAAAAATTTTTTTCTTTCTTAAAAATATTTGGTCTGAAGAGATGAATATAACAATATTTATAAAATAAATTATAACTAATGTGGATTTTAAGGTGTTTTCTTAATTTATCATTATATATAAATATATATATATATGTGTGTGTGTGTGTGTGTGTGTGTGTGTATGTATGTATGTATAGTGTGCACAAAGTAAATTATCAGAACTTATAAACAAAAATACTGAATAGAAAAAAATATATTTTAAATAAAATTTATCAACATATTCAACTTATAAAAACAGAAAAAGCATATTCAATAAAACTACCTACAGGCTTAATATTGCCTTAAAAGTTACTGCAAACTTGGATAAGTTGGTTCTTGTTAATGTTAAATAGTGGCTTTTAACAAGTTGTTGGTATTGTGGTATCATATTAGTTCAAGGGATTTAAATTAGGAGAACAGAGTCTATGTACTGGAGAATGGCATGGCTGCAAAAAATCTTGGTTAGTCATAATTAGGTCATGTGACCATAGTGGGAGGGAGCAGAGTCCTGCTGAAACACATACAGTCTCATCTGGGTCACCAACTTGATTCAGGGTTTGAAAAGCATGTCCAGAACTTTCAGTGTTTGTGGTGACACTGACCTTCATCCACTTGCTGCAACATGGTTTTTATTATGATATAAATCTTCTGGACAAACTCAGCCATTTTTGTGATGTTGAAAATCTTGGCCACATAGGACATGTTCCTATCAGAGGATTCAGCTTATTCTTAACCTGGAACATGAAGGATCTGATCCTTTTCATGAAACTGGCTGTCTCTGAGTCACTGTGATTGGTGCCTAGTACCATGAGTACAGCATACACATTTTTAATTTCTTGTATCAGAATGAAGGTGACTAGTTAATGTCCACAGTATGACTGAAATAGAAATGAGAATGTTATGGTTTGGCTCATGGAGTCTTCCATGGTCTATTCTCAAATATTTGGTGAAACATGTATAAATGCCTATAATTGGTAACAAAAGCCATTGGTTTATACCAATGGCTTCCCATACTTTATACTTCTTATTTTCACTCTCGTGTGGTCATGTGTGACGTCATGAGCTGCGGTGTGATTTTTGCTTCCAGCGTCTTTATGCACAAGTTTGTTGTTGCTTGGAAATCTTCCATGTAAACAAAAACATACTATCATCATTGTTTTGTCCGTGTATTGTTTAATATATTATAATGTAATTGTCATCTTTGATAATGGCTTATGTAAGCCAAAAGCTTAGATAGGATTAAAAAATATATGTATCAATATTGTGATTTTCTTTCTTCGTTTAATGTTAATGTTATTAAGCTTATCAGACAATATGAAAAGAATTTACATAAAATAAATAGACAACACTTGTCTATATTATTTAATTAAACATGCATCAATATATATATATATATATATATATATATATATATATAAATATAAAAGTGAACATAGGAGTCAACACTTAGAGGCGACAGTCTGTTTCATGCTAGATGCAATTGTGGCCTGACGATTGCATCTAGCATGAAACAGACTGTCGCCTCTAAGTGTTGACTTCTATGTTCACTTTTATATTTACACATGCTCTATCTCTGATATTGAGCACTTTATCCCATAAATATAGCACACTTTAAGACTATATTTCTTCATATATATATATATATATATATATATATATATATATATATATATATATATATTAAATAATGTTATATATTTTTATATATCAAGAACAATATCAGGGAAATTGTATGACAAAATGTAAAACATTTACTTGTGACATGTTTTGTCCTTCAGGACTGCAGCAGACTAAATATTTTATGTTGGTACAACTATACATGTACATGAATGAGGGGTGCTGGGAATTTTAGAATTTTTTTTTATATCTAGCCAAATTCATTAGAATCTTTTTCTTTTTAATTCCATCATTTTTGTTAGTAGGTATCCCACACTGGGATACAAATTTATTCTAGATAAAGAAAAAGACTCTAAACGAATTTGGCTAGATCTAAAAAAAAAAATTCTAAAATCTCTAGCACCCCTCATTCGTGTGCATGTGTAGTGTACCAACATAACAAATTTGGTTCAATGAAATTCTGAAAGATGAAACGCGTCAAAAGTAAACATTTTCCACTTTGTCATACAATTTCTCCCATATGTATGTGTGTGTGTGTGTGTGTGTGATTAAATGAGTTAAATCCTTTGCAACTTTATTCAATAAATAGTTTGCAGAGTTGGAAGAAGATAATTTGCCTGAGTTGTTTAAATTTCTACTACTGAATTTATGTTACTTTAAAATTAGTTATACTGTTTGATGTGCAGTTTAAGATATTTCCAGGTATGGTGAGTTAAAATGGAGTAAACAAGGTCACAGTTTGAAGTTTATTCTTTCATTATCAAATCCCAGATATTCTCCAGGCAAGAATGTTGAATTTGTGTTATACAAAATCAAATTAAAATTTTAAAAAAATGTTACCAAGCTCTTCATTATAACTTGAAGATTTGCTGATGGGAAAGTGGAAATTTAATTTTACTTTCAAATTTGCATTCAGACTAAGCAATTATCTTCTCATTTATGAAAGAACACATCAGTGCCATAAGAGAAATTCACTAGTGTTGGATATTTTCTCATGTATTTAGATAGTAAGAAGTAGATTCTTAGAACTTTGAAAAAAAACAAAAACAGTTATAAATTAAACTGACTCAATAAAATTGATTCTTAGTTTTATTTAAGCAATCCCAAGTTTTCTCATTTATAAACAGAAATTCTTGTAAATATAAACTTTGAAGATATTTACTTTAATTTACTTCATTTCTCTTTTGTTTCTTTGAAATGATTTTACAAGTTTACCTGATTATCCAAAAACATAATTTCAGTTCTTTGCTTTCTTCAGAAATTGAGAATGTGAATTTTATTACTTCATATTTCATTATCTGTCTATATTTCTGAGATGAGGTATTATGTACATTATTTACATTATTCAGACTATTGTCCTCATCTTTGTCACCATATTTATTACAACGTTTCAGCCATTGTACTCTCCAGCCTTCTTCAGGTGGTTGGAATGAACCCTTTATTTCGATCACTGTGGTAGACTGTTCTAGTTCCACGTGCCATGTTTAATGGATGCCAGTTATCAGTTATCTCCTTTTAATTTCCATCTGAAAGTTCTCCACTGCCTTAACTGGGTATTGAACTCACACTCTTTGGGTCCTGTCACCGGATCTAACTAACGCCTTTATCCAATGTGCCATTTCATCTTGAGCCAATTAATAATAATCTTACCTGAGTCCTTAATTATTCACAATCTCTGTTGTCCCTGATCACCATTAAAGATTCCATACCAAGTGATTTTAATGTGATTGCAAAAATATTAGTAACTTTTCTTTGTTTGTAAATCAGTATTATACTATCTCTATTTGTTACCAATTTTGTGTAAAGCAACTTTCACACTTTCCTTATAAACTGTAAATCTGAAGAAAGTTGTAGACTAAATCAATTGAAATGCTGTGCTCCCCACAAAACAACAGCGAAAGAATAATTTCAGTATTTTGAACAACACTTGGAATAATAATGTCTTTTCAAAATTTGATAATGTATCTTTAAAAAAGACAGGGTTATACTACTGTACAAGATAGAATTCCAAGGGGTGCTGAAAATTTCTTGGCTTGACCCATTTACCGAAATCTACAGAAATGACCAAGCATCAAATCTGCTTTTTGGAGAGGCTTCTTGGTCAGGCCAAGAACTTTTCTGTTGTTTTCTTGTAAAAATATTTATAAATAATGTAATGGAAAAGCTCAATTCATCAGCATGGATAATGAAAGCAGCAAACTGAATTTGAATTCTAGTTGTGGCTGTTTACATCAATATTATACTAATAATCTTAGAAAAGGCATGAATACATTTCCCCTGCATCATGTCTTATTGCCAGTCATCTTAATTTCATCCTGTCAGTAGGTATCAAAACAAACAATAACTGGATTGAGTTGCACTGGGAATTACCTGACCAGCTAAGGTAGTGACAGTGACAGTATCAGCTTTAATAGATTTTTTGTGATGAAACAGAAATCAATAAAGAGAAAATTGACAAAAGAAACTCTTGTCAAAAAATGCATGAATATGTCTCTATGTTTTCTCATCTATATTACGGTTTTCAAAAGTTTAGGTTTCGTTAATGAAGTATTATCCATCAAGTATTGGTTTATTAGTAATAGTTATATTATTAATAATATTGTTATTAACAAGACAGCTTTCTTTAGGCAAACGTGCGGTATTTTTATATTCTTCAAGATGTTGAATAAATAAAGATTTAAATCTATTCATTGCAAATCCCATTCACTTGAAGAAGATTGGAGAATTAATCAACTAAATTATTTAAGTTAAAAGCAACAAGGAGAACAGCTCCTGATAAACTATCACATTATTATTATTATTGCTGAAACAATTTTCATTTCAGTTGATGATGGAAAAGAGAATATTTACCTACATCTTTTACTGTTTCTGGTAAAGAAGCACTTCTGCATCTTCTGGTTATGGTGACATATTAATAAACATGTCAAACCTGGACAGTAATTAAAAACCATATGTCATCCAACGACATGTGAATCATAGACTCACTAGTGTTTAAAGTTAGTATAGGCTGATTACATATCTACTTGTTTAGTTAAATTCAATCTCTTGTAAGAATGGCCTATTATGAATATTTTCTTAGATCAGGCAATGACGCATTATTCCTGACATAATAGTTTATTGGGAATAGCATTATGTTTGGTTGATTTTACTATAACATTTTTATTTCATCAGCTTTCTCCAAATGAGAGTTGTGTTGATATTCTTGAAGGCTTTGAATAAATAAATAATTCACTGGTAATCCCATTCAATTGAGGAAAGGCTGGAGAATTAATCAAGAAAATAATTTAGGTAAAAAACAGCAAAGATAAACTAACATCTCTTTATAAACTATCACATTATTATTATTGTTGCTGAAACAATTTTGATTTTGATTTCTTAGGATAAAAGGGAATAAAATCCAAAATGTGTGTTAAAACTGAAATAAGTAAATGGTAAATGTGATGGTTATATTGGCTCATTCTTTTTGGTAGCCTGTTATTTCTGCAAGAACAAAGAGACAAACTGAGAAAGAGATATATTCCTATTTTGCAGAAATCAATGAATGTAAAATAGACAATGGAAACTGCAGTCATAAATGTGTGAATGATGAAGGCAGTTATCACTGTGAGTGTAACTTTGGCTACACCTTGCATACAGATGGACGTACCTGTCTATGTAAGTAACAAAAATGTCATTTTATCTTTCTTTTTATTCTGATGTTTTTATTCTGTTCTCTAAACACACTGACATATGCCAAGAATCTCAAATTGCAACATGAAGTGGAAAATAACAAGATTGTAATTTCTTTGGAGAATTCCAAATTTGGTGACTTCCAATTTTGTCAGTACATTTTTGAAAAGTTGTAAATCATATCTTTGCTTAGTGACACCATAAACATGCATACATACAAAATGATATTTTATTGCATTTACAACAGTTAAAAAAAATAAATAGAATGTTTACATTTTATTTTTTACAGGTTACCTAATCTGTTAGTTATGATATGAGTATTTATGAAAGCGAGCTTATCTTGACACAAGGCCTCAAGTGTAGGGCACTCAGTGAGGCTCAAATTTACTACAGTAGTAATTCTGTTTAATTTTAAAACCCTTTCTCTCCTGACATTTATGATAATATATATACTTTAAATATGCACAATATCTTATTTGATGTAATATACCTAAAATTTCTAAATGAAAGGTGATAAGTAAAACCAAATATTCTATAAAACTATTGTTATAACACAGGATTATCATATAGAGATGTAGAAATATAAAGTAGAGATAATGACATATTCACCTCTAAGAGCAGTGTTTCTCAACCTTTTTTAAGCAATGTATTTGTATTGAAATCCCAAATTTATCAATGTGTACTGTCAAATGATTCATTTTGTGCCCTCAGTCACTAGAAATGGTGGCCAATTCTTCTTCTTCTTCACATAACCAATATTAGAAGGAACATTTATGAAGGAATTTCGAATCCAATCATAATTTTCTGTGCTCACTGACGAAAAATAATAGTCAATGTTTTTGTAAAGTGCTTTCAGATTGTTACATCCACATGGCATACATATATATATATATATATATATATATATATATATATATATATATATGTGTGTGTATACCATGACAATATTTCCTAGCACACTAGTGTGTCACAGCATGGCAGCTAAGAATCACTGCCTCAGATTAAGCAGCCTCAGGCTGTAAAGGTAGACAATCTTGTGTGACAATATTCAGATATTATAACCAAATCTATATTGGCAAGATAGAACATGGTTCAGGTAGTTTTTTTTTCTTACTGTGGTGTTTTTGTAATTAGATTTTAATTTCAACTCAGTTTTTATTTATATATTAATTTGTTTTAAAGAGTTTTTGTATCCCACATTCTTACAACACCACTTTAGTGATTCTTATCAAAATTTAAATCATCCACACACACACACACACACACACACACACACACACACACACACATATGTCACATGACAAAAGTAAATAAATAACTCTGCTTTCTTTATTCAGTCATCTAAATAATTGAAGAATATTTTTATTATGCAAATTAAAATTAGCAGTTTTTAAATCTTTCAAGCATTTAATTTATCAGATTTCCTGTCTTTGTCAGTCAAATATTTAATGCATTGAAAAAACAATGCAGATATTTTATTGAAGATTTCTGAGATGTTTTCCATATTTCACAATCCAAAATAGACCAGACAGTTCAATAAAATTTATGTCAGAAGCCTGGGCTTAAGAGTTATTTAATACCTTTCTGACCTGATATTCTCAACTCATTTTTTTAGGTGTAACATGAAGTTCCATCCTTCATGAAAAGGGTTCTCTTTTGTTTTTCCAAATAACTATCAATCAATATTGGGAGAAAGAAGTCTCTTTTATATTTTCTAAACTGATGTTTTCCCCACACACTCCAAAAGCTTTCAGTGACCTGTGCTCCAATTTGCTCCCTACATCATAAATATAAATCCACTATGTTTGATAATGAGTTCAGACAGAGCAAACATAAGTTTGGACCAGTATCTACAAATCCATAACTTTCCAATGTATCAAAATTGAGCAAATGAGAACTTATCTGAAAAGAGGACAGTATGCAGAAGTTCCAAGAGTTTTTTTTTCCACCAGCTCAGTTGCCTATGACTTTACTTACTATTTTTTAAAGTAGCTTTTTTTTTTCAGACTGTTCTACTATAATTACTCATGGGACGAATATTTTTCTTTCATACTAATGTTTATCCAATATAAAGCCCAAAAGACACTCAGAGTAGAGGGTTACTGAAAGAATTGTGTTTTATGAATGTAAGAGTAAAAAAAGAATATTATGAGGATATGGAGGATAGATAACAGTTGACCCAGGATTTGAAAAGGTTAAGATTATAGTTTTCAAAGAAGCAGTCTGACGAAGCAGAAAATCCACCTGTTTACATTGAGCCCAGAAACATCAGTAATCTTGCTATGCATGGCACGAATCATTTGCATAAACAAATTCTAGGCACTGCTCAGCCCACTGCAACCATATGTTTTGCAAGCGGATGTTCTCGGGTTTGTGTCGTCCATCCTCTCATACAGCACACCAAGCATTCTTGATTGGTGGGGACTGGCAGCCTCATCAAAGGTAGCTGGCAGTTCATCCTGCCTTTCACTTCTTCTCCCCCAGCTATGGATTAAATAGTAGGATTTCTATCTAGAAAAATCATTGCTGTTTTTAAAAAATGTTGATTCAATATTCACTCACACTCAAAAAAAAAAAAAGAATTATTCTCACACTCAAAAATATCTTTTAGCTTTAAATAATCCACAAAAGGGTTGATAAACTGTAAAAAACAAATCAAATCAAAAATCCTTGGAGAGGTGGGTAGTAAGTTAATTGTAAGCTAAAAGAAAATATATCTACTATGAAAATGAAAACCAGCAGGACAATCTCACAGACCACTGATAGCAAGTCTCTCTGTCTGTCTGTCTGTGTCTGTCTGTCTCTCTCTCTGTATACTTGTGTGTGGGTGCATTTAGTAGACATATAACAGAATAAGTTACAGACAATAAATATCTATACATCATGTCAGATTTTATTATTCAATTCAATATTTTCACAATAAAATTGGTATTAACCAATCAATTTTTGTCAAATTTTCAGAATATGAATATATTCACAGAAGAGACATATATGAATTTTAAATTATAATATTTCTTTTTATTAGAAATATTTACATAACATATTTGTTGCAATGAGATTTATAATGCAGCTTGAGAGATGTTCATCATATTCTAATTAAATATATATAGCATAGTTATTTGATTTTTAATTCAAGATATAGAAGATCTGATCAAAAAGTATTGGGACTGTTGTTATGGAAATGAAGCGAAAGTACACTGAGTGAAGCCGTTTGGCATAGATTGATCTTGAACTTTGTCGTGCATATACACTAAGTTATGATTTTCTCACTCACTTTTGTTGTTTATAGCAGTGCTTGGAAGGAAAGTGTGTAGAATGTGGTCATCTCACCATAACATAGAGGTTGCATCAGTGACCATGTTTTTTACAGCAGTTTTTGGCCAAATACAACATTCCCCAGGTTTGACAACTACCATATTATCTGGATCTTACCCCTTGTGACTTTTTCCTCTTCAAAAATCAAATCCTACTTGAAAGGAATAAGATTTCAAGATGTTGAGGAAATCCCAGAGAATGCAATGAAACAGCTGCTTATTATCCCAAAATAGGAGTTCCAGTAAAGCAATGGAAACAGTGCTGGATAAAGTGTATAGCTTCAGAAAGGGACTACTTTGTAGGAGATTAAATGCCATGTGTTGTAGTTTTTTTTTTTTTTATAGCCGCAGCCCCAATACTTTTTGATCAGACCTCATATAAAGATTTCAAGGGGTTATAAGAAAGATAAAACATCAACAAATACAAGATGTTATAAAGTTGTTGAGTGATGGGAACACAAATTGTGAAAAAGTTGAATGGAAATCAGAGTACAATTAAAAACGAATATCAGAAACAGGAGGAAGAAAAACTGAGATAAAGAATGTCACACAAAAGATCAAAATTGACCAACAAGAAAATATCTGAAGAACCTGATATTATGAAAATGCAAGCAAAGAAAATTGGATATTAAGAACATTAGATACAGAAAAGAAAGGAAACAAACTGAAACTTTTTAAGTAAATATGACAAAGAGAAAATATGTAAGTTGGGCAAATAAAAGACATGAAAATGATTTCTCAACAGTAATTATTAATGATAACTGTAGAATTTCATTGAATGACCTTGATGGCTGGGCTCAAAGTTAGGTCCTTCACTTAAAATATTCAACCAAAATGATTTAGAAGATAACATTCAGAGGAGCTATAGGTGTTTTGAGCTAGGATTGTAGGCAACGATCACTTCAAAGATAAATGCAGTGAAGAGAAATGTAAAGAATTTTTCTCATTTCTTGAACGAGTCATTTTTTTAGTGATGCCAAGAAATTGTAAGTTAAAATGTATTTTCCTGCAGAACAATGCTCATTTATATTGTGCACAGCTGACTGTTGCCCACTTTGCCAAAAAGGTTTCAAAGACACAAAGTTAATGGAATGCCCCACTATCCTCTCTAGGTATTAATCTAATAGTAAACGTATTGTTCATCATTAAAAGCTATATATTTAAAAATGGAAAACAATATTAAGCAAAGAAGATCACTAAGAAGATATAAAAACTGCTGCAGTAGAAAATCAATGAATGAAAAACAAATAAAAATTATAGAATATGAAAGAGATCATATTAACATGTAAAATAATAAAATGACAACTTATTCCAGTATACAAGATATTGTGTTAATCAAATTCAATCTTTTTGTTGTCTATGTCTTATGGATTTATTTATAAATAAATATTTATTTTTGTTATTGCATAAACAGAACCCCCCAATCATTAAAATTTTTAACAAGGATACCTATTAGGAGCTGAAATTAAATGATATTTTGATCATATAAATATCAGTTTATCTAGAAAATTTTGTGTTAATAGAAATTTTATTGTGAAAATATTGTGTTACTTAATCAAATCTGCTGTGATATAAATACCTATGAAGATTAGAATGTACGACAAAAATGTAACACTTCTTCCATAACATTATAAATTGTCAATACAGAGAAACCCGGATATAAGAGAGATTTTCTCTGGTCCAAAATTAGAGCCATACTTACCTAAACAAAATAGACCAAACCCGGATATAAGAGAGATCCGGATATAAGAGAAACACGGATATAAGATAGATCTTCTCTGGTCCAAAATTAGAGCCTGTGTTAATGTATATATAATAGACCAAACCAGGATATAAGAGAAACCCGGATATAAGAGACTCCTTCTCTGGTCCCTACAACTCTCTTATATCTGGGTTACACTGTATATGATTTTTGATTAAATAAACAACATGATGAATTTCCACAATGAAGCCAAAATAAATCATGAAGAGATCATGACTACATGACCCACGAGTGGACTTTTGGTTGACCATTACTGTGTGACCTAGGTTTGGACTTTTGCCTGACTCTGAATGTTTAACCATCTTATGAAGTTTTGCCTGACCATAACTACATGGCCTACTTATGCGAACTTTGGCCTGACCCATTACATGACTCACTTATGAACTTTTGTCTGACCATAACTACATGGCCTACTTATGCGAACTTTGGCCTGACCCATTACATGACTCACTTATGAACTTTTGTCTGATCATAACTTTATAACTCACTGATTGACTTCCCCTAATCATGAGTGTGTGATTCACTTATGGACTTTTGGTTGACAATGACTGTATAACCCACTTAGGAACTGTTGTCAGTTCATGACTGTCTAACCTACTTATGACAAGCTAATAAAGTTTTGACTGACCATTACTATATTATCTAAAAGGTGAAAAATAATTTGTCTGTTAATTAAATGCTTGCAGCTTCATTTTGAAATGAATACATAATTAATGCATGCAAAAGCCATCACCTGACAAGAAGATTGTAAAAAGCGTCATTGTGTGGCATGAACTTCAAATTTATTAATCAGAATAATATTTTATTAACAATTAGGATAGTGATGAGATATTTTGCAGCATCAGATTATTTAATTTTTTTGCTAATTATCTATGTTTATGAACAGGCTGTAACTTACATGCGGAAGACTGAATGTGCGAACACAATAAAAGATATTATAAAAAAATAATTTAACCTTGCAAAAAAGTAGTTTATAAAACAGAAGTATCAAAAGAGACAGCAGCGCACTTGATAATTTCATCCTTCCCAGTGTTTATTGTCTGACATGATATGTAAAAAGGTAGTGTAGCTGTGGCAGCCATCTGCTGTTAAAAAAAATTAATAATGTTTGATTATGGAATGATTGGAGGTGGTTAGAAAGATGATTTATTTTATCTTTGATGTGGCAACTCCTCTAGGTTTTTCTCGATAGATAATAGGAATATGTAGACTATATAAATACAGATGACAGTAGCATTTAAAAACTACAGGGGCTCTCAGGTGAAATGAGAACAAAATCACTAGCAATTATCAAGGGTAATCAACCATTGAAGAGGAATATTGCATGAAATCACGTCCCAATTCGATGTCGGTGCTGCTCAATCCATCAGTCAATGCAGTATAGAGCGCATAGTGCATTCAAACAAAGGTTATGAGTACTGACATCACAGCATCTCACCTGGAACAGAGAAATTGCTATTGTACTGTGGAAGACTAGTGCTGTTTGGCTGGGGTTAGTTACGTCATGATACCATCTCTCTTTCTGTCTCTTGAGCAGAGAGTTGAATTTGTATGTGGAAGAGACTTCAGGAGGCTAAAAATCTAGCCGGTTGTGGGATATGCAAACTGATGATAGCAAGGGGGGCAACTGCTAGTTGTCTCTAATGCTCTGGCATTCTATATCATAAAAAGCACAAAAATTATTAAATTTAATTTTAATAGTTGATAACGAAGGTATTGTGTACATAATGTGTGAAAAATTAAAATTTTTAAGTTTATATATATGTTGTCAATATTTAAAAATTCCCAGGTGACTCATTCACTTTGGAGTATGTCTCACTAAACTATTCCTAACATTGAAGTCTAATTACAAAATGTCACTTTTATATTATTGATCCTTTGCTGATTTTTAGCCAGCTGATAATTAACCATCATCTGTTAAAACTGACAATGGCTCTAGTAATTTTGTTGTTATTGTTTGACCTAGTTAGTACAATTGAATTCTAATATACTTACCCATTATTATTACTAAATACTCTTGTTGCATACCAGTAACAAAATTCATATATAGTCAAAATGATTAGTGTTTTTACTTTGTTGAGGTTCATGCTTCCATTCAAGATTGTTATATTACGTGCTAATAGGAATATGGAATGGACAAACCCATGGATAAATAGTAACAGGTTTATTGTAGAAACCAGTACACCAAGCAAATAAGTAATAATTATGTGCACGGTCGTCGCAAGTCAGTACAGTTGTATGCGTGCTGCTATCGGAAGGCCGCTAGTCTCACAGATCCCAGCTCAACTCTGCTGTCCACTGTCCTAACAGATACTTATAGACAGTTACCCCCTATAGTGCCGCCACTCATGGTAGCAGGTTATTCAATCACATCAAGATATAAGTACAATAATGTTATAGCATTCAGCAAATACCAAAATTGGAAAAAAATTACAATAAGATGAAGATTGCATGAATGCAGATATATTTTAATGATAAACTCTTAAATATTTCAGTTAGTAAATTAATTCGCAAAACCATTCTATTTAGTCAAAAGATTTCTCCTTCATATGCTCGAGAGTTTTCTTAACTGCCAACAATTTATAGCTTATTTTTTAGCCTCTCTTAAGCCCAATATAGGGGGAGGCTCAGGATCAGAAAGAGATTCTTGAAGACATAATGAGGATAGAGGGCTTGGAAAACTTAACACTTACAGGGAATATTGAGGGACAAGAGATGAGAGAAAGTAGCAGGTCATATACATGAGAGATAGTAAGTTGTGGAGAGCCATGATTGCCTTGGCGGGATATGACACATAGAAGAAGAAAATTCATTTGTGTATAAGTGTAAGAATGTTTCAAGGGTTTAAGCAGTCTTTTGGTAGAATTGGTTAAGAGGTTGTTTCTAATAAATAGTAATATTTTAAAATAAGCTGATGAGTACCTCATAATGAATTCAGTTCTTTAAACTGTAATTATTTTTTTTTGTTCTAAAAAAAGAAGTTATCAAAATAAGAAAGTAGCAGCTGTTACAATCATTATCTATCTTAAAAATCCAAAAATATAATTACTATGAAAATAAGTAAAACATAAAGATACTTATATTGAATTTTTACTTTACATAGTATATATTTAGATTTTAGTAATTTTTTTATTGTTATAAAATTTTGATCAAGAGATTTTAGGAAACTCAAGAATAAGATTATTTTTTGGTTATTTGATTAGTTCAAAATATAAATATTGTTACTATAGTGCAACCCCCACATATGGCCACTTCCTGGTGCTGGGTACCTCATTCAACCACTTGTTCTTTCCTACCCATGAACAGGATGAGATATACCTAAACATGGACAGTGGAATTAGAACAATCTACCTCCATTGATTAAATAAAAGGTTTATTTTAAAGTTCCCCGCAGCTAAATAAACAGCCTAACATGCGAATTACAAATTGTAGATACCAAAATCAATCAAGTAAAAAAGTTTAAATATCTGGGATGTGTTTTAACAGAGGATGAAAAATGCAATGCTGAAATCCAAGGTCACATTGGTTTAGTGAAAGATGCCTTCCAAAAGCAAAGTATTAAGAAACAGGAAAATTTCCTTAGAAATAAAGAAAAGAGTACTGAACTGTAATGTAATATCTTATACAGCAATGAATGCTGGACAATAACATCACAGATGAAGAAGAGACTTGAAGCAACAGAAATGTAGTTCTACATAAGGATACTGAGGATACCATGAACCAAATATGCGAGCAAAGACAAAGTTTTAGAGAAAATAAAAACTCATACTTAGCATCAGAAAGAGGTAGTTGAATTTTCTAGGGCACATAATGTGGAAAGAGAGCTTAGAAAATGTGATACTCACAGGACATATTGAAGGTAAGAAGGACTAAGGAAAATAGCACATAACTTACCTAATGAGCTTCTGTAAATGGTTGCCGGAGAGGATTTAAAAGAGATAGGAAAAGGACAAACATTATTAAGAGTTACAAAGGAAAAGAAATTATGGAGAGCCATAATCACACACATCCTGAAGAGACATGGCATATACAAGAAGAATCTTATTCAAATTAATAAGCCCCTTATGAATTCCAGATGGTGCCATGGTCAAAACGTGATGACAACAAACATGAGAACAATAGTCTGCATGTAAATATTGATAATTCCTCATCCCAGAAATTAGCCATGTTGTGTTCAAGTTTGGGGTATGAGGAATTCTTAAATAAAGCTGGTTGAAACAACCTCAAGAGTGAAAAGGAAAATTATAAGAAGAAATTTACTCTAGGAGAGACAACAAACACTTGCTTGTAGAAACAATAATATAGAGTTTATTTATTGAAGGTTACAGTTATTTGTTTAAACTTTCTGTGGTGCTGTTGGGTACCTAAATATGGCTGGCTGGTGATTTAGTAGATGTTAGCATTATTCACAACATTTGGCAATAGTGAAGACTGGTGGCTGGTAGTTAGTTCACTATTCAATCAGGGAACTTTGATCTCATGCCTATAGACAAAGTTGGTCTCCAAATCTTTCATTTGTTTGTCCATCTGTAGACTTGGGAAAATTTCGTAGACTTAGAAAAATTTCTTCAGTTGACCAATTCTTCTCAGGTAGTATCTTGCAAGAAGAGGAGTGACGATGTCAACTTGCAGTATTTTCTCTAGCAATTGGACTGCAACTGCTGCCCCCCCCCAACACAATTCCTGTCACAACTACTCTACTGCATGACTGACTACCCCCACCTCATCACGCTACTTCAAGAGACAGATTTGGTTTGCTTATATAAAGATATCTCAGCTTGGCTGGGCGGGGGTTAGTCTGATCTATTATCAAATAACCCTAATTTGTCATTTTTCAAGCTTTTCCAAATTTGGCTTGCTCCAAAAATAAGTAAACATGTAATCATTGGTTGGAAAACTTCTTAAATACTGTTGCCATATCTAGTCAGGGGCTCCTGCTATATATCTCAAGATTCATGACAAAATTCAAGGAAGTGTCTGTGATGTAATTGATCCTGATCTAGCATCTCGACGTCAGTCACTTTTTCAATGACATGATGTGGCTTCCTTCTGTCTTTTCTACAAATATTTTCATGGCAACTGTTCCAATGAGCCTTTTCCCCTGGTACCTCAACTATATAAATTTAAGTATGGTACTAGTTTGGCAACTAGGCCACATTGTTTTACTGATGATCTAGGTAGATGAAACCACTATTTCTATTCTAAGTTTCTTTTTTGACATGTCTTGCCTGTGGAACTCCCTTTTGATTTCTTGCTTCCCTGATAAATTCAATCTTCCAAAATTCAAATTTAACATCAGTTGCCATCTTCTGTCTTCTTGAATCCTGTTCTTTTATTGTCCTTTCCTCAATCCTCCCCACTAAAGTCTTCTCATTCTCTTTCACTCCCTGCATCCTAGTGGCACTATCACCTAGCTTGGTGTGAAATGATTAAAAAAAAATAACCAACACTCATACTAGCTACATCACCAACCAGATTTTCTCAAATAATTAGCATTATCTGGTAAAATTATAATTTTCACAGCATTCAATTTTCCATTTACCCATACATTTTCAACCCACAATTTATTTCCCTATTTTTTTCAAGAGTTATCTCCTCCTGATAGAAAAAAATAATGATTGACAATAGCAATCCATAATTTTGTCCACAATGTAATCTTTGTTCAGCCTTCATCTGTCTAGTCTCACTTGGATTTCTGATCCATGATCATTTTGTTTCTTCAACAGTCTACTTAGAGATTTTAACTATTGAGATCATTCTTGTTTCTTTAGGATGAAAATTCTTTCTGCATTTTTCTCGAATTGATGATATCCAAACATCTGGCTTCTTTCTTGTCAATATCTTGTAAAGCATCAATTTATGTTCAAATCTCATTTTCTCCAAAATTGTTAGTTCAAAATAGCAAATCCCACAAGTAGAAAAAAAAAAATCCCAGAGTAGTTCAGGCATGCTAGTAAAATCCAAATTACCTAGCTTGGATATCTATACTTTTAATATCTATTTATCAAGTTAATTCCTATTTCAATTGGCCACCAGGTATAGATTTACATACTTTGTAAAATCCACACCATTATCTCCCAGTAACAGTTAAATTACTCTCTCAGTCACATATAATTTACCCTACTTGGTATTTCAATGACAGTAATCCCCATACAAACAATCCTGAATGTATAAATTTACTTGTAAAATCTTACCAGTAACACTACCAATACAAACATATCAGCCAACAACATAAAAAGTCTAGCAGTGAGTTTTAAATCAACAATCAAGTAAGTTAACCATGCCAAACTCATAATATATACGTTATTATGCTGAGTGTGCTAATTCTACAAGTGCTATGATTTTTTTTTATAAATATTAAAATGATAAGTGCATATTATTAAATTGAATAAAAATAATTTTTATTAAATTTGGATGCAATCTTCTTGAATTATTTTTTTCATCTTTAGTTTTAGTCTCCAGTTATCTTCTTAGCTTTGTAAGATTTTTAAATCTATTATTAAAATCAAATCAAATTAAGGTCAATCAGTTTTCATTCCTTTGTACTTGGATTCTTTAAATATTTCTGAAAGTCAGTGTAATCATATCAGATGACCTCATAACCTGGTTCCTGTGATAAAGTATAAGACTGTAAAATATAAAATCAGAGACATGGTAAATTAACTTAAGGTTTTTGTTTCATTTAACAACTAATTTGATGAGAGCATTTATATTGTAATGTTATCATTGTAAAGACAACACCAGACGAAATCATTTGTAAAATTATGTTATGATTTAGGAGATTTTCTTGGAATACTGATCTTCTTGTGAGGATGTAAAAAAAACTCTTTTCCTTTTTGGGTAGGTGCTTTTTTTTTTAATCGAGTTCACCTCAAGCAAGGCAGTAAAGTCACTAAGACACAAGGGGTTACTGGGTGTGGAAGAATTAGAAACAGAAACATTACTAATGAGCTAGGACCAAAAGAGTAATCAGGAGGACAGGAGATAGTGATTGACATTGCATTTAAATTTTTGAAGATTAAAGTTGGCTGGAAAACATGGAGCCGGAAGGGAGTTCCACAAGCAAGTGGTGCAAAGAAAGAAACTGTTAGCATAGAATTTACGTTTACATCTAGCCAACTCAACTGTAAATTAATGAGACCTTGTTGCCAGTTTAGTACTGTGCTTAAATTAAAAAATCTAGGTACCATAGTGATGATTTCATCTGAACAATTACTGTGAAAGTATTTATAAAAATGGCACAAGGAGGCAACCTTACAGCGTGGGGAAGTGACTGAAGCCAAGCCACCGGATCAGGACCAATAATATTGCTGATTCTTCTTTGGATTTTATCAAGGAGCTCAAGGTAAATAGCAGGGGCACCGGACCATATGTGGCAGCAACATTCTAAGCATGGACGAATGATAGACCTATAGATATGTAGGATAGATTCCAAAGAGAAAATTTGTCTCACACAACACAGAGAACTGACTTTGTTAGCTGCTGACTTAGCAATGGATTTAATTTATACGACTTTTTGTCATCTGGTTTTCCGACATGTGCACATCCTAAGCTAAAGTAGGTTGACCGCCTGTTTACATGTCAGGGCAGCCAATGACATCATTTGAGGTTCAATTTTACTCTAGGGAGTTATGAGGTTACCTTCAAGGTCAACTTTCTGATGCACCTCGTTCTTCTGGTGTGACATTGAGTGCAAAACTTACTTTGGTATATCTCAGAGTGAGCCCACTTACATATTGGCAACACTACAGAGCAACTCTTTTTAAAACAAAGGTTCTTTATATCATCCACTTTTTCCATTGTCTACCATTGTGGCATGCCAGTAATGAGACATTTCTTGTAAGATATCTGGTCATGGAACAGAGTAAAGGTAAATAAAAATTCATGCTTTTCCTGAATTCAAAGATAACATCTCAGTCAAAAATGAAACCCAGGTTGCAGATTCTTTTTCACTTACCAATAATCCTTACCGTATCCAGAAGATATGCCGTAAACATTTTTTACATAGGAAACTTTGCCGTATAGGATTTTTGCAATAAGACAATTTTGCCAATTTTTTTTTCAATGCCCTTACCTTGAACATCCCTTTTGGGGTAACGTTCCATTTAATATGTGAAGTACTTTTTTATCAAGTATATATGGATGTCTTATTTACAGGGTCAAACATCATGCTTTGATCAGATATTTTATATTGAAGTCGGTTGCATAATCAAATTGTAAATTTGTTTGAAATAATATATATTGCTTGAGTGAGAATTATTGACGGACTGATGTTATGTTACCAGAAAGTTTAACATTAAGCATGAAATCTGAAATTGCGTGACGTAGGTTCTGGTGTCAAGTGGAAATGTTTGCGCTCCTCACTGACGAGGATGAATGATGCAGGATTTTGGTCCTATAACTTCGCTTATTGAAATATTTAAATCAAAGTAACACTAATGTGAGCCAGGTATACTTGATAACAAGGTACTTTGCATATTAAAAAAACTATGGCAAAATTGTCTTACAGCAAAAATCCTATAAAGCAAGCTTTCCCATGACAAAAATTCCTGAGGTGAGTTTTACTATGGCAAAGATGTTTACAGTGAATGTTCCTAGAACCAATCCTTACATTACCCAGTACCTCTTACAGTTGCATGGAAGCTTTGATATTGTTTCTAGGTAACTGTCATTTATGCTATCCGATTATACAAGTGTATGTATTGAATGTTTTCAAAGGTTGAAGGTCTTGGTAGTTAATTAACTTGATAGGTTGCTGTTGATACAACTTTAATTCAGACTGAGAAAAATTTTAAATGTGTTTATGGAAGGATTTTAAAAAGGTAGTGAAAAAATAAAAGTGGATCAATAAATCCATAGGCTAACACAGTTGAATGTTTTGATCCGAAATGTTCACTGCTTGACATCCAATCCGTGTGATTAATGTGCAAGTGTTGATTGAAGTGCATCAACCAAAAACAGATTATATTGAAAAATACATATTTGTTTTGTAAAGTAATTTTGATCTGAAGTTTTCACTGTATAATGTGTAACTAATGGAGAAGTGTTGATTGAAATCCATTCCAGAAAATAAGTCAAAGTGGAAAGCAAAAAAATGTTTATAATAGGATAATAGATGTAAAAAATACTGATTTTATAAGAGGATTAGGTAAAAAATATACAATCAGGAATTTTTTAAACTTAACATCTAATTCATCCTCCCCATTTTTAGTTTGTGGTTTTATGCCTGCCTTGTTACTATATAGTTCCAAATCACTACACAAGAGTCAAGCATATATTCATTATTTATAATTATACCTACATTTCTATTTTATAATTATACCTACATTCCTACTTTATAATTATACCTACATTCATACTTTATAATTATACCTACATTCATACTTTATAATTATACCTACATTCATACTTTATAATTATACCTACATTTCTATTTTATAATTATACCTACATTCATACTTTATAATTATACCTACATTCATACTTTATAATTATACCTACATTCATACTTTATAATTATACCTACATTTCTATTTTATAATTATACCTACATTCATACTTTATAATTATACCTACATTCATACTTTATAATTATACCTACATTTCTATTTTATAATTATACCTACATTCATACTTTATAATTATACCTACATTCATACTTTATAATTATACCTACATTTCTATTTTATAATTATACCTACATTCATACTTTATAATTATACCTACATTCATACTTTATAATTATACCTACATTCATACTTTATAATTATACCTACATTTCTATTTTATAATTATACCTACATTCATACTTTATAATTATACCTACATTCATACTTTATAATTATACCTACATTTCTATTTTATAATTATACCTACATTCATACTTTATAATTATACCTACATTCATACTTTATAATTATACCTACATTCATACTTTATAATTATACCTACATTTCTATTTTATAATTATACCTACATTCATACTTTATAATTATACCTACATTCATACTTTATAATTATACCTACATTCATACTTTATAGTTATACCTACATTTCTATTTTATAATTATACCTACATTCATACTTTATAATTATACCTACATTCATACTTTATAATTATACCTACATTCATACTTTATAATTATACCTACATTTCTATTTTATAATTATACCTACATTCATACTTTATAATTATACCTACATTTCTATTTTATAATTATACCTACATTCATACTTTATAATTATACCTACATTCCTACTTTATAATTATACCTACATTCATACTTTATAATTATACCTACATTTCTACTTTATAATTATACCTACATTCCTACTTTATAATTATACCTACATTCATACTTTATAATTATACCTACATTCATACTTTATAATTATACCTATATTCAATTCCCATTTTGTAACATATAATTAAAATTTGTAATATAAATCAGTCTTGATATTTTTAAAACTGAAGGAATTTTGTACATTTTCTTTCTTTAATAATAAAGAGTTACAATAGTAAACAGCACCATGCTCACTTGTTTTACCATAGAGACGATTCCTTCATATCTTTATAAGATCTTTTTAGTCTATCTCTAAAATTACACATCTTCAACATAAGCTTCAGTTAATTCTGTATCATTATAAGAAGTGTTGCACAATTTTTAATTATGTAAGATAGCATTTACCCCTCATATTATTCATATTCAAATAATATCATATTAATAAGTTTTCTAATTCATGACCTGTCTTTATGCTTGCTTTTTATCTTGCAGCAAAACCATGTCATGCTCTGGTAACTCCTGATTTTGGTAAAGTGTTACCACCAAGATGTCTCTATTCAGATGGACATGATTTGAAAGCAGGTACCAAATGTAGAGTCAGGTGCTTAAAGGGCTACAAAATACATGGTTCCAAATTGCGTGTTTGTCAGGAAAACGGCACCTGGTCTGGAGAGGATGTTGTATGTAAAGGTAAGAAACTTGATTCTTCTTTGGCTTTTTCTGTTCTCAACAATATGCTAAACTGTTTTAATCAAGATCTCTTTCTGATTCACAAATACATTTCACTAGTCATGTTGGCTGTATGTGGGCGCTAAGAAAGCAACACTGAAAATAAAAAAGTTGTTTTCTACGTGGGTGCTCTGAGCATCACATCTGGCCCTCAAAACAACCCCCCCACCAAATCTAAAATACAATAGTCAATCACTAATGTTGCCATCAAAAAAAAAAAAAGAAAAAAAAGAGAGTCTGAGAGCCTGCACCATAGATATAAAAATGCATGCCTTACTGACAACAGACAGTTTGGCTCAACACCTTGTCAAAAGTTTGCCAGCCCATCCACACACCACACTGGTGTCGATTTCAATCCTGAAGATAGATGGATCAACCCTGCCAATGACAGCCCACTTGTACTACCACACAGATTCACTAATCCTCTCCAGGCCTCTCTCCTGACACCAACCGTCACCTTGGTCAATTGATCTGCTACCCTCACCCAGCCCTTAACCTTATTGCTTCCCTTACAATGGCAACTAAAGAACCATATATCATCAATTTTGCCACCTTTTCACATAACTATGTCTATATTCTGAAAATTGATCAATACAAACTGTTGAAACTTTATTCCTTCTTTGTTCTGTCCTTTGTGGCCATACACACATTGTAACAAATATATAAAAAAATTAATGTTTCCACTAATTTCAGGCAATTAACAAACTGACTGACAATTGTGAGATCAGACTTGTTAAAATGCTGAGTGTTTTTTATACAGTCTCATATAAAAGAAAGAAAACTGACTTTAAACTAAAGGAAAGAGCATTCTTTTTAAGTGAATCTATATTGCTTTATACCAATTTGATAAAGATCTAAAAATATTTCCAATTCCTTCCTTTTTATAGTCATAGTATTTAATTGAGTGTCTATATCTCTGAGATGAGGTCTGAGGATTACTTGCATTATTTTCAATATTTGGATTGTTATCCTCATCTTCATTGTCATATTCACAATGTTTTGGCTGCTGTACACACCAGCCTTCTTCAGGTAATTGGAATTTCGAACCAAATCCTTTAATTCGTCAACCAGGTCAGATTGTTCTAGTTCCATGCGCTATGCCTCCTCGTCTCAGTTATTTCCCTTTAACTCAACTTGCCAAGGTTTTTGACTCACCATTACTGTAGCCTGGCACTGAACTCACAACTCTTTGGGTCCAGTCACCGGATCTAACCAACGTCTTTATCCACTGGGCCATGCCAGTAAATAAAGACATCTTTATCCACTATCTTTATCTAGTCACTGGATCTAACCAACGTCTTTATCCACTGAGCCATGCCAGTAAATAAAGACATCTTTATCCACTATCTTTATCTAGTCACTGGATCTAACCAACGTCTTTATCCATTATCCTCCAGGATGCATGGAAGATGAGGATAACAGTCCAAATAATGTAAATAATGCAAGTATTTAATTGTTTTTGTTAAAATTAAAGAGTTTAAAACTCAGAATACATATATTTTTATGAACTTTCAATTTGCATCCAACATTTACATATAAATAAATACTTGTGTTTGATTAAAGCTTTGTAGTAACTTAATTTTTCCTTTTGAAATAAAACATATAAGTGAAAAGATATTGGATTAGAAATTGCCATAGCAACTTCATATACCCGTTTATTTACCCTGAGATTATCAACAAACCATTTTTGTATTTTCTTTTAAAATAAACAAATATCAGCCTTTTAACTTTGGTAAGACAACAGTATATTGTTTATTTTATCCTTTTTTATTTCTGTTTTGTTTTCTATTGTCCACATTGTGTCATTGTTTCGAAGGTAGAATGTGTTTTCAATTCAATAATAAATTCTGAATCTAAACTATTAAAGCAACTGATTTGTTTTATGACACTTTGTAGAAAGAGAAGGTAGAATTGTTAATTTAAGGTCTAATTTCTTCCTGCATACTGCATTTTTATGAAAATAGATTTATGATTTAGATAAATTTGAGTATTCAATGTTCAATGTAAATGTAACATTTTATATCATATCAACTTAACACACCAAACGTTTGAATTAGATAAAAATTATGTATTTTTTATGTTCTAAAAAAGTATGTTTCTATTTCTTCAACATTGACTGTAAGTGAACAATAAAATCATTAAATAAGAAAGAAAAAAATTGAAAATAAACTTAAGATTTTCTTTTCAAAGGTGATACTTAGAAGCTAAATTCATGTTTCCAAGATAAATGGATGACTGAACAGGGTTTAGGAGAGGTAACAGAAAGGCAAAATTTACTAAGAGCTACAAAAGACAGGAAATTGTGGAGAGTCATGATTGACAACATCCTGGAGGGACATGGCACATAGAAAAAGGATTATGTTCATTATCTTTTATGGATTATTTCTTAGCTTCTTTGGATGAATTTTTCACTTTATGTAAAGTTGGTGTTGGACAAAAAGGAGCCTTCTTCAGATAAGACCAGAAATTTTGGCAGGTACAAAAAAGTTGTATTCAGATCACATAAAACTTTTAAGAAAGGTATTTTAGTCTCTCTCTATTTTTTCTACATTCAACATCATCACTTGATAAGACACCGGAGGTGTTGAAACAAAATGGCTATTTTTGTAGTGATTTTATAACATATTTATGTTATAATTTTTAAATAAACGATTATATATATATATATATGTAATGGCTGGCTACTCATTTTCTGGGTACACCAGCCAGCTATGGAAGCTTTCCAATCCCTGTTGCAGACGCATGCTCAGGCATATTTGTAACATCACAAACATTCAAAACTTAAAATTCAAATCAACCTGAAATTATCTCAAAAAGGATTCTGAATTTCAATTCATTTCTTTCATTCTTAATAATGACTGAAACCATTTGGATATTTAGAACCTTTAAACAAACCAACATGAACTATGGGCAGTTTTTATAAACCTTTAACACAAAGATAGAGAAATTAATCTATCAACAACAAAATCTGTCAGATAGTGTCAACAAATGACAAAGCAGAAAAGTGTCTAGTGACACAATTTGTTCAGAATTTACGTCTTCAGACAACGAGTTTATGGATGAAACCAATCCTATATACAAAAAGAGAAAAGTACAATAAATATGGACTACAGTATACATAGAAAAGTTAATGATACAGAGATGCTCAAATTTTAAATTTTGATGTACAATATATCTAAATTTCAAACTTAGCCTTTCTCATTCAGAAAATAAATGTGATAAAAAGCTGAATAATTTAGGACAAGCTTAAAATTTACATGCATCAGAATTCAAAATTTAAATGTTGAGCATCATTTTATATATACACTAATATTGCTTAAATTAATTTTAGATTTAGTTATATATTAGACAAATTATATAAATAAATATTAGTAACAATGAATAAATATACAGTCCCTCTATAAGTATTGGAATGACAAGGCGAGTTCCATTGTTTTTGTTCACTGAAGACATTTGCATTTAAGATCAAAAGATGAAAATGAGACAAGAGTTCAGAACTTCAGCCTTTATTTCCTGGTATTTACATTTAGCTGTGTTAAACAGCTTAGGACATACCACCTTTTGTATCAGATCACCCTAAATGTAGGTGAGCAAAAGTAAAGGAACAGATAGTTTTAAAGTCAATAACATTTAATATTTGGTTGCATAAACCTTGCTTGCAATAACTGCATCAAATCTGAAACGCATTGACATATCCCCAAACTGTTGCATTCTTCATTTGTGATGCTTTTCCAGACTTCTAATGCAACCATTTTCAGTTCTTGTTTGTTTCGAGGGTTTCTTCCTTCAGTATCTTCTTCAGGAGATGAAATGCTACTGTTTTACTGGGTATAGTCTGATGATTCACTTGACCAAGTCTAAAACCCTCATTTGTTGTGTTGTCCTGCTGCATGATAAACTTCCTCCCGGTTAGTTTGGAGGCATTTCTCTGTAAATTGGCACACAAAATGTTTCATAGACTTCTGAATTCATCCAGCTGCTATCATCATGAGTTACATCATCAATAAATATGAATGAGCCTGTTCCAGAAGCAGCCCTGAAAGCCCAAACCAAGACACTACCTCCATCATGCTTAACAGATGAGCTTGTATGCTTTGGATTATAAGCAGATCCTTTCTTTCTCCGCCCTTTGGCCTTTTCATCACTTTGGCAGAGATTAATCTTGGTCTCATCAGTTCATAAAACTTTCTTCCATAACTTTTGTCACTCATCTCTGTACTTCCTTGCAAATTCCAATCTGGACCTTTGATTTATACAGTTAATAAGTGATTTACATTTTGTGGTATATCCCCTGCATTTCTGCTCTCAAAGTCTTCTTTGAATGGTGGATTATGAAACTTGAACTGTGGAGGTTATTGGTGAGGTTACTGACTGTTATTTTGGGGGTTTTCTCCCACAGCTCTCACAATGTTTCTGTCGTCAACTATTGTTGTTTTCCTTGGTTACCATGTTCTATGTCTGTTCAGTACACCAGTAGTTTCTTTCTTTCTCTGGACATTCCAAATTGTTGTTTTCGTTATGCCCAATGTTTGTCCCATGGCTCTGATCGATTTTCCTTCTTTTATCAGTTTCAAAATGCCTTTCTTATCTCCCATAGACATTCAAATTATTTTATCCTTTTTAACAAGAAATGCAGTCTTTACTGGGGAAACCCAAGGCTAAAACCAAGAGTAGTCATTCAGAGCTACTTAATGTTTAAACAATTAATTTAAAAGGCAACGGCTGGACAACAAGCAACAAGCTATGTGTTCCAATAGTTTTGCTCACTTGAAAAATGGGTGGGTTCAAACAAAGAATGGTATCTCCTAAGTTGTTTAACACATCTAAATGTAAATACCATGTAATAAAACTGAAATTTTGAATTCTTGTCTCAAATTCATTTTTTGATCATAAACCCAAATCTCTTCAGGGAAAAACAAAACAAAGGAATTGGCCTTGCCATTCCAATACTTTTGGTGGGAACTGTGTATGTATATATATATATATATATATATATATATATATATAGCTTATTAGGCATGAATTTGAATAAGATGAACATAATATAGCCAATATAAATAGTTGATATTTATAATAAAGTTTATTTATTTAGTACGTTATATATATCAACATAGTGAAAAATATGTTTATCATAAAATATATAGATATACATGCTATATATATTGTTTAAAGTAGGGAAGGAGTGATGGGTATCAGAGATAGAGTGGTTATAGATAAAGGTAGTGTTGACTTCTATGTCTACACTGTCTATATCTATATTTATCTGTGTGTATCTGTATGCATGCACACACACACACACACACATTATATATGGAATTATGGACTCTCCCGTCATTTTTAGCATATGAGTGTCTTTCAGTTCAGTTTTTATGCTTATGTTTCATATGAGACAACAATCCTGCACAGGATTTGCAAACAAGTCCACACAAGGAATGTACTGATGGTTTGTCTGTCATATGGGCTGATGTATTAGCCTGAGATTTAGTGTTGGTTTTTAATTCTCTCAGATACTTGAGACGATTCTATTCAAAGTTAGTTACACCTTGGTAGCAAGTGTTTCTCCAGTTGGCTCAGTTTTCAACAGCAAGTTTGAACTCCCCTATAGGAATGTTTGCAGCATTTAAGTTGTATTTGAATTTGTCCTTGAAGCGGAATCAAGGATGGCCTACATTACACTTACTATGAAAATTGTTGGCTATTTCATGTGGATTTTTGGCATCCGATCATCACTCATTCTGATGACATGACCAGCCCATCTAAACTGTGATTGCATCAGAAAGGATTCAATACCACCGACGACACATTTGATGAAAAGATCAAGGTTAGAGATTTTGTCCTGGTGTGTATAACTGAACAAAGACACCATTATTTTATCCATATATTATATACATATCAAGAAAGTATACGTAGCCTCTCATCATGCTATATATATATATATATACATATATATGAATGTGTGTGTATATATATATATATAAAATATATATATATATGAATGTATATATATATATATATATATGAATGTATATATATATATATATATATATATATATATATATATGAATGTGTGTATATATATATATAAAATATATATATATATGAATGTGTATATATATATATATATATATATATATATGAATGTGTGTATATATATATATAAAATATATATATATATGAATGTGTATATATATATATATATGAATGTGTATATATATATATATATATGAATGTGTGTGCATATATATATATATGTGTGTGTATATATATATATATATAAAAGGAGAGAGAGAGATAACAGGAATACTTTAGAAGATATAACTTAAATACTTGTAAATACTTAAATGCTTGTAATATTCTTCAATTGATGAGTTATCTTGATAAGTTAAGATCTAAAGTTTATCTCGTTGAAAATGTATTAAAGATTAATTAGACTAAGTCAGTGTTTACTTTTACCCAAGTCAATAAATAATCAATCACTGAATTAACTTGAGTCTGCAAAACTTTTAGTGCTTGATATCAGTTGTAATCAATATCATTTAATTAAAAGACAAACTGACTCTCGACATTTAGGTGTATACAGATTCACAGTTAAGAAGCTGCTAACCTTTATCTTCTCATGTCAGTGATAAACGGACTGCGAGGAATTCTAAAAAGGAAAGAAGTTTCCATCAATAATACTGAGTTGGTCAGAAATTGCCACCAAACGTATCAAGGGATTCAAAGCCAATCTGAAAGGAGCAGAGTTTTATGACTGATATGGAAGAACCCGACTTTGCCACAGAATTTACTTAAAAATGTAGGAATTTGTTTACTTTAGACAATAATAACATATAAAAAATATAGTGTTAGGCAACTTTTGAAGAAAATACAAATGTCTTTCTGTTTTGATAAATTGAATCCATTTCATTTTTAACTCACCCTGCTGGGAGTAACCATACAAGTGTGTGTGTGTGTGAGAGAGAGAGAGAGAAATACATTATTCAATAAATAAAATTCATAATTAGTAAGATTGTTTATATGTTCTTTAAGGTTCTTTTTGGGTGATCATGGCTCTCCATGACTTCCTGTCTTTTGTTGTGTTAAGTAACCTTTGCCCCTTTATCATCCCTCTTTGTAACTAAGTAGTTTCCACCTGCTACTCTTGCTTTCATTACGCCTTGTCAGTGTTAAATTCTCCATGCCTTCTTTCTTCATTATATGTTCCAAAAATTTCAGCTGTCTCTACCTGATTTTTAGTACTAGTTTCTTTGTACTTACTATTTTCCTTAAAACTTCCTTATTACTCACATGTTCTGTCCATTATCCAAAATTCACTGCTATAGAGAAGATGAGCTTAAAAATCACTGCTATAGATGAGATAAAAAATATATTTAAAATAACTGTTTTAAATAAATTTTTGAAAACAATGAAAATTAAACTAAAATTATATTCTATAAATTGTGAATGAATACATGAAAACCAAAGTATGAAGAATTTTGGCTGGCAGACTAGTCAACTGGTGCAGAGAGTTTAGTGCTCACTAAATACCTCACTACTGTTGTCTTATACCGGACTAAGTTAAGTAAGTGGAAGACTATATCCTAATTTAAGTAAACTTTCCTGTCACATTAAATCTGTCCGGAAATTATCCAACTATTTAACATCAAGAAAAATAGCCTACCTAGGGCAATGGGGCCTTAGTCCACTTGAAGTACTCTAATTATCCTCATGTCCATTCCAATTCTCAAAACAATCTTTCAATATTACCATCAGCTGTCATGTCACAATCTCCTTAATCTTACCCACAGTCTGAAATCTCTTTTTCAGCAGTGATTTTCGTTTTGGATTATATAGGAGAGGAGCTGACATACCTTGGTGATGCATTGTCTTGTCAAAGACTCTGCATGTGATATGAAGAATGGACAAAGCAGATTTTCATCTCTATCTATAAAAGGCAGGATGTGTGTGTGTGTGTAACGAATGCACGGCCTCAATTTTCGACAGATTTGCACCAAGATTTACATGCACATGCTCCAAGTTAGCAGATATGCCAAGACCAACTTTGCATTTCCCAACGATTTTTTCATGCTTCTATGGTAGTTTTCATGTAGTTTGCGGCCATTTTCTACTGGCCATAGTGAGAGCCTATAGCTGGCTGCCACGAATAGGCAGGAAGATTCTATTGGCCAGCATGAAAGCCAACAGCTGACTGACACAAATGTTAACTAGCATGCTAGCATGCAAAAAAAATATCAATATCTGCATTCGTCATAAGTGGGAAAAATTTAAATCTACATGGCACTTTACTCCAATTGGCTCATTCGCTTGCTTAAACTCAACATTGATTCTGATTCCGCAGAACTGGGTTGGGTGTGAAAAAGTATTTGTTGCTAACATTCTTTTTTCATTCGTTTTTTCCAGTTACGAGTCCTTTTTTAAAGCTGATCGTTTTGTGTTCATTTTGTTTAGTTCTTTTTTCATAACAGATTTAATGTTTAGTATAGAGCTTAGAAAAAATTTGCAGTGTGAGATAGGCAAGAAGTAAGGCATGTAGCAACATCAGCATGGCAAAGGGCACTCCTTTAAAGGCAAGTAAGGGCAAAAATATTTTAAGTCAAGTGATAGCGATTACTGTATGAGTCGTACAATTTTTTAATCAAGCACGGGCAACGCCAGGCCATGCTGCTAGTGATGAATAACAAGTTATACAGAATACAAACTCACCCAATGCAACTGAGTAACCCTATGAGAGAGTGCCTGTGAGCACATGTGCAGTACAATCCCTTCTGATTTGTTACCAAGTTAAAATCAAGTCAACACAACTGGTTCTTGAGATATTTAGAATGGCTTGATACTTTCAGGAGATATCAGAAATTAATTTTTCAGTAGGAAGAATACTTTCAGATTTATTAAATCAGTTGGAAACTTGGGCAGAATTAATGAGAACAGATATTTAATAAGCATTGTCTTGAATCTAATTAAAATTTACTTGCCATTATATCCATTATATTTTCATTTATATTAAACTCAGTGGAAAATTTTTCTGTCTTCTCTTGATATTTGCTTGTGATGAAAACAAGTCAACTTCTTGTTTTAATGTCATTCATTTTATCAATGCAAAAATTTGTATTTTCCTATTATATTTTACAGTTTGTTGATCTTTTGTGTTGTAAAACTTTGTAAGATTAAATTTTGTTATTATGAATATTATTATTATTTTTATATTACATAAATAGTAGAATATTTTAATATATAAACAGTAGAATGTTGGTTTCTATAAAGAGTTTTCTAACAAATTATACTACAGATAAATGAATATCAGCTAAATGTTAAAATTTTATCAGGATCTATATTATAATAAAACAACTTCTGTTCATGGCTGTATTTGTTTCTGTAACATATCAAAGAAAAAATGACAAACTTGAAGAATAAAGTAATTTCCAGTACAATTTGCAGCTTAATAATAATAATAATAATTTTGAATCTGCAATCCTGCTCACCCCAATAGTAATGATCCAAATTTTGTATGTTTGTTAATAAAGTAAAAAGAAAATCATTGAAAGGGGGAAAGAAATTAAAATATTATTAACTTATACATGAAATAATGATATCAGTGAAATAACGACATCTTGTAAAAAAATTACTACATATTTTTGAGAGAAATACTAATTTTGTTTTTTTATAATATAAATGTATTATTTTGGTATCTGTCTATATTTATGAGATGAGGTATTATGTACATTATTTACATTATTCGGGATATTGTCCTCATCTTTGTTGCCATATTTATTACGTTTATCTCCTGCTAATTCACCTCTCCAAGTTCTTCACTGCCTTAACCAGGTATTGAACTCACACTGTCACTGGATCTAACCAATGCCTTTATCCACTGTGCCATCTGTCCTTAAGTCAGTGGAGAATTTGGAGAGGTGAATTAACTGGAGATAACTGATAAATGACATCCATTAAACATGGTACGTGGATCTATAACAGTCTACCCCAGTGAGCAAAATAAAGGGTTCAGTTCAACATTTCAACTACCTGAAGAAGGCCGGAGTGTACAATGGCCAAAACGTTGTAATAAATATGGCGACAAAGATGAGGACAATAGTCCGAATAATGTATTATTTTATACAAAAATAATTAATCATTTTTTTCAATCATGAAATTGCTCACATTTTATTACAAAAATCATTTTTTTCTAAGTTCTAAGCATGTAACTTAAAAATTCTTTAACACGAGATGCCTGTTTATTACTATATAAGTAAATTTATATGTTATTGGTGTTTGGTTAATTACATAATAGTCTTCCCTTATTTATTTGAAAAGAATGATGATAATATAAACTCTATAAATAAAAAGTAATTTGATTTAGCCTTTAAGTACATTTTAAGATAGGGAACCAATTTTATTACATTTATCATTTTTCTTTAATTTATCAAATATTTTTCTCTCATATTTAATAATCCATTCCAAAATGTCTGCATAAACAAGTGTGAGGCTTATCACACACACACACACACACATATTTATTTCAGCAAAGACATTGAAGACACCTAGACATTAAAAAAACTTTTAAGTGATGGACTTATTTTAAGTTATCATAATTTGAATAAATCAAACTTTCTGAACTGATTCGCCAACTTCTAAAATCAAATTAGTCAAGTCCATTTTGATGAAATAAAAGAAGAAAAAGAAAAAGAAAAATCCTAACAATTCAATCAATATAAATCATAATCTTTTAGTTATAAATGACATACTTGGAAAATGCCAACCTGGGAGGTAACACCAAAATGAAGAACTCAATTTCATATTCTGTCTTGGAAATTACATCCTACGGCAAAAAGGGCGTCAAACATCAAGAATGAGTAAATTACCATGTGATACTAAATACAATAATAACAGCAAAAGTTAGTAGCTTAAAAAATCTTGGCACCTACTTAGTAAACCAAAGCATAGAATCTTACTAATCATTTTGACCATTATCATTACTGATAATATCTTGTTATTATTACTTTTCTTCTATCTTTATTTTTCTATTTAATATTATGGAAATGATACTTGGAATATAATTTCTAAATTGAAAATAAAAGTAATAAGTAAAGTTAGATTTGCTTATGTGATGGTTGAATAGTTAGCTCAGTGGTTATTACTCTGAATTGGTTATCATGAGGCCACAGTTTAAATCACCAGGATGTCAGTTTGGGCATTATGATGTCTAGTACTTACTGATAGTAGTTTAAAAAGTCATTTTGACACTCGTATCCTTAGGAAAGCATAAATCCAAACCTCCTTGTGCCCTGTGCCAGGATATCTTGATGGGAGAGAAAAGAGGGGTTCAGAGATGAAACAAGAACCTCCTCCTCACCCTCCGATTATTATCAGACAATAACAGCAAAATGGTTGCTCCAGTGATAAAAGCTTTTTTTTTTCCTTTTGATTGAGGAGAATAAGTTTTATGATATAGACTTCTGGTTTGCAACTTAGAGATAGATATTCGTATGGATAGCGATATTTGTAAGATGTTCAGTGCTTATGAATTCTGTGTGTGTCCGCGTATCAGATTAGCCATGTACTACTGTTGAATAATAAAGTGGGAAAATGCAAAGAAAATCTTGAGAATACTGACAAAAATCCCCATTTCATTTTGATGCATAGCAAAAAAAAAAAAAGTTTAAAACCTTGAGATAGTGTTAGTCTAGCTTCAGTAGGTGTTTATAAAAAGTATATATGTTAACATATAAGTATCAGCTTAAAATTACGGTCGAGAGATAGAATGCTAGTCACACAGACCATTGCTAATGCCTTCAGTCCTGACAGTCTGCTCTGATAAGCCCTTGAGTAAAAACAACCTTTTTACTTTTATGCTGGCGTTTTATTAACAACTCAACCTTGGCACACCTGACTAAACTCAGATTATTATCCGAAAAAGAGGAAATATATCAAGAGGCCCCAAGAGAAAACAGAGCCTGCATCAACATGGATCTGGCATCCCACAGAAAATCAAAATCTGGTGTTATCATGAGGTACTACTGTAGTGCACTGGGTTAGTTATAATGATGCTTTGGGTCTAAAAGTATGCATGATACCAGTGTCATTGCCTGATGAAGATTTTGTTACCTTAAAGAAAATTTGCTGCCAAAATAAACATGGCGACAAAGATGAGGACAATAGTCTGAATAATGTAAATAGTGTACATAATACCTCATCTCAGAAATATAGACAGATACTGAAAGGCTGAATCATTGTAATGAATATGGCGACAAAGATGAGGACAATAGTCCGAATAATGTAAATAGTGTACATAATACCTCATCTCAGAAATATAGGCATACTATATTCTTTTTTTCTTGTTTTATGTATCCTATATTGTTTCAGTATGAATTTAGTATGAACAGGGAATAAAGTGAAATAGCCCGGTTGTATATTAATCTTAGGGGATTTATAGATTATAGCACTTCCAATGCATCTTTGAGTTAATTATATGTGCTTTTTATTAAAATGCTTTTGCCAGATTGAAAATATGATCATTAATGTTTCAGTACACTGGGTGCATTGCTTAATTTTAAGCGCATTAATTCTATTCTTTAAATCTTTAGACATTTTGCCAAAATATTTTTCAGAACATGTTTATTTTCTATTTGCTTCAGATGTAAAATTAACTTTCTGTTTTCTGATTAAATTTTAACTGTTTTTGAAGTGTTTATGATAATTCTTATAATTTATAATTTTTTAATAATTATAAATTAGCACATTTTATTTCAAGTTCATTAGTGATGGAGATTTTATTTAATATAATGGGCTTAGCTTATATATATAAATATGAATATACAAGATCACACTTTGAGTGCTTGTGTTCATAAAACAGTGCTCAATGTAATACAACAGAGCTATATTGATAAATATACATATTCTTCACTGGTAGCATGAATTGAAGTTTCATGTACAATGCAATCTTCAGGTGCTGGGTAGAGACTGCTCGTTACATAATTAAAATTTTAATAAAAATATTTGGTTAATGCAATGCTGGCACAGTCCATATATTATGAGGGGATTATTGGTTTATTTTAAAAATATATATTGCATTTAAAATAGATGGAATTTTTATTTTATATTTAAAATAAACAGGGACTAATATTTTATATATATATCTATCTATCTATCTATCTATCTATCTATCTATATATATATATATATATATATATATATATATAGTTTTAAGGTGTGCTATATCTATATCTATAAACAGCATTCTGTTAGTGTGTCTGTGTGTTTGTCACCTTGTTACCTCATCCTGAGCAAACTGTTTGTCCGGTTGGCATGAAAATTCACACATAGATCGGAAATATACGGCATTCATACTTGATGTCTTCGGATTTTTCGATTGTTCCTTCGATTTTGGAAAAAATCAATAAAACCGATAGGGGGTCGAATATTGATTCGAAAAAAATTCATCAGTTTTTCAGTGATAGTTTTCACAAATTACAAGTGATATCCACCAAACTCATGTTGAGCAATGTCCTTACATATAGTTTTGAGGTGCTGTTGTTTGTTTTTAAAAATTGATATCAGTTATCGGGAAAAATCGATAAAATCGATCACTTTGGGACATTCGATTCAAATCCAATGTAGCTGATTTTTGGTTCTGTTTTTCGCAAACTATAAGGAATTTTCACGAAAATCATGTTGAGCATTAGTTTTATCAACAGTTATTAGTTGCTGACCTTTTTCTTCAATATCAGTATCAATTATCGGAAAAAATCGATAACATCATGCCACTTTTGACTTCCAATTCAAATCCAGTCAAGCTGATTTTTGGCTATTTTTTTCACAAATGGTGAAGAATTTCCACCAAAATTACGTTGAGCATTGTTTTTATCAACAGTTATGAGGTGCTGACATTCATTTTCAATATCGATATCAATTACTGGAAAAAATCGATACAATTGATCAGTTTGGGACTTTCGATTCAAGTCCAGTCTAGCTGATTTTTGGCTATAGTTTTCGGAAATGGTGAAGAATTTTCAGCAAAATTCCCATTGAGCATAGTATTTACTGACAGTATTGAGGTGCTGACTTTCGTTTTCAATATCAGTTTCAATTATCAGATAAAAATCGATGAAAATATACCCCTTTCGGCTTCCCATTCAAATTGAGTTTACCTGAATTTGGCAATGTTTTTTGCAACTTGCTTGGGATTTTGATTAACTTTATCAGCTTTAGTTGTGACAATTAAAAACTTTTGCCCTGTGAGCTCCTTTGTGACCAAAAAAATCGATAACATCATGCCACTTTTGACTTCCAATTCAAATGCAGTCAAGCTGATTTTTGGCTATATTTTTTGCAAATGGCGAAGAATTTCCACCAAAATTACGTTGAGCATTGTTTTTATCAACAGTTATGAGGTGCTGACATCCATTTTCAATATTGATATCAATTATTGGAAAAAATCGATACAATTCATCACTTTGGGACTTTCGATTCAAATCCAGTCTAGCTGATTTTTGGCTAATTTTTTCGCAAATGGCGAAGAATTTTCAGCAAAATTCCTGTTGAGCATAGTATTTACTGACAGTATTGAGGTGTTGACTTTTGTTTTCAATATTGATTTCAATTATCGGATAAAAATTGATGAAATCATACCCCTTTCGGCTTCCCATTCAAATCGAGTTTACCTGAATTTGGCGATGTTTTTCGCAACTTGCTTGGGATTTTGGGATTTATCGGCTTTAGTCATGACAATTAAAAACTTTTGCATTGTAAGCTCCTTTGTGACCAACTAATACCTGAGGGAAGTCGATACAATCATGTCTTCATCGGAATTTGTGAATACACCAATCAAACATATGTTCAACTGAGACGTCTACACTACAGACTCTACAGCTGATTGTTATTCACACACGCATGACCATGCTTCACATAGCGGTATCTCATTGGCTGATTGGTGTTTGAGACCCTAGGATGATCGCTGATTGGCACAACCGATTGGCCAGTAATACTTCGCATTTGAACCTGCTGTGCACAGCTGTGGGACAAATGTCTCACTTCTGCTCCTGTTACGCTGTCATCCGGTTGATACGAGAGGCTTCAACTGATCATGTCTTCTACACAAGTTGTTTCTTATGTTTTTGTTTTCCATTTGTCTGTTTAACTACATTTTTCCAACTACCATAAACAATTTATTCAGCTGTTTTACTTAAATACCTGCCTTCCCGATTCTGGCTCACGCTTTGCGATACTAAGACTTTGTACTCCTGCAATTGAGCAACCCTAATCAACCAATACTAGCATCACTTTTCCCCATGATGCCAAAAAGGAGGGTACATCTTAGCCTTTGGTCTGCAAGAGCGTCTGCAATGAGGGCAAGAAGGGCCCGCGAGTTCCAGGAGCAGACTACAATGCGACTATCACAGGTTGCTCAACGCAGCGCCCTCACGCAGGCCTCACAGTCACAAGAGGAGTGTGCCACCTGCTTGGGAAAGCTGCCTACAGGGCTTCGTTGTGATCAAGGCTCAAGAATGTACAACGGTCGAGAATGAATGCACAAGCTGCAGCAACCAACTCTGCATCTCGGGCTTCCGAGACTCATCATCAAAGGCTTCTTTGTAATGTAAGAAACGCTGCTGCCACTGCAAAATCAAGGGCAATAGAGACACTTGACCGCAGGTGCGCCTGTCAATCCAAGGACTCTGCTGCAACAGCGAGCACTAGGGTTGCTGAGACACCGTTCCGTAGGTCTGTACAAAATGCTACGAATGCTGCCAACACTGCCAGGTGGAGGGCTGTAGAGGCACCTGCCCGCAGACACGCCCGTCAATCCAGAGATGCTGCTGCAACAGTGACCACTAGGGCTGCTGAGACACTGCTCCGTAGGTCTGTTCGAAATGCTATGAATGCTGCCACCACTGCCAGGTCGAGGGCAGCTGAAAAATCCAGGGCCGCTGCTGCAACAACTTTAGACTCAACACCGAATCAGACAATAGCATGCACTCACAGGGTTGGAGGTTATAGTTGAGCGAGGCCACGCAATTCAGGGCATTCAGAGTGGTATTCAGTGAGGTCAGCAACGTGTAGATGTTGACACAACGGTTGGCGCTTTCAGTTGAGATGCACAATGCCCCCCACTACTCTCTGCAGCTACTTCAAGCGTCGATTTGAGAGGCTGAAACCTGAAAGCTGGCCAGTCGGCAATAAGTTCTGAGTATGTCGCTTACTTATTGATCCAGCATCTATTATGAAGAGCAATTTCTGTGGGTGCTTCATTGTACCAGTGTCTACCAGTAACTTCTACGGTACAACACTTCAAACTTTACGGAAGGCCAAATGCTGCATTGCAAGCTCCATTCCTTTACTGGGTTTTTCCCAAAACCGTAACATCCACAGAAAAACCAACAACAGCTACTCCCAGTACTGCCAATTCACAAACCATTGCACTTAACACAACTATTGACCCCTACATGCAGCTGTGATGACCTCTGTTTGCACACCACGACAATTACTGAGTGTGTGCAGGGGGAGGGGAGTCACGTGTGTTTGTCCGCTCAGTTTCCCGGGGTGGGGGTCATCTTATCATAGGAAATGAAGTCAAATCATTCTCGGTTCAATAAATGGACACTCCAGATTTATGCCAAAAAAAGGAATGGACACAAAGTCACCACTAGGTCAAGGGCTTTCCAACAAGACTAAGCAAGCCATACTTAAGTAGGGTCAGGTAGGTGAATGTGTGCAAACTGGAGTAGAGCAGCTTTGCTGCCCACTGACGCCAATATGTTGAGTCCTACAGTGAAAATGCAACCACTATTTTACATTGCCAGAATTAAAAATCTTGACCGATTATGAACGGGTGGCAGTCTTCGGGTAAGCACGGAGTAGCAACACAGCAGCCACCTATTGCAATGTGTTGCCCTTGATCTCATTGATTTTGCTACCAGTGAGATTCCTGGCCTATCAGTGACCTCAACAACTGCAGATATGTGCGTAAGTTCAATAATTCAAACCCCAAAGCAATTTAACTACATAAAACCCCGAGCAATGTGGGCTTTACTGCTAGTTTATGGGATAAAGTGCTCAATATCAGAGATAGAGTGTATGTAAATATAAAAGTGAACATTGAAGTCAACACTCAGATGTGACAGACTGTTTCATGCTAGACACAATCATCAGGCCACCCAATTTTATATATGTGTGTGTGTGTGTGTGTGTGTGTGGAATTATGAAAACTTCTTGATCCAAAAAATCAGTATTCTGATGTTTAGTCATTGAAATCCTGATTTTGGGAAGTAAGTTGGGCCAAGAAATTTTCAGAACCTTTCTCTGTTTCTCTCTCTCACACACACACTAATTTGTTATCATTAAAGGTAGACTATATTTCAAGCTTTAAATCATCCTTGTATTTTTGATGCTGTTAACACAAGATTTTGGCTAATTCATTCTAAAAGATCCCATTTTCTATATTTATTTTTCTTCCCATGCTGATAAAATAAAAATGGGCTTTTTTATAAATTTGGAAATCCACATAAATTTTCATGTGAATTTGATTCCCAAAATTTCCCAGTTCCTATCAGTATATTACTGCAAGTATGCCACTGATGCTATCCTATTACTGAAGTGGGGAGGTGCTACCTGGGAAACTGCTTCACTGGAACTCAGGGTCTCTTGTATTTTATACAAAACAAAATACCAACTGAATCGTCAACTGGATTGATTCACCACCCATAACACATTACACAAATGATTCAATTTATTGCCACTTTTTTAACTTAGATAATTCTTACTTATACACAAGGGTGTTTCCTAACCTTTTCCCTGTTATAGTAAGAACATTATAAACACAAACATAGCATTCACTTGTCCGAATAAAGCTTGGAATGTTAATAACTCTTCTCAAAATTATAGAAAATGTCTCTACAGGTTAAATGTATTTTGCATGGTTTTATTTTTTTCTTTGCAGAGTAATGTTACTATCCATTATAAAATTTGAATATGAATAAATAATTTCATTGCAAAGATTTCCTTTTTTGAAATTTCAATATTGTAAAAAGGTATTAAAGTACAAAAATAGTACAAAATAATCCTTGAATACCAGCAACAATTTGTATATAATATTTATTTAAATAAAGCAATGGAATAAAAAATTATTATATTTTTCCATAATACAGCTTTGAATATGTAAGTTTATAATTTGTGTATTTAGGTAGCAAATTCTCTTTTAGACATGTCTGATTGAATAAATTACAAACCTTACGTCTGCTTATTTTTATCATAATCTTTTCATATACACAAATATTTTTTCTATATTACAATTGAATGAGGCAAGAAATGTGCATTGTAAGTGAGAATAACTTTTATATAATTGGAGACAATGTGACAAAATAAGTTTTACTATTCATGTTAATAATTTATTTAATCTTAATGTATATATGATTGTATCTTTTAGGCAGAAAAATGTATCTTTTGACCACAATCACTAAGATTGCAACATAAAGATAGTATACATCTGGATATAGCTAGTAATACATAGAAAATTAACAACTTTAACAAATTTTTATGTGAAACTTTTAAAAATTGAATGTAATTACAGTAAAAAAGAATTAATGTGATGTAAATATCATTATTTCAATTTACTGCTCATAGTCCCAGTAATACTTTTACAAGAGTACAAAAATTCAGTCTATACTTTTCAGTAATATATAATAATATTTTAATAATATTTAAATACCAATAACTTTAGCTTAAGCATTGCAAAATCTAAGAATTTACATGACAACCTAACAAAGAAAAGAAAAAGTTGTCCTAAGGAGTATTAGTGATTACGAACATCTTAAAAATTCCTATTAGTGTTATTTTTCAAGATTTTGCATTACAAATGAATAAACCATTACTTTATATTACAAATGAATAAGCCAACTTAAAACTGTAAATAATATGAATTCTTTTTTTTTACTATATCACTGAAATGTAGGAATGTTTTTGTTTTCTTTCTTAATGTGATATCCAAAGATAGAAAATATTCATAATTCAATAATTAAAATAAGTAGCATGTAAAGATTTCAAAGACAAAGGCAAAATGTCACACAAAAAAGATCCAGGAAAAAGCTATTGTAAGGATACAGAAGGTGCTTATCTCCCTTTGGTGGAGAGAAGTCATATCGATATGTTACACAAAAAAGATCCAGGAAAAAGCAATTGTAAGGATACAGAAGGTGCTTATCTCCCTTTGGTGGAGAGAAGTCATATCGATATGTTACACAAAAAAGATCCAGGAAAAAGCTATTGTAAGGATACAGAAGGTGCTTATCTCCCTTTGGTGGAGAGAAGTCATATCGGTCAAGTGATGGCCGCTTAATGACCTCCCTTCATACAGTGATAAAAGCGTCAGTCAATTTCAGTTTTCAGACAGCAGCAAAAGTGAAAGGTTGCTTTCTTTAGCCTGGGGTCTCCATCGCCTGGGCAGAGGCTAAATCTACCTATCCAGCATCTTACAAGTCCATGGTGCCATTTCCCTTTAGAAATATATCTTTCCCTGATATAGAAAGAAACTCCAGCTCGCAGTCCTCAATTTGTGAAAACCCAAGACTCACTGTCTCCTGTTTGTGGAATATGTCCCAGTAGAGGAATTTGGTCCATTTAAATCTGAAGTCTTAAACAGGGCTTCTCCAGACACAGGAGTATCTCCATCCCTAGCTCTCTTCCATTACACTACAAAAAATAAAATCTAACATAAGATTGAAAATTTGCTGATTAAATCAAAAACAGATGACAAAGTATAAAAAGAAAATTTTCAACTAGTCACTGTTGGTCTGAGTAAATTTAAAACCATCCAAGTTTGTATCTAGCTAGATATCAGACTTTGCAATGGGTAAATCACCTAAAAAAATACCAACTTGTCTCCACAATTCTGTGCCAAGTGACCCCCTTTACCCAAAGATGAAAGCAAAGCTGCTAGAGATCAAAAGACTTATGACATACCAGCTTCTCTAAGTCAATATCACTTGTACTTCCTTTTACATCTGTAAACTTTGAATAATAAATTTACTCAATGTACGAACTTTCTCTATATCAAACACGTACATACTTCTATATGCATCTTAAATAAGATAAGAAAAGATAATAAGAGTTTAGGAGGAAGAAAGGCATTCATGAATAAATCAACTTACACATACCTTTGCATCCAAAAACTTGTAAATAATTTACAGTTTTAAATTTTACCACAAATATTGGAAATTTATTTACAATGTTAATCATGATTATGGCCATAGAATATCCATGGGTTCTATTAATAAAAGTTTATAAATTACTTTTTAAAATTTTATGTGAGCATGGTATAATAATAATAAAAAGAGCTTAAAAGAATACCATGCTGACATAGTATTCACATAGTGATGTTTATATAAATTATTTTTAAAATAATGAATATTTTTATTAAGGATAAAACAAAGAATTTTTAAAATTTCTTTAGAATTCTAAGAATTTAAGAAGGCATAAGCGTAAATTAATAGAAACAAGTTTTTCTTGGCATTTCCTTTTATTCTACTTGTTTCAAAAATTGTATTTTTGTTTTTCCCCGTATTTCAGTAAAAGGTTGTTCAATGTTGGAGCAAATTCCAAATGGCTTCACAGAGCCTGCAGAATGCCAACGGAGAAGAGTGCATGTATTAGACTTCTGTCACATCAAGTGCAAACCTGGTTATCGACTGGTTGGAGAGCCAATAACAGAGTGCCTACAGATACAGAAATGGTCAACAAAGCTACCAAAGTGTGAACCAAGTAAGAAATCTTTTTTGTTTTACCCTTTTTTAAATGGGAATCAGTAATCTACTATAATTTGATACTGGTGTCAGCTTACTGCTTTTACTGTATAAGTCAAAATATTTAGAAGCATGTGGTTTGAATTAACTTTATTCAAAATGATAATATATGGACAACTGTAATATTAGCATGGCTTTGTCTATATTATTTCAGAACAAGGATGATGATGATGATGGTGCTCCATAGCTTCCTGTCTTTTGTTGCCCTAACTAATATTTATTTCTTTATGGCCCCTCTTTGTCATTGATTTGCTCAAAATTACCAAATGGATTACTTGTAGTTTCCCTTGCCTTTGATGTGTTTTGTAACTGTTAAATTCTCTAAGCTTTCTTTCATGATGTGATTTGTAATTGTTAAATTCTCTCGGCTTTCTTTCAGTGTTTTGTAATTGTTAAATTCTCTAAGCTTTCTTTCATGATGTGTTTTGTAAGTGTTAAATTCTCTAAGCTTTCTTTCATGATGTGTTTTATAATTGTTAAATTCTCTTGGCTTTCTTTCAGTGTTTTGTAAGTGTTAAATTCTCTAAGCTTTCTTTCATGATGTGTTTTGTAAGTGTTAAATTCTCTCGGCTTTCTTTCAGAGTTTTGTAAGTGTTAAATTCTCTAAGCTTTCTTTCATGATGTGTTTTGTAATTGTTAAATTCTCTTAGCTTTCTTTCAGTGTTTTGTAAGTGTTAAATTCTCTAAGCTTTCTTTCATGATGTGTTTTGTAATTGTTAAATTCTCTCAGCTTTCTTTCAGTGTTTTGTAAGTGTTAAATTCTCTAAGCTTTCTTTCATGATGTGTTTTGTAAGTGTTAAATTCTCTTGGCTTTCTTTCAGTGTTTTGTAAGTTTTAAATTCTCTAAGCTTTCTTTCATGATGTGTTTTGTAATTGTTAAATTCTCTTGGCTTTCTTCAGTGCTTTGTAAGTGTTAAATTCTCTAACCTTTCTTTCATGATGTGTTTTGTAATTGTTAAATTCTCTTGGCTTTCTTTCAATGTTTTGTAATTGTTAAATTCTCTAAGCTTTCTTTCATGATGTGTTTTGTAATTGTTAAATTCTCTCAGCTTTCTTTCAGTGTTTTGTAAGTGTTAAATTCTCTAAGCTTTCTTTCATGATGTGTTTTGTAAGTGTTAAATTCTCTCGGCTTTCTTTCAGAGTTTTGTAAGTGTTAAATTCTCTAAGCTTTCTTTCATGATGTGTTTTGTAATTGTTAAATTCTCTTGGCTTTCTTTCAGTGTTTTGTAAGTGTTAAATTCTCTAAGCTTTCTTTCATGATGTGTTTTGTAATTGTTAAATTCTCTCAGCTTTCTTTCAGTGTTTTGTAAGTGTTAAATTCTCTAAGCTTTCTTTCATGATGTGTTTTGTAAGTGTTAAATTCTCTTGGCTTTCTTTCAGTGTTTTGTAAGTTTTAAATTCTCTAAGCTTTCTTTCATGATGTGTTTTGTAATTGTTAAATTCTCTTGGCTTTCTTCAGTGCTTTGTAAGTGTTAAATTCTCTAACCGTTCTTTCATGATGTGTTTTGTAATTGTTAAATTCTCTTGGCTTTCTTTCAATGTTTTGTAATTGTTAAATTCTCTAAGCTTTCTTTCATGATGTGTTTTGTAATTGTTAAATTCTCTCAGCTTTCTTTCAGTGTTTTGTAAGTGTTAAATTCTCTTGGCTTTCTTTCAGTGTTTTGTAAGTTTTAAATTCTCTAAGCTTTCTTTCATGATGTGTTTTGTAAGTGTTAAATTCTCTTGGCTTTCTTTCAGTGTTTTGTAAGTTTTATGTTCTCTAAGCTTTCTTTCATGATGTGTTTTGTAAGTGTTAAATTCTCTTGGCTTTCTTTCAGTGTTTTGTAAGTGTTAAATTCTCTAAGCTTTCTTTCATGATGTGTTTTGTAATTGTTAAATTCTCTTGGCTTTCTTCAGTGCTTTGTAAGTGTTAAATTCTCTAACCTTTCTTTCATGATGTGTTTTGTAATTGTTAAATTCTCTTGGCTTTCTTTCAATGTTTTGTAATTGTTAAATTCTCTAAGCTTTCTTTCATGATGTGTTTTGTAATTGTTAAATTCTCTCAGCTTTCTTTCAGTGTTTTGTAAGTGTTAAATTCTCTAAGCTTTCTTTCATGATGTGTTTTGTAAGTGTTAAATTCTCTCGGCTTTCTTTCAGAGTTTTGTAAGTGTTAAATTCTCTAAGCTTTCTTTCATGATGTGTTTTGTAATTGTTAAATTCTCTTGGCTTTCTTTCAGTGTTTTGTAAGTGTTAAATTCTCTAAGCTTTCTTTCATGATGTGTTTTGTAATTGTTAAATTCTCTCAGCTTTCTTTCAGTGTTTTGTAAGTGTTAAATTCTCTAAGCTTTCTTTCATGATGTGTTTTGTAAGTGTTAAATTCTCTTGGCTTTCTTTCAGTGTTTTGTAAGTTTTAAATTCTCTAAGCTTTCTTTCATGATGTGTTTTGTAATTGTTAAATTCTCTTGGCTTTCTTCAGTGCTTTGTAAGTGTTAAATTCTCTAACCGTTCTTTCATGATGTGTTTTGTAATTGTTAAATTCTCTTGGCTTTCTTTCAATGTTTTGTAATTGTTAAATTCTCTAAGCTTTCTTTCATGATGTGTTTTGTAATTGTTAAATTCTCTCAGCTTTCTTTCAGTGTTTTGTAAGTGTTAAATTCTCTTGGCTTTCTTTCAGTGTTTTGTAAGTTTTAAATTCTCTAAGCTTTCTTTCATGATGTGTTTTGTAAGTGTTAAATTCTCTTGGCTTTCTTTCAGTGTTTTGTAAGTTTTATGTTCTCTAAGCTTTCTTTCATGATGTGTTTTGTAAGTGTTAAATTCTCTTGGCTTTCTTTCAGTGTTTTGTAAGTGTTAAATTCTCTAAGCTTTCTTTCATGATGTGTTTTGTAATTGTTAAATTCTCTTGGCTTTCTTTCAATGTTTTGTAATTGTTAAATTCTCTAAGCTTTCTTTCATGATGTGTTTTGTAAGTTTTAAATTCTCTAACCTTTCTTTCATGATGTGTTTTGTAATTGTTAAATTCTCTTAGCTTTCTTTCAGTGTTTTGTAATTGTTAAATTCTCTAAGCTTTCTTTCTTTACGTGTTTTGTAAGTGTTAAATTCTCTAAGCTTTCTTTCATGATATGTTTTGTAATTGTTAAATTCTCTCAGCTTTCTTTCAGTGTTTTGTAAGTGTTAAATTCTCTAAGCTTTCTTTCATGATGTGTTTTGTAAGTGTTAAATTCTCTTGGCTTTCTTTCAGTGTTTTGTAAGTTTTAAATTCTCTAAGCTTTCTTTCATGATGTGTTTTGTAATTGTTAAATTCTCTTGGCTTTCTTCAGTGCTTTGTAAGTGTTAAATTCTCTAACCGTTCTTTCATGATGTGTTTTGTAATTGTTAAATTCTCTTGGCTTTCTTTCAATGTTTTGTAATTGTTAAATTCTCTAAGCTTTCTTTCATGATGTGTTTTGTAATTGTTAAATTCTCTCAGCTTTCTTTCAGTGTTTTGTAAGTGTTAAATTCTCTTGGCTTTCTTTCAGTGTTTTGTAAGTTTTAAATTCTCTAAGCTTTCTTTCATGATGTGTTTTGTAAGTGTTAAATTCTCTTGGCTTTCTTTCAGTGTTTTGTAAGTTTTATGTTCTCTAAGCTTTCTTTCATGATGTGTTTTGTAAGTGTTAAATTCTCTTGGCTTTCTTTCAGTGTTTTGTAAGTGTTAAATTCTCTAAGCTTTCTTTCATGATGTGTTTTGTAATTGTTAAATTCTCTTGGCTTTCTTCAGTGCTTTGTAAGTGTTAAATTCTCTAACCTTTCTTTCATGATGTGTTTTGTAATTGTTAAATTCTCTTGGCTTTCTTTCAATGTTTTGTAATTGTTAAATTCTCTAAGCTTTCTTTCATGATGTGTTTTGTAATTGTTAAATTCTCTCAGCTTTCTTTCAGTGTTTTGTAAGTGTTAAATTCTCTAAGCTTTCTTTCATGATGTGTTTTGTAAGTGTTAAATTCTCTCGGCTTTCTTTCAGAGTTTTGTAAGTGTTAAATTCTCTAAGCTTTCTTTCATGATGTGTTTTGTAATTGTTAAATTCTCTTGGCTTTCTTTCAGTGTTTTGTAAGTGTTAAATTCTCTAAGCTTTCTTTCATGATGTGTTTTGTAATTGTTAAATTCTCTCAGCTTTCTTTCAGTGTTTTGTAAGTGTTAAATTCTCTAAGCTTTCTTTCATGATGTGTTTTGTAAGTGTTAAATTCTCTTGGCTTTCTTTCAGTGTTTTGTAAGTTTTAAATTCTCTAAGCTTTCTTTCATGATGTGTTTTGTAATTGTTAAATTCTCTTGGCTTTCTTCAGTGCTTTGTAAGTGTTAAATTCTCTAACCGTTCTTTCATGATGTGTTTTGTAATTGTTAAATTCTCTTGGCTTTCTTTCAATGTTTTGTAATTGTTAAATTCTCTAAGCTTTCTTTCATGATGTGTTTTGTAATTGTTAAATTCTCTCAGCTTTCTTTCAGTGTTTTGTAAGTGTTAAATTCTCTTGGCTTTCTTTCAGTGTTTTGTAAGTTTTAAATTCTCTAAGCTTTCTTTCATGATGTGTTTTGTAAGTGTTAAATTCTCTTGGCTTTCTTTCAGTGTTTTGTAAGTTTTATGTTCTCTAAGCTTTCTTTCATGATGTGTTTTGTAAGTGTTAAATTCTCTTGGCTTTCTTTCAGTGTTTTGTAAGTGTTAAATTCTCTAAGCTTTCTTTCATGATGTGTTTTGTAATTGTTAAATTCTCTTGGCTTTCTTTCAATGTTTTGTAATTGTTAAATTCTCTAAGCTTTCTTTCATGATGTGTTTTGTAAGTTTTAAATTCTCTAACCTTTCTTTCATGATGTGTTTTGTAATTGTTAAATTCTCTTAGCTTTCTTTCAGTGTTTTGTAATTGTTAAATTCTCTAAGCTTTCTTTCTTTACGTGTTTTGTAAGTGTTAAATTCTCTAAGCTTTCTTTCATGATATGTTTTGTAATTGTTAAATTCTCTCAGCTTTCTTTCAGTGTTTTGTAAGTGTTAAATTCTTTAAGCTTTCTTTCTTTATGTGTCCAAGAAACTTCAGCTCTCACTTTTTGATTAGTAGTTCCTTTGTAGTTTCAATTTCTTCTGAAAACATCCTCATTTTTCACATGATCTATCAATGATATTCTCAACATTAGTTAGTTATCTTTTAAAGTCTTTTCTTCCTTTGCAATTAAATTGTCCATCATTTACTGTCATATAAGAGCTTAAACATTACAGAACATGCTAACACTTCTTTCCTTGTTTCTAAGGACATGTTTTTATCTCTTAATACCTTGATCTATCTCTGAATAGTCTCTTACCTATGTCACTTCAGATTTCTGTGTTTCTTTCATATGTTACTATACTATCAAGATTAGTTAAATTTCTGCACCTGTTTGATTTTGCTATCCCCAATGTGTAACTCACACATTGAGCTGTCCGTTTTGATCATCACCATGCCTTCTGTTTTTGAAGTTCATAGTACTTTCTTCTTGCTTTTATCAACTACCTTGATTAGATATTTTAAACATTATGTCAAAGCTGTTTGTTTTGTTTTACAGCATATCAACCTCAATGGGTCATTTAATGCCAACAACTTTTTTTTTCCTGGTAATATTTTTGTTTTGTTAAAAATCTATTTCTGTTAATATTTTTCAAAAATGTATAGCTGGTAATATTATTAGAAACTGTGGACGTGGATGTAGTTTATTGTCATACCCAGGATGCGGATGTAGTTTATCGTCATGCCCAGGACATGTCAAAGCTGTTGCTTTTTTTTAGTATTAAAATTAAAAATAGAAGAAAATAAACAACATTTTTGAAATATTATGCTTTCTTTTTTTACAAGAAAAGTAAATTGTGCACTTTATGGAAAAGATATATGATATGTGAAGAAAATGACTGATTTGAACAATTACTGCTCTCAATTATTCCAAATATATCAGCTGAAAGCAACCATTAATGAAAAACACCTAAAATTAATTAAGACAAAGGTCACAGGATTCCATCAAGATAAAACTAGATTGTGAGTTTCTTTGGTGAACAGACAGCCATTTACAGCTTGCCTTGGATTTCTTTAACTCAACATAGTCAACAGATAAAACATTTTTGTATTACCATATATGATGGTATTTTAATTCCCTGAAAGACTGCAAAAAGCACCTAGAGCAGTCTCTACTGAGAAAGATAAACACTTCTGAGAGTATATATGGAATTATAAATAAAGATGCTTGAATTATAGTGAAACAAAATGATCAATATGCTTTTCAGCAAAGATAAATGCCAAATAATAAAATAAACATCTGCTTTTTATTTTTACTTAGACAACAGAACTTTTTGGCCTGCTCAATATTTTTTAATTTTACTTTGCCATTTACACCTGTTCTACCTGATGAGGTTTTGCAGACAGTAAAGTGACATTGAACTCTCCATTGTTCAGCACATTTCACAGTGTTTAAAACTATCTTTAGAACTGTGGTTTGAACATCTGCTATTCTTGAGATTTTAATAAAAATATTACTCCAGTCTTCTTTAATAATTGTAACTTTCATATTCTACAGCTTCACGATCTCTCATGGAAGGTGTTTGTCCTAGTAACTGCTATTATAATTTTATATATTTTTATTAAAACTTTTCAAAGTGTTTAATTTATTCTTATTTAAATATAGTTATGTTAAAGAATGAAAGTAAGTTTACAAAATATAGTTGCAGATTATCTATATTTGATTAACAAACTTAATAAGATTAACAGACAAAATAATTAAGATTAACAAACAAAATAATACAATTGATTAATGATTTTCTGAGAATGATAAAAACAAACATCAAATCTTTTTTTAAGTTATATATTGATGACCTATAAATATTTTTTCTGAGTCACCTACATATTTGGTATCAAATTGAATTTTTTTATCAAATTAAATAATGAGTAACATTTATGGTACAATTTATTTTCTGTTGGAGAGATTGCAATAGAAATATGTCTTGATAAATTTGTAAACCAAGCTGAATTTTATGACATCTTTAGTTTTGCATGATTGTATACAATTAAGTTTCTCTGTTATGTAGTCCATAAATTCAATGCTTTTCATTTTTTCGATTATAATTGGCACAGTTTGGACAGCTTTCAACTTACATTTTTCATTTATATTATTTATGTTCGATTTATTTATTTATTTAAAAAACTTTTCTTTTCCCAAGTATTTGATCATCACTTGGAATTGTTACATGAATTATTATCGTCATCTTTTGTTTTTATTAATTAAGATTTTCTTTCGTTTATTGCTTTCTGTCTGCACTGGGAAATCCCAGATGATTTTTTTTTGTTTTCAACACTGATTCTTTTACAGATGTTTTCTTTTTTGTTATTTTCATTCCTTTCATCAACTTGCACTTTGGGAGTAACTTGCACTTTTATCATTATTGCTATCATTGTTCTTGTTGTTTTCTAACACTATGGAAATTGCTCTTTGATAATAATGGAAGGTTAATGATTATATTACTATTAGGTTGTATCAAAAGTATTTTTTTTCTACAAATCTTTACTCCAAAATTTATTTCCTGAACACACCAAAAAACTATTGATAACTTCCCTTTATTGTTAATACCATATATATATATATATATATATATATATATATATATATATATATATATGTTTATTTATTTATTACCCTGAAAAAGTGGTTGAAAATAGATGTATACCCTCTCCATATGAGGTAATTTTGGATTTTTTTGTGTAATTTATATGCTCTGTTATAATAAATACATTGAGGTCTTTTTGTGGATCAGTTTTAATATTTGATATTACTAGGATCCACTTGGATTATATACCAATGGATTTATTATTTGTAATATACATATATATATATATATATATATATATATATATATATATATATATTATAATAAAAAGAAAGAACAGTAAGATATATAATCCGGTATTCTTATTGGTATTTTTTTATTTTTACAAAACAGTGCTCAATGTAAATTTGCAGAGCATAAACAGGAAACTTCTATAAAATAATGACAAAGGACTACAATGATCTAATTAATAAAGATTTACATAAGAACTATAAAAACGCAAATAATAATTACCTCAACATGGTGAAGAATATTAATACTAGCAGTAAAAAAATCACAGACAAACTGAAGATTAGTGATAGAGTAGATAAACTAAATGAAAAAGAGTGCTATGTAACCTTAAAGGACCACTAACCAGATTTTGAAACTAATCCGACTAAAAGGATAATAAACCCAACAGATCAGAAAAATTAGTAAAAAGATCCTAGAAAGGGTAAATCAACAAATTAAAGAAAAAATAGGCCTGGAACTCTGGATTAATACCAAAGACGTGACAAACTGGTTTGCTGATATAAAGGATAAAATGAACAGTATACTAATGCAGTTTGATATTGAAAATTACTATCAATCAATATGCAAAGAACTGTTCATGAATGCATTGGACTTTGCTACTTTTTATATTATACATTCTCACAGCATACCGTGTAATTAACATAACTGACATTGGTTTATACAGAGACGATGGACTTATGGTTATAAAGAACTCTACTAACTTTAAAATCGATAAAATTAGAAAGATATTATGTAAAGAATTTAAAAGCCTGAACTTAAAAATTATGGTAAGCACTAAACTAAAAAAAAGCACTAAACTAAAAAAGTTAACTTCCTTGATATAACATTAGATTTAATGAAAAATGTATATATACCTTATAAAAACCCAATACCAATCCTTTATATATACACCCTAAATCTAATCATCTTCCATCTATAATTAAGCATATACCTTTATCTATCAAAAACAGAATAAGTACAAATTCAGCAAATGAGAAGATTTTCTATGAACATATTAATTTCTATAATAAAGCTCTAAAAGGAAAATAGAAAGCATAGAAAAAACAGAAGTAGAAAAATAATTTGGTATACACCCCCATACAACCAAATGGTTAAGAACAAATTAGAACAAAAATTCCTTGTATTAATCGTTAAGCACTATCCTAGAGATAGTAAACTAAGTACTATTTTCAATAAAAATACACTAAAATTAAGTTACAGCTGTACTGAAAACTTAGACAAAATTATTAAGAAACATAATGCTAATATCTTAAATAAACATTCAGACCAAAACCAAAGAAATTTAGACAATATAAAATAAAAAATAAAAAGAGATGAAGATAAACAAAAATTATGTAACTGTAGAAATCCTCATAACTGTCCTCTACAAAATAAATGTTGCACGAAATCATTAGTATACCAATGCAATATCTCATGTATTGAGAATCCTGAAAACATAAAAATCTATATAGGTTGCACAAGCCATGAGTTCAAAAAGAGGTTCAATTAACATCAAACTTCATTTAGGATAAATAAATACTGAAATCAGACGTCCCTTTCGAAATATTTCAGGCACTTAAAAAGAAACCAATAAAACACCTACAGTAAAATGGAAATTAAGAAGAAAAGCTAGAATATGTAGGTCATTAAATGACCCATGTCCTTGGTGCATACATGAGAAACTATATATTACTAAGTTTATAAAAAATAAAAATTTACTGAATCAAAGAAATGAAATAGCTATTCTTTGCCATCATTGTCAAAAATTTTCCTTAAATAATATTTAAAAATAAAAAAATGGGATCTGATAATATACATATTTATATTTGATATGAAAAAATAATTTTTAAATGATTTAAGTAATTCTATTACATTTACTTGATTTAAAAAGAAATATAGTCTATTAGTAATTAAGAGTAAAAATAATATTTAAAATTGTAGTTAAATATAACCTATTCTAACCCAAACACCCCTTTTAAAAAGAATCTTTAAGTATACAAGTACGAATTTAATGAAAAACATGTCGAAAAAAACCCAGATGACATGTGTTTAACGGATGTCAGAATTCATTGAAAAATGCACCCCCTACCCTCCCTAAATTTAACCACTTTTTCAAACATAACTCAATTGATGCAACAATAGTTAATAAAAGTGAACACGCTACTGCCCCTCTCTAAATTATTGGATTTCTCTGTATCCCTGGAAACAGGAAATTATGTATTTGTATGTGCGTTTAAAACTCAGTAAATTTAAAAATAAGTTATTCCAAAATTTGCTTCATGATGAAACAGGACTAATGCTTTTAATTTAATTATATAATTAAATTTGAAGTTTTAGCTTTGGTTTTTGAAACATGTTTATTACTGTGTAGCAAAGAAACCATATTTTAAATCAGTTAATTTATAATATTTATATCTATCTATCTATCTATCTATCTATCTATATATATATATATATATATATATATATATATATATAGATAGATAGATAGATGATAAAATATAGTTTTAAGGTGTGCTATATTTATGTGTTAAAATGCTCAATATCAGGGATAGAGCTTATGTAAATATAAATGTGGTCATTGAAGTCAACACCCAAAGACAGTCTGTTTCATGCTCAATGCAATTGTCAGAGCATATGCAATGTGTTTTTGCTTGACTATTTAGATATACAGGTCAGTGATGCATTGTGGGTAATCTATTGTATTGTTCTAATGATTATTTTACTAAGTGATAGTAGTTGTGTTTTGAATTATTCTAGGGGTTATTGAGTGGGAATAATTGTGGATCCAAATGCAGTTTTTTAGCTACTTATAATGTTATTAGTTATCTTTTTTATTTATTGGTTGTTATTATTGCATTTTCTTGTGTTTATCTGTGCATATGTGGTTTGTTAAATTGTTTATTATTTATTTAGTTTATTTACTTATTTATTTGGATTAATTTATTTTACTTGTTTTTCTTTATTTTATTTTATTCATTATTTTAATTTATTCTTGTTTGTTTTCAGTTTTTAAATTTTAAATAACGTAGTAAAAATTTGTTTTTGTGTCTGCATTTTGAGATGAGTTCTGATCATTTATTTAGCAGTTTGTTTTGGTCTGGGAAGGCAGTCATAATTATTTTTTCAACTTTTTGTTTTAGATATTAAAATGGTGAATTGAGATTTGGGTACTTTTTAGCTATTATTTTAAACTGGACTTCAGAGCCTCTGAAATCATTTGCACAATTTGGGAAGTGGAAGGAAACGAAGCAATATATTATCTAAAACTGTCTTAAACATTGTAAATGTGATTTATTGTCTCTTGAAACAAAGCCTAGAAACAGACAATGACCACTTGTCACTACAGATTCTTTAAAATACTAGGTAGAGGAAAAACAAAATTTCTCAGGATTTCTTCTCTGGTTAGAATGCAATATTATATTGATCTAATTCAATGTTATCCCACTACACAATAATACTGGCATAAAATAAAATCTATGAAAAAAAATTGAAGCAATAAAATATTATTAATTTATTTAATCTATGACATGTGTATATAATGCAGTAAAATGAAAAAGCTTTTATAGACAACTCATTTTGCCTTCATCTGGCAGGTGTCCTTAGATCAAAATGAGAGACAAACCTTCTATGTAAGGAAAGTGAATTGAGGAAAGGGTAATAAATATCCTTCTAAAATGTTATGGCCTTTTTTACAGATTGAAGCCATTAATATCTGCTGAATTTGAAATTAGCCCACTACAATTAGATCTGTTTTTTCTCTATTAGCTCATATACCTCATTGTACTACTACTGACATACACAAATCAAACCTTAGACACTTAGGTTCCATTTGAATCTGTGCAGTTCAATGTTGATAGAATGAGGATTTATAATAAAAATTAATATTCATATATTAAAATGTTCTTTCATAATTTCAGTTCATTATACTAATACAGGAAACCTAATAAATGATATGCTAATAACATGAAGTATAGTCCTGTTAAAAATATTAAATTGAAATAGAGAGATAAACTATAGTTATTTTCATATTCTCCTGTATGTCAAAATACTTAATAGAAATCTATTTTAAGTTAAAAGTATAACATTTATTCACCAGTTTTATTGTTATTGTGTTTAAAAAAAAAACTTATTGGTTTTACCGGACAGCAAAAATTATGCTTCCATTTGAAGATTTTGTTAATAGCAAGTGTGCTATAAAGACTTATTTTAATTTTTGTGGGTGAAAAAGATCCAAAATAAGAGAGAAAATAAATACAATCGGTTGTAAAAAATCTTGCCCAAAGATATCCAGCCTGATAGTTCATCAGTTATTTTATTGATCTCATGAAGACAAAGAATAATGGCTCTCAGATTACAAAATCAACATGCAGGCACAAACTGGCTGAGATAAAAGTGACAACTCTTATCAGTGATTGGGAAGTCAGCCCATGAAAAGTTTTATTACTCAAGAAAATAAGAAATGAAAATGAAATAAAATGATTTTGAAAACACATCCCATTACCTAAAGTTCACAAAGGGGTACCTTCAGTGATTTGTTAACAAGGCTGGGTGTGTTCAGCATTTCCTATTTGTACTTTAAAAATATGAATTCTTGCATATTATCTGAAAGTACAATAACCTGCTAATTATCTTTGTACTGTGATTGAGATTTGAAAAAGAATCCCTTTTTTTATTTTATTTTTTTTCTTTAATCTCTCTACAACAAGTTTAACTTGGATTACTACACAAAAATGTAATAAAGTTTTCTTTTGGATAATAAAATTTGTGTACTAGCCATAAGCATTATCATTGATTAATTTAAATTGCTTTATTCAAACTACATTCATGCTGAACTACAATGATGGAAATTGTCATCATCTGCAGTAAATATTGTTAATAATAACATATATATCATAAATGCATTTCACAAAACAATATCTAGCAAACTTGTTTCATGGGACATTTGACATTTGACATTTGACCCTCATTGGTTACCCCACTAATAATGCCACAGAAAGTGTAATTGGCCCACTGAGTTCAAATTCATGCCTTGTCTGTTACATTCACTTTTACACTAAAGGCCTTGAGAAAGGCATGGAATTATTTCTTCCCTCCTCTCAGCTATGGGTTAAATAGCAGATCATACTGGGCTCTCTAGTCTTGGGTGGCAGTCTAAAAGAACTCTGAATTCAAAACTCTGCTATTTTTCCAACAAAGTTATGCTAATTCACAGATAATAAATAAATAAATATGTGGAGAACCACAATCATCAGTGTCCTGAGGGGACATAGCATTTTTTGACACATTAACCTCCAAGCCTCATTTCCGTTGTTGTCCCAGGGTCCCAACATTATATCTTAATTAATTTTGGTACAAGTGACTTTGTTTTAACATTGTTTCATATATGGATATCATAGGTAGCATTTATTATTGACAACCCACCAGTGTGTCGTTTGGTACTTGAGTCCATTTTACAAACCAGAGTCTCACATGACCCACACGAATGCATGGTACAACTCTGTATGCAAAAATAAAATAAAAATTGACCCAAAAAACAACAGTAGAAATTAGAAAAGGAAAACAGAATAAAAGACAAAAAATCAAAAATATTTAAATTTTTGGGGAAGAAATTTGTTGTTCTGGTCTACCATGATGTCATACGTAATCAATCATAGCATCCAACTCCCAATAATCCACATAGAAGAGAAATTGGAAAATGACTGACCAGTGGGTTGTGTAGGCCTTGTTGACATACCATCATGACACTTAAGTGGGTCGTGTGAGAGTTAACAAGTTAAAAATGCCAACTTTAGTAAATATTTATCAACAACTGGCATAGAGTAATTGTAAACAAGCTAATTGCATAAATTATTGCTTATAAGTTTGATCCTCACCAGGTGTTGTACTCTTATGGTGTTATGACAAACTTATTCCACTATGTATTATGCTACTGTGTTCAAATATATGTGTGTTCCTCAACACTATTATGAATTGAGGTTAAACATTTTATTTAAAGACTTTAATTAGGCAATAGATCATCAATATTTGAGTTTTAATTTTAAAACAGTAACAACCAAATTTATCCTAATTCTGTTAATATTTCTGCTAAGTACAGTAATGTCTATAGTAGAGATGTGAGCATTCTATTTTACTTTCATTTAAGTTAGGAAAGAAGAGAAGAAAGAGAAGCAAACAAATATAGGACAAAAGAAACAATGTGATAAAAGCTGAAAGAGAAAGCGAAATGAACTAGAGAAGCAGTTGAAAGAAACTATGACCATTTATCATTAGCAATCAAAGCATTTCTCATAACAAGAAGGACTGGAATTTGGGAATTAAAAAAAACAAGACATGAAATTAAATAGTATTTTTTGAATCAACTGGGACGTAGAAAAACATTTCCAAAATCTTCCAGGAAGAAACTATCACAAATCAAGATACAAGCTAAAATGATAACATGGAGAAAAACAATTTTGCTAAATATAGCAAAGAAGATGTGAAAATTCTAAGGGAAAATGTTTTTATCTTTATTATTCCTTCAAATATTATCCAATACTTTGATATACAATAGTATTACCCTGTTAGTGAATTTATCCTTCAAATATTATCTAATACTTTAGTATACAATAATATTACCCTGTTAGTGAATTTATCCTTCAAATATTATCTAATACTTTGCTATGCAATAATATTACCCAGTTAGTGAATTTATCCTTCAAATATTATCTAATACTTTGGTATGCAATAATATTACCCTGATAGTGAATTTATCCTTCAAGTATTATCTAATACTTTGATATGCAATAATATTACCCTTTTAGTAGTGAATTTAGTCTTTAGCAGGTGTCCCATATTTATGACAGTATAACAAAGCTAAGATTAGTAAATAATTATAAACACTTCTAAATGTTAACACCTTCAGGGCTAAACAATGTTGATGAAGACAGGCTATAAATTTACTACAATTTACAGATCAGGGTGTACTGAAAGGTTCTTGATCGAACTAGGAAGTAATTTAAAAAAATAAATACTAATTTTTGGCCAGATTTTGCAAAATGGGTTGAGCCTCAAACTTTTCAACATATCCTTCATAATAATTGTTCAGAAAATGAATAATAACAATAATAACAAGAGATAGAAAAATAGAATATTTCTTAGGGAGAATTGGAATTGAGAACAAGATTGTAGACCTCCAGACAACTGTCATCATTTACTCTGCATGGATTTTCTAAAAAGTTTCTTGAGTTGTGAGGAGTCTTTTTGACACAATACCTCAAGAACAGAATTTTCATTGACTATATCAATGTGTGAAATCAACACAAAACAAATTATATAAACAACAGAGGAAATAGATTTAAAAATATTTCAAATCCCAAATCTGTCTATATTTCTGAGATGAGGTATTATGTACAATATTTACATTATTTGGACTATTGTCCTCATCTTTGTCGCCATATTTATTACAATGTTTCGGCCGTTGTATGCTTCAGCCTTCTTCAGGTGGTTGAAATGTCGAACTGAACCCTTTGGATAAAGGCGTTGGTTAGATCCAGTGACAAGACCCAAAGAGTGTGAGTTCAATACCCGGTTAAGGCAGTGGAGAACTTTCAGAGGGAAAATTAACAGGAGATAACTGATAACAGACATCCATTAAACATGGCACGTGGAACTAGAACAATCTACCCCAGTGAGCGAAATAAAGGGTTCAGTTCAACATTCCAACCACCTGAAGAAGACCGGAGTGTCCAACGGCTGAAACATTGTAATAAATATGGCGACAAAGATGAGGACAATAGTCCGAATAATGTAAATAATGTACAAATCGAAAATAAGAAGAATATTGAAATTGGAAATATAATATTTTGTGGTAAAACACAGACAAAAGACTCCACAGACAGTTATCTTTGTACTTGTAAAATCTGACAAGAATTATCTAGGTTATGAACAATAATATCGTCAATTAATTCAATAAGACATGAATTAAATATTTAATCTTAATGCATCATTCAAAAATGGATACAAACAAAGGAAATAATCTTGAATGAATGACACTTTTACTTTTATTTAAATTTTTTCTTGGTTTTATGAGTTTTTCATACAGAACAATTGCTTTCTTTACTCTGTAATATTAGGAGATAAGTTTATATCACATTAAGTATTTGAACATGTGTGTATATCTATGCAAACCATTTTATTTATTTTTTACATGAAAAAAACATTTGAAATTTGTTTTTGCATAAGGATCAGTATACATTTTGAATGTTTATTTTTATAAATTTTATACATAGTCATTTTCTGATTTAGAATAATTTCAGATAAGAGAATATAAGAAAAGGAATTTGCATTAATGTGCACGTTTTTCTTTACAAGTTATATACTTGGCTTTCTGGTTTGTTTTTTCCTATTTCCACCTTTTTCTTTTCTATCATTTAATAACATATTTCATCAGGCAATAGACAGAATTCATTTGAAGAGAGTCTACACACTTATTTTTGGATTTTAAAAACATTATTTTTCCCATTAATATTAAGTGGCAAGACCTATGGCAATTTCCCATTGTGTTCTTGCAATTTAAGTATTGAAAAAGTGATTCATTTACTATAATACACAAAAAATAAATCCAGTTATTTACTGTTTTAAATACTGTCTCATCTATTAACAAATTAATATACGCTTTTCATGAAAACACCATTATATTTTATTTTCAAGAACTTAACAAAAGACAATATTCCTTGTGAAAAATATTGTTCATCTATTCGGCCATTTTCTTTGCTATACTTCATTATTTTTATTCTTACATTTTGCAGTGGTTGAGCAATAGTTGTTAGTGGTTAAATACTGGTTAGGATTATTATCTTCAAGCCTTGTTAAAATTTCAACTTTTTCGATCTTAATTTATTATCATCAAACAACACAGATTTCCTCCCATAATGGATTCATGACGTGTGCAATGAAATCTGTATTATAAAAGAAGAGCTGAATTTGTGATGTTGTATGCATATATATATATAGATATATGTATATATGTTTTGTGTATAAATGAATTGCATGTACCATTTAATATACTTGACTGAATTTGAAATAAGACATCAGAATAATACTTTCTCTTCCCACTCAGTTTGGACAACCCCTATCCTGGGTTGAGCAATAAAATAAAAAAGTTATAGACAAAAAAGTTACTTTTTTAAACCCTAAAATATCAGATAATTATGAGGTTTTATTAAACCTTCAGAAATTATTTGGTAATAAATAATAAATAGAATTATTAGTAGTAATAGAAATATTTTAAGTCTGTCTTTAAATTAAAATACACACATTGTTGTAACCTAGGGAAGGTTACTGCAAAGAATAATTACATGAAGGCTGGTAATGAACGATAATACTTAGGACAAGAACAACACATATAAGATTCGCCAGTAGCGTGTAGAAAAAGTAGTCAACTGCTAGAAGTCAAGTGAATTCCACAATGAATCTACAACTGCAGACCACAGACCAACACATACAGTATTCACTAATGTATTTATGGGAATGGAGGTATACCCATTATCATCCATAGATATACTACAACACGCATGCACAAGCATACATAAACACATGATTTGAATGAAGTGGACATCTGTGTTGCAAGGGATAATTTCCATTTCTGTATGACAACAAACCCTGGGTAATAGGAAAAGAGTTTAAATCAGTCTTTATGACTGCTATATTTAAATCAGTCTTTATGACTGCTATATTTAAATCAGTCTTTATGACTGCTATATTTAAATCAGTCTTTATGACTGCTATATTTAAATCAGTCTTTATGACTGCTATATTTAAATCAGTCTTTATGACTGCTATATTTAAATCAGTCTTTATGACTGCTATATTTAAATCAGTCTTTATGACTGCTATATTTAAATCAGTCTTTATGACTGCTATATTTAAATCAGTCTTTATGACTGCTATATTTAAATCAGTCTTTATGACTGCTATATTTAAATCAGTCTTTATGACTGCTATATTTAAATCAGTCTTTATGACTGCTATATTTAAATCAGTCTTTATGACTGCTATATTTAAATCAGTCTTTATGACTGCTATATTTAAACTTATTATATTTTCTAATAAATATAAAAACAATGGATAAAACAATTTAAATTTGAAATTTGATCATTTTGCCATCAACAAAGTGACAGGTACTGAAATAACAAGTCACAGTAGTAATTGTAATAAGTAATTGATATACTAATATGATAAAATACTTTATTCTTCACAAGTTAGTAATCTCTGTCTTATAGTAGGACTGACAAAATATAATTTGGATATCTTCAATTTTGGCTGAAAGTTATCATTTCAGTGATAGTGAGAATGTATGAGAATTTAATGTAGTATTCAAATAATGAAATTAGCCCATTGAAAGAGAAAGAACACAAAATCTTTCAATGTTTTAAAAGAATTTAATAAAACAACAGAAATAAAAAGAATTTTAGTATTTTGAACATTTATAGGAGTTCTTTTAATATGCTATTACAATGAAAGTCCTGAAATAGCAGTTTCCCATAGGCTGTGTATGCCTTCCTGCCCAGGTTTTGGTGAGTGCAAAACAAAAAGGAACATTTACTCTTGCAGCTTATATAGGCCAACATGATGCCAGTATTGGAAGCTTTATTTTTTGGACTGTATACTTCTATGTGCCTATATCCCTTCAGGACATGGGCAATCATGGCTATCCACAGCTTTCTATCCTTTTTAGCTGTAAATAAGTTTTGTCTTTTCATTATCTCTTCAAAACTCCATTCTGCCATCCATTTAAACAAGCTTAATAGGTAACTTACTCACTGCTTTTCTCTGTCTCTCATATCTTCAGTATGTCCTGTGAGATTACCCACATACTTCTTCCTCATAATGTATTCTAGAAATATAAGCATCCTTTTTGTTTCTATTTTCTTTAAAATTTCCTTATTGCTCATATGTTCAGTCCATGGGATTCTCAGTATCTTTCTGCAGATATACATTTCTATTGCCTCAAGTGTCCTCTTCATCTGTGAGGAGATTATCCAACATTCATTGCCAAAGAGGAAGACTGATATTACATAACAGTTTTGTATTCTTTTATTTGTTCTTAATGGAATTTTCCTGTTTCTTAATACTTTACTTAACATTTAGAAGGCATCTTTCACTATTTCAATACAACTTTGGATTTTGGTGTCTATTGGTACTGTGTGCCACACCCTTGAAATAAGGTGCATAACTTTCTTTCTAGGGTTGATTTCTTTTAATTGTGATTCATTTTAATTCCAATAAACAAGAGGTTGAACTAGGGATGAGGCATCTTCTTCAGTAAAATGCAGAGAAGTGTAAAAATGTAACATATCCTCTCTATTACTTCCCTTGATTTTCCTTAGTGGTTTTCTAGTCACTTTTTCTTTATGCTTTCATTATTAAAACCGTATAATCATACATATATCTTTGAGTTTCAAACAGATGAGCAAGGAAGATTATTCTTTTTTTGAATAAAAAATCCACCCAGGACATCTTTATTCCAACCACCCCTTTAATTAAACTTTCATGAAATTTCCTCTCACCCCTTAATTTAGGCTGTGAGCACTTTGAAACAAAGTGTTTAATTACTGAAAGTTATAAAAATTTATACCCACCCACTTTTATTCCAACCTCCTCTTCTATTTAAAACTAAAATATGCATAAATTATGTGACCTGATTACAAGTTATCATTCTATCATGTGAAAAACTATGTATTACATTGATGTGTACCTCTTTAACCTTTGGGGGTCATGCTGTTAAATATATTATACAAGGCAACTCATAATATAGAACCTTTTGCTTTTGGGAGTGTAGAAAATTCTATGTACACTATAGGTAGGTAAGAATGCATATCATATTTGTTTCGATCTCAGCAAAATGTCATATGATATGTAAAAATGAAAATGAGTCGTTAGCATTTTGATTTCCATGCAATTTAAAGGAAAAAGAGAATTCTATAAAGTATTTTAAATAAAACAAGAGAAAGATACAATGACTTCCTTTAAAACACACACCATTAACTTGGCAAGGATTATTACCATATTAGAGGTTGGTATTTTTTAGATTATGCCTCATTGTTATTGTCCATAATTTGAAATTCATTATAAATGAATGAGTTGTAGGCATGCTCTGAGGCAAGTTCTTGTAAATCAAAAATGTAATTACCATTAATTTTAGTTGGAAAAAATTATAATGTATTTCTGAATCAAAAGACAAGTGAGTGATTTATGTTTAAATGAACCCTGTCTGTTTCTCTCTTTAAAATAATGCGTGCGTGCTTTGGTTGCCTCTGAATCTCATTTATCGTTTTACATTTCTAGTACCACTTTAGTACAAGTTACTTTTGTTCAAGTTTAAATCTGTTTTTCAGGCTAATTTTTGCCGGAAAAAAGTTTCAATAGTTATGGGTTGACAAAATAACTATATAACTGTATAATCACATGAGTCTATAAAATGATAGACAATTTAATTTACAGAATTCCAAGCTGGAGACCCTGTGGTAATAAATTAAAATTCAAGTTATATTGACTAGATTTTTATATAGCCTATTGATTACAAGAGCTGAGTTCAAATTCTGGGCTAGTCTGTTGCATTCATTTTCTCACTGATACACTTTGGAAAGACATAAGTCCATTATTTCTCCCCAGTATTAGCTATTGGTTAAATAGTAGTGTAAACTGGGCTTTCTACCCTTGGGTGGCAACCAGTCTAAGAAAAGAAAAGTATGAATTCCAAACCATGGAGAAGACAATAGGAAATCACTTTACTATCTTTTCATAAATGCATGGTAAGAATAAAGACAATAAGACAATAAAGCAAAGTAATCTGTGGAAAGTCATCATTAAGGGACAAAGTATTAAAAAAAAGCTAGGTCGACATGTTAGTATCCCAAAGTTTGACATTTTTTCCCTCTTGTAGTTTGACAATTTCCTCTTGTAGTTTAACAATTCCACCAGAATTTGAGCCATAGAACTGTTGGTCTCCTGCCCACTACTCTAACCGCTTAAAAATAACACAAGACAAGCTGATAAATGGTTTATCTGGAAGAATGCCAGGCATCAAATTTTCAGGAATCAAATTAAAACTTTATCTTATATTGACTTCATATTACATACTGCCATGTAGATACTATTCCCAGCTAAAGAGTCCCTCCTTTTTGTACTTTGAAATTTCTTTTTGATATGTTATCGTTTAAAAGTCCCTGCTGTCGAAACTACAGAGATTGAGCTGAAGATGTTTTTGCCTGCAGCCTGTTATATTAGTCAAAACTGAAACCAGATGATAAACAGTTCAAAATGGATGAATGCCAACTTTCAAATTTTAGGGTACCAAATTAAAAATCTGTCTACACTGACTTAGCATTTCATTCTGCTGAGGTCAACAGAGATAAGTACTGTTGTTATACTAAGCAGAGTGGCCCAAATAATCTGGGGCACAAGTGACAGCCATCAACTACGTTCACGTAGAAGACAATAAAAAATGAAGTTTCAGGTCACTCTCCTTTTAAGGGAAAAAGACTCCTCTGATAAACCTTTGGTTATCTTATGATTAAAGATGATTTTTCTGTGAAATATTGTCTGAAATTCTGAGATGAATCATTATCACAATCACTAGAGGTTTGGGGTATTATTCTTGTCTTTATTGGTTTGATCATGGCATTTTGACTGATGTCGTCAGCATTCCTAAGGTGCATTATATCATCCAAGTATGTATACCTTTTATAGTTTTAGATAATTCAGCCCAGTCTATCCTGGGTACATAGCTGGGGAGGAGGAAGAAGAGACAACTTCATGCTTTTCTCCAAGGGCTATGCAACTATTCCTTTCTTAATACAGGAAAGGTGAACTGAAGAACAATTAAAAACACAATTCTATGCATATTAGTCTCATATATATATATATATATATATATATATATATATATATAAATATAAATATATTATAATTATTTTAAAAAAATATGATTCCTTCCTTTCATCTTCAAGCGAAATTTTTGGCAAATGATGAAACAGAGCTTGATACTTTAATTGAATTTAATTTTTATAATTAAATTGAAGTTTTTAGCTCCTGTTTTTGAAACATGAGAACTCTTATGTAGCGAAAGGATCATATTTTGTTAAAAATAATTATAATTTAGGCTCTACTTTTGTATTGAGCACTGTTTTTTAAAAATAAAAACAAAAATACTAAAGAACTTTGGATTATTAACCTAACATGTTCTTTCCTATTTTCTATATATTTGCACACACACACACACACACACACACACACACACACACACACACACATTATATATATATATATATATATATATATATATATATATATATATATATATATATTATATATATATATTTGTCGAAAAATATTCTGATAAAACTGACAATTATTAATGCAGGTAACTAGTGTTAGCTTTTCTTCTTTTTTATTGATTGGTATTTATTTATACTATTTACATTGTTTGGACTGTTGTCCTCATCTTTGTTGCCATATTCACGACACATGGGCCAGTGGATAAATGCGTTGGTTGAATCCAGTGACTTGACCCAAAAAGCAGAGGTGAACAAAAGCTTGGAGAGTTGAGTTAAAGGGTGATAACTGATACTGAGGCATCCAGAAGAGGCATGGCACATGGAACTAGAACAACTTACTCTGGTGGACGAAATAAATGGTTCGGTTCAAAATTGCGATCACCTGAAGAAGGCCTGAGTGAATACAAAATGTGAATGAATATGGCAATGAAGAATGAGGAAGACAGTCCGAACAATGTAAATAGTGTAAATAATTATCTCAGAAATATAGACAGAGGTTTGGTATTTATATAATTATCAAAGTAATGTACCAGTTGAGTTATTATTTAAGCAATAAAACTGACATGTGTTTTTTATTTCCTAATCAATGCATTTGCTGGTAAAAATAGTATTTGAAAAATAGAGGTTTTATGTGTATTTGTAAAATTTAAAAATATTTCTACTTCCAAGGTAATCTGAGACATTCACCTTCATATAAATACCCTGGGAAAAATATGACTATCTTTTCTTCTCCCAGCTATGGGTTAAATAGCAGGAGAGACTACACTGAGAGAGGAAAAACTTTGAATTCAAAACTGAGGAGAAGGCAATGGTAAACCACTCCACTATCTTTCCTATAAATTCACAGAATGGAATCTGTGGAGTGCCATGATCATGTACCCCCTAAAAGACATTGCAGTAAAAGAAAATTTCAGTAGTATATGAAATTTGCCTACAAATTTGTGTTTCGCATGACTCTGTTGATCAGATGTAAAATCGTGCAGATGTCATATCTTATGATTGATGTTTAATAAAAACTAGTCACTGCTGAATGTTAAGAGGTTACCCCCTTAAACTGAGTTTTGAATTAGATATTCTTAATAAAAATACATGTAATTAGATTTTGATGTGTTTCTGTGTTTGAGAACTACCTGTCACTACAGTGGGGACAAAGGGCAAATGTATCAGAGAATTGTATAACTAAAGTATTCCAATACAATATAGCAGAGAAAAAGAAAAGATACTTATCCAAAATAACCCAAAGAAATTATTTATATTTACATGCATTTTATCCCAGATATTGAGAACTTTTGCCCATAAATACAGCATAACTTAAAACTATATTTTTATCATATATATATATATATATATATATATATATATACTAGCAGGCTTCGCCAAGTAAGATATATTCACTACTTGAAATCTTTGAAACAAAAATTTTAAATCAACATTTCAATCATAAATTGGCTTTGTTATAGTTAAGGAAAATATTACAAATAGATGCCAACTTGTTGAAGGCCAAGTAAAATGCAAATTTCAAACACTTTTCTGTACTATATAAGATAATATTCCTAAACAGAGCTATTTTGGATATCAAAATCAAAACAATCCTCAAATAAAAGTACAGTACTGAAGGACAGTTAATTAATGAAATAAACTTTTTAAAAATCAATATGCAAATTAGTTAAACCTGAAGAGTGATATTGACCAGAAGTACATAATATATAATACAGAGATTGAACTTTTAGTGAGACAATGAATTGTACATATGGTGACTATTTAGGATTTTCATAGACACAATGAAGTATTATGGTGGATGTAGTAAGAATGTGTTGTTTTGGTGTTAGGACTATTGTTTGTATGTTTGGGTCAGTGTTTGTGGCTAGCTAAGTTTAAAATTAAGACAGAAGAAGACTGTCCTTTTCTCCCATTCCCATTTTGGCCTTGTGCTATATTTTGTACCATAGTACAATATTGTGAGTAAATTACTCTAAAGTAGTTTGTAACACGTTTATTTATCATCTCTCAGTTGCGTCTCTGTCCTTGGACAGAGTGCACTCAGGGGCGACTCCATCAAAGTACAGTTGCAACTGAGGAAAATTATACTGGGAGGTGCCGGCCCTGGGGAACAACTGCCTGAGGCCGCGCCTTCTCATTGCACTAGAGAGAGGTATTGGTGCATGCACCGAGGCCTTCACAGCCAATGGTTGCGAGGGCTCAGGGAATTTTTGTTCCTAGCCCAGGTGTACATGCTCTGTTTCCCCACATTAAACCAACCTTGTGTCACAACCTGTGGGGGTTTGAGTACTTTGTAACACATCTATTTATCATTTCTCAGTTGCGTCTTTGAGCAGTCTACATTCAGGGGCGACTCCATCAAAGGACAAAGTTACAAATGAGGAAAATTATACTGAGAGGGTTGCCCAGCCCTGGGGAACAGCTACCTGCTGCGGACTCTCATTGCACCAGAGAGAGGGATCGGTGCTTGCCCTGAAGCAAGTGCAACTAAAAGTTGAGGGTGCTGCCGGAAATTTTTGTTCCTACCCCGAATGTACATGCTCGGGTTCTCTAGATTAAACAGACCTTGTGTCACAACATGATTTCATTGGGGGTCGAGTAAATACCAAATTACTCTAAAGTAGTTTGTAACACCCTATTTATCATCTCTCAGTTGCATCTCTGCCTTTCGACAGAGCTGCCTCTGAGGAAAATTATACTGAGTGGTGCCCAGACCTGGGGAATAGCTGACAGAGGCAGTGCCCTCTCATTGCACCCGAGAGAGGAATTGGTGCTCGCACTGAGGCCAGTGCAACCAATAGCTGTGGCGGCCCAGTCAATTTTTGTTCCTAGCCTGGGTGTACGCGCTTGGGATCCTTTTGTTACAATGTGACTCTGTGGGGGTCTAGTAAATACCGAATTACTATAAAGTAGAGTTCAATGTTTATTTATCATCTCTCAGTAGTGTCTCTATCTTTGGGTAGAGTGTGCTCAAGGGCAACTCTGTAAGAAGACAGATGCACAACTGAGGAAAATCATACTGTGAGGTGCCCAGCCCAGAGGAGCAGATGCCCAAGATTGCGTACTCTCATTGCACCAGAGAGGGATTGGTGCTCGCACCAAGGCCTTCACAACCAACGGTTGCGAGGGCTCAGGGAATTTTTGTCCCTAGCCAGAGTGTACGAGCTCAGGTTCCCTACATTAAATCAACCTTGTGTCACAATGCAACTGCATTGGGGGGTTGAGTAAATACCAAATTACTATAATGTAGAGTTGGGCTTTTTAATCTCAGAATCTGTGGGAGAATTGAGCTCCAAGTTCGCATTTATTTATATAGATTCCATAACATAGGTTTTACTTAATTAAAGATTATGTTCCTCTCTCCAAATGTTGAATATATAACTAATTCTAATTTCTATTTTGCCATCTTTACACTATATTAATTTTATCTTATAAACTGTCCTCTGTTCAGGTCACCCATGAAAATAATTGTTTGTACAGAAAGTAAGGATCTATGTACATCAAATCATCTTTAAATTAAGTGGCAGCAGAATTATCGTTGAACTTTTAAAAGTTAAGCTTAAACATTAATTCAATATTTAAATACAGCGATCAATTCTGATTTCTTCTGGAGTTTATTGATGATATCCACTACAAAATTGTACATTTTCGTTTCAACGCCAAAAAAGGGGAAACCTTTTTTAGACATCTCATCAGGTGGGGAATTATGGTGTGACTGATGAGACGTCTAAAAAAGGTTTCCCCTTTTTTGACGTTGAAACAAAAATACAATGTACAATTTTGTAGTGGATATGTGCATGTTCTAATGTAACAATCCATAAGATAAATAAATATTTACGGCTCTACTTTCTGTATTGAGCACTATTTTTAAAATTATTATTGTTTTGAACGCTGTTATCCTGCTGTTCGTTCTCCTACAATTATATATATATATATATATATATATATATATATATACAATCTTAGAAATATGTACCTTAACATACTCAGTGATGTGATTTCGTAATTCACTTCAAACACCAACTTTACAATAGCCTAAATAGGCAATAAAAACAAATTTATGAGTTAATTTAGAGCTTCAACTGAAGTCTCAACATTTTTTTAACACTAAAAGTATCACTGCGAATAAACTTGTTGTTGGTGCCTGCAGATGAAAATGCATCAGAAAGTGCCAAGTCAGCATCATAATAAAAATTGCCAACCACAAGTTAACTCATGCTTAGCAGTCAATGTGTTAAAAAATGCACTGATATTGCCAAGTTAATTAATAAATATTCTTTTATATGGTATGGGATTTTTAACATTATTGTTATTTATATATTGAAATAATTCCCTGCTAAAAACATTAAAAAATGAAAGAAAATGTTAAATATATTTTAACATTTTCTTTAAACTTTAAAGATGGTTTATTCTGGAAAAGTTAAAAAGGAAAAAAATGATCAACCGAAATTCTGTACATAAAACATTAAACTTGATTTTGTGTTTGTTGTTGTTTCAACAAGACTATTAACAGATTTTTAAAGTTACTTATAGTTCAGGGCTTTTGTTTATTTCACACATTTTCTTGTTAACTAGTTTCATTGATTTGTAATTGACTTATTTATATTTTGTAACTGATGACATGTTTTATTCCTGTGGTTCTTTGCTGTCATTGTGATCATGAATTATTTATTCCAATTATTCTATCAAACGCATAGTCACTTAGGACATATCTAAAATTTAGCAAAATTTAGATATTAAATATGTCTTACAGTTTGAAATGTGGTGATTAGGTATAAAGGAGATTATATTTGTAAATTCTTTGGATCAACCTCATCTTCATATTTGTACATTTGAGAATTTTGTGATTAATTTTTATTTATTTTTACCTTGATTTAACCAAATGCATTTGAGAAGTAATCAAAAAGCATGTCAAGTGATTTCATCCGAATAACATCAGAAATAATTTTTATCAAAGGTCCACAGAAGGTAAATCAGCGAGAGTTTTATTTCGTTGAATAACAATTTGAAAAAAAAAAAACAGCATTTACTTGGCTTAATTTTATCTTTTAGGGTTCTCTGATTACATTCAATTAAAGTCATAGTCATTTTTCTCTGGGATCAACCAGTGGACATCAAACCCTAACTTTGTTGTTATCAATCCCCTGCACAAACCACAAAGCTATACCTAGAGATGTAAAAAAGGAGCAGGGACTTTAAGCTGGTTCCTCAGGGTTGCCATCATTGTTTGGATGATTTCAATCAGGCCAACAAAAACAGGATAGGCCATCAAAATCCAAAGCTTATTTTGTTTACCTAAAAGTTTGTCTTGTCTCTCAAAAAGTTTTATGGCAAATAGCCATATTACTTGAGTGATTTATTAGTACAGTGCACTTTGCTACTTTCTTGCATTCTTTAATTCACTTTTGTTTCTTTTTTCACATTTCTTTCACTTATCTTACAAGAAAGAAAGAAAAAAAAACACTAAGACATTATGAACTACTCAGCTTTCTCTTATTAAAGGGTCTTTTGTAAGAACTTGTTGCCTGATGAACAGCTTGATAAACATAGAGAAAAACTATATACAATAACCTCGCACTCTCTCACTCACACACACATATATGTGTGTGTATTTGTGTGTGTTAAGTATATAAATATATAATTTTTTATCTCCTATATTGCTATAGAATTAGAAAATTGTCTAAAGTTAACTAAAATTAAATATGGCAGTGAATGCCTGACAATCTCCTCGCAGATGAAGAAGAAACTTAAAGCAAAAAAAATGTGGTTCTACAGAAGGATGCTGAGAATATCATCGCACTCACTACTGGATTGACTTGCGACCACTTTGTACATAACTGTTATCTTTATTTTTATTGTACTGGCTTTTTTACAATAAACCTTTACTTATTTTATCCACCTTGTTTTTCAAGTATATATTCCTATGAGCACAAAATATAAGAAATATATCTTTATCAATTTATCTTGATTGCTATCTTGACAAAAAGACTGAGTACAAAATGTAATATTTTTGTTCTGTTGTTAGTAATACAAGTAATACATTCTTAGTACTTTTGGAGGAGTCACTCTTATACTGATATATTGTTATCATAATAAGATATATGCTAAAAATGACATTTTTTCTCCCTGTGTACTACAATTAAAAAGCAGTAGCACACATAGGAAATCTAGCTGAAGGTTTGGGATTGCCGATTTCTATATCTTAAATCCTTTCTCCGATGCCAAGTTCAGTTTTGACAAAAGTAAAATACTGATTTTAAACTAAGTGTAAGTATTATGTTATTATTTGTAAATGTAAAATTGCAAAGCTTCAGCTCATACTCTAAGATGATAACCACAGTTTTTCTATAAATATTTTCATGACAGTTCTAATGAGCTCTCCTCATTGGAGAAATTTAAATTGAATGAATTTAATCATACTACTAGATTGGATACCAGGTCTCAATGTTTTACTGTTGAAATAGCTAGATATAACTATAAGTTCTAAGAGTTACTTTTCTCGTACTTCTTACCTGTGGAACTCTTTTTTAGTTTCATGCTTCCTTGCCACCTGCAATTTTCAAAAACTTAAATGCAATGTCAATAGTTATCTTCTGTCTGCCAGAATCTTGTCTTTGTATTATCCTTTCTCTACACTAAAATATTCTCATTCTCTTCCACTCCCAGTAACTCCATATGTCTTAGTGGCATTATCACCTTGATTGAGGTGAAATGTTTAAAATAAAGTGCTGTCAAGTCCTTTATCAGCTGATGATGTAGATAATATTCACATTAAATTGCAGATCATATAACAAACTATTACAGAGAAATAACAGCTTGTATTTCTGTAGAATAAAATAAATTTAAAATATTGCACAGTCCATGCTTTTCAAGAATTCAAGAAGTCATTGAAAACCATGCCACACAATAAAATATCAGAAGAATTACTAAAGAACTATTTCTTAGATAATATAATTTGACTAAATTATAGCCATAAATGTTTACAGCAGAAATATATAAATTCAGAAAAAAGAATTTATTTCTGTTATATTCAATGTTTTTAAGCTTAAAGTTTGTAATATTTTAATCAGATTATTCAAAGGATGTGTTATTTAAATTTCTTTTTCCGCTAATGCATCATTTATTTTTCAGATATTGTGTCATTTAAATTTATTTTTTTAAGTATTGAGTTCTTTAAATTTATTTTTTCAAGTCCTGTGTCATTTAAATATAGTTTTCAAGTTGTCTATCCTTTAAATTTATTTTTTCAAGTCATGTGTCATTTAAATATAGTTTTCAAGTTGTCTATCCTTTAAATTTATTTTTTCAAGTCATGTGTCATTTAAATATAGTTTTCAAGTTGTCTAGGCTTTAAATTTATTTTTTCAAGTCATGTGTCATTTAAATATAGTTTTCAAGTTGTTTATCCTTTAAATTTATTTTTCAAGTCATGTGTCATTTAAATATAGTTTTCAAGTTGTCTATCCTTTAAATTTATTTTTCAAGACATGTGTCATTTAAATATAGTTTTCAAGTTGTCTATCCTTTAAATTTATTTTTTCAAGTCATGTGTCATTTAAATATAGTTTTCAAGTTGTCTATCCTTTAAATTTATTTTTTCAAGTCATGTGTCATTTAAATATAGTTTTCAAGTTGTCTATCCTTTAAATTTATTTTTCAAGTCATGTGTCATTTAAATTTATTTTTCAGGTTGTGTGTCATTTAAATTTATTTTTCAGGTTGTGTGTCCTTTAAATTCATTTTTCAGGTTGTGTGTCATTTAAATTTATTATTTAGGTGATGTATCCTTTAAATTTCAGATTCCTTGCTCTTGCAAAACAATAAAGTTATTCATGGTCATTTTATTCTTCTGATGATATTTGTGATGTCAATAAGAAATATTCAGGATCATCGATGATTACAATGTTTCAAGGACAAAGTTGCTTAACAAACAAGTAAAACCTGAAGCAAGAGTCATGAGGTCACTGCAAATATATGACAAATAACGACTTTGATGATGACATCTGAAATTTAATTTTAATCTTCTCTAAACTCAATCTATTTTTTTGTTTATTTTCCAGTTGTGCCTATCAACGGAGTTGTCTGTCCATCAGATGTCTATATTATCCTTCCCAAAGGCAAGAGCAGTGTCCCAGCTGTTTCTCCAGAAATACAAGGAACAAGCAATTTTAAAATAATTCCAGATTTGAAAAGATTTTCTTTTGGTAATACTAGAATAAAAGTGATAGCCACTTCAAAAGAAACCAACGAGGAAGTCAAGTGCAATTACACTGTTCATATCATTGGTGAGTGTTTTTATTTCTTACTTGGGGGGGGGGGGGGTAATAAAAAAAAGTTCTTGTCAGAAGTACTTACTTAAATCATTAAATGTTTACTTAAAAAATCTAATCTCATTTTGCCAACTGATCAAGTGAGCTGTCATATTTAACCTGCTGTATGTAAGAAACACTTATAATGAAACGTTAAAAACAATGACTTAGAACAGATTTATAAAGACTAAATTTTTCTCCCCTCATTTCCATTGAGTAAAAGATTATAATTAAAGGTTGGATAAGGTCCAAAGAAGTTAAAGTTGTTTTTTCTTTTTAATCGTTAAATACAGTGGGTTAAATGTAACATTGAAAGTCATTCATCAAACTGAAGATTGAATAACAACAGCAAAAAAAAAAGGTTAGATGAATTTAGCTGGACTATAGATTTGTTATATTTGAACTATCACTTTTTATTACAGACAAAAACACTGATTGATTTTTGGAGATGTTTCTGTACTTAATTATTATTTTCTGCTAGAAAGTTTATGACAAAGATCTATTGAATTGTTTTCGATTTCAGTTAAAAGATGTTACAAATACAAATACCAAAATATGATTAATTATGCTGATTGAATTACAGGAATTTTTCTGAGAATATGGCGTGCTCTTAAACTGTAAAATGTACTTCAAATTTCCATTTAAATATAAATTTATTTTCCTAACCTAATGCAAAAAATATAGAGTAAATTCTTGTTTTTGCAAAGTACAATTCAATATTATAATGGTTATATAGAAAAAAATAACTCAAATACTATATTTTTAAAAAACTCAATGAAGCAACAATATCCTGGAAATATTGTTACAAATAAAGTGATTTTCATTTATGATAATTGTATATTTAAATCTGGAGATTCAATTGTTGTTCTTCTATGTGCTATGTTCCTTGATGACGTTGGCGTTCATGGCCCTCTACAATTTCCTGCCCTTTGTAGCTCTTAATAAATTTTGTCTTTTTGCTATCTTTCCTAAACCCTGTTCTAGCAGCCATTTACTCAAGCTTGCTAAGTAGGTTATGCAATGTTTGTCTCTATTCCTCCTGCTTTCAATATATCCCCTGTGATTATCATATTTTTCAAGTCTTCTTTCTTTAATATGTGCCAAAGAAATTCCAACTCTCTTTTTCTGATGTTAAGTATGTGTCCTCTTTTTGTTTCTATTTTCTCAAGAACTTTGTTGTCGTCCATATGTTTGGTCCATGGTATCCTTCAGCAAACCCACATTTCTGTTGCTTCAAGCCTCTTCTTCATCTATGAGGAGATTGTCCAGTATTCACTGATATATAGCAGGACTGATATTACATTACTGTTCATTACTCTTTTTTTTTATTTCTAACAAAGTTTTTCTGTTTCTTAATACTTTGCTTAGCTTTTGGAAGGCATTTTTCACTATTCAAATGTGCCTTTGGATTTCAGTGATTGTAATTTATTTTATCTGACTAGTCATCAATGATGCAGTACCTATTCAATTTAATTTACATTTGAGAAGTTATAGTAAAAAATTAAGTCCTTATTTACATTAAGACCAACATCCTCATCTTTGTTTTATTATCACAATATTTTAGCTATTGTGCCCTGTAGTCTACTTCAGGTGTTTGATAATCCAGATAAGGGAATTTCAAAGTGAACCCTTTATTTAATCTACAAGGGTAAACTCATTAAAGGCATCCTAAATTTCCACGAACGGGTTCTATAAAAGCAGGTAATCTTTTGGAACCTATTCTGCTTATCTCCTTTCCAATCTGAAAAGTGAAATAAATCACGATATAGTATAAAAAAGAATGAAACCATTTTGATAATTTAATAGAAAACATTTATTTATTAAGATATTTTTCAGATTGAAATTCTTTTCTCATCATATTTCTGTTCAGAAGTATGATGCCTTTTGATTTTAATGTCATCAGCTGTGTTACAGTTTCTTAGCTACATTCAAATTGAATCGCTGCAGTCCCAAAGAGCCAATGGAAGACCTATCAAATTTATGACTTGAAGATTTGCCACATTTTTAACTTCAAGACGATTTCTTTTGTCAGAATAAATCATGTTCCTCACAGAAAACCGTCTTTCAGATTCCACAGAACTTACAGAAATGGTAATAATTATATTTTTTAACTCTTTAGATAATTTTGGGGTATAACATGTTTATGGTAATTTCTCACTACTTTTTCAACATAATCATGGAAATCATTATTATTGTGGTAGGGTGGGGGCATGTGTCACTAAGCAACACAAATGAGCATAACTAACATTTTACCTGGACCATTGGTATATATATAAAATTATTTTTGGATAATCCAACAACTGATTCATTAAGCTTTTATAATTTTAAGAATCAGTTCTTGAAAATCAGTATGATGCTACCATTAAGTCGATGGTTCTCATTATGCTAATGATTTTTATGAATATATCGTCTTGTTCCTTTTAGTAATGCTCAGATATTTCTTGCCTTGTCTTCACTGAGTCTGAGTCTATATTACCCAACCCAGGAATTGAACTCAGGGATTAGATGGTTAATTTTGAAATTTCTTGAAGATTACCTGAAGAAGGTGAGAGGGCAGAAAGGCTGAAACAATGTGATAACAGCAGTAAAGATACAGACATTAGTCCAAATATACACCCTTGTGCAAATTAATTAAAATAACTGCTTTAGTTTTCTTTCTTTCATCATTCACCTGTGGAACTTCCTTCCTTATTCCTGTTTCCCTGACAAATATAATCTCCAACTATTTAAGTGTAATGTCAATCGACATCTCCAGTTGCCTTGATCTATCCACTTCCCTTCTCCACATCCTTTCACCTTTCATTCCTATCTGCTCTCGCTCCAAATCTTCTGTCACCCCCTTGCCTTGATCGATCCACTATCTTTCTCCAGATTCTCTCCTTTACCACGCCTATCTGCTCTTCCTCCAAACCTTCTGTAACCCCTTGCATGCTAGTGGCTTCCAGCCTTGCTTGGGGTGAAAAGCTTAAAAAAAAAAATATACTCAGTTTTAGACCCACTGGAGTGACAGAGTGTAACCGATTTTTACTTTTTCCTCAGATTAAGTCATTTGCAGTGGTGTGCAGTAATATGAATCTATTTTCAGGGTGTATGATGAAATTTGTTTGACCTTGAAAAATATTGCATCATCTGTGATTGCATCAGATTTTCATCACACCCAGACACTATTGTATCGACTGTCAATTAGTTGTCATACGGCCATTATCTGTGATGGACAAGGAAGCATATGAGAATTGTAACACTGCATGAACACGCTGGCAAGCCTTACCAGTGAGCAAATCAAAATACTATCGACTCGCTTGGAAACTCTCCCGATTTAAGTCCAATCAAGAATCTGTGGTCAATCTGCAAGGAAAGACTTTGTGGGATGGACATACGAAGTACTAACATGTGCACTGGGTCATGTTTCATTGGAAAAATATGAAGAGAAAGTAAATAATAATGGAATTATTCATTTTGTTTCAATTAATTTGCACAATGGTGTAAATAATATAATTATTCATCCCCAAAATTCAGATGAAAATTAAATTCTTGTTTGGAAAAAGGTTTAATATGAATCTAAAATCATTGCTTGATTCTACTAAATCACTTTGATCGTTTTCTTTATTCAAACTGCTGGAAAATAAAGCCAAGAATATTTTAAAAATACAAGTCGCACAAGAGAAGTAAACAGAGTCTGGTTGCTAAAATTTTAAAAAGGCATGAACTTTAAAAATAATATCCCAATAATTTTCTGTGTATTATACAGCATTCTCAGTTCTGTTTAAATCATCTTCTACAGTATTTCTCAACATCTCTTTCTTAAACATGATTATGCAATAATATTCAAAATCTAAGCTTTTAGATAATATTTCAACCAATGATAACTTATGTACAGGTAAGATAAAGATCAGAATTCAAGGATAAACGTGCATTTCTAACATAAATGACAAGTTGTGTGTTAATAGCTCCAGAAATGCTGATATGAATGATCACAAAATTGCAAATATGCCAAAGAAATCAAATTTAGGAAGATAAATAAATTGATAAAAATATAATCATTTTTTTTTACTATTAGAAATTATGCAGAAATCTCTATGCAATTTAGGCATGAGCTATTGTAGTAATATTGAAAATATCTATAATGTCAGAAAGCCGAGTTCAAATCCCAGTCAATTTCATTACATTCACTTAAGCAAAAATACTTTTGGGAAAGGTATGAATCCATTTCTTGTCCACCTAGCTATGGGTAAATCACATGAGAGACTGGGCCCTAAAGTCTTAGTTGGCAACCATTCTAGGAGAATGTTGATTTCAATACCATTGGGAATGACTGCCTCTTCCCAATTTATAGGTAGAAGCATACAAATGCATAATAGGATTTCTTCCTAGCCAATAAGATAGGTCACTTTCTGGTTTTATATGACTCAGTCCCAGTCTGTCTTGTCTTGAAGTCAGAATGCTATATTCATGTTGTAACCTAGAAAAGGTTACTGAATGAGGAATAACCAAAATGGAAGTTGGAAATGAAATGGTAATCTTTATAACATCAACAAAATACAATATTGGCCAGTGGTGTGAAGTAGGTAAACTACTGCTAGTGGTGAGCTACTTAGCATATTACCCCACTTACAATAGTGTCTGACGTATTTATGAGGAGTGGGACATGGCCATTAGTGTTCATAAGTATGGTATATAACAATTTGCTAGTCTGAAATTGTGCTCTTGTGTTTTAACCCCAATTCTTAGTTTGTGAACTTTTGCCTTATTACTGTTAATTTGCCTTGAATATATTGTTTGCTTGCTTTATATTATTTTTGCCTTGTTCTTTTCTTTTTCATGTTATTACTTATTGCAAACTTTGTCAAATCTGTTTGTTAGACTATTCTTTGATTTATTTTACATTTAACAGTTGCCACTCACTTTACAAAAGCTTAATTAAAAATTTAATTCATCAGTTCTTTTGTGTATCAAGGTAGTATCCATTGTGAAGATAATATTTTGATTGATAAACTTTAGGAGAATTACTCAAAAATCTTCATGAGTTTCAAAGTGAATAAGTCCAGGAATATCAATAGTGGCAAACATGCTAAGATTAGATTCATGGGTCCTGGATCAATTGAAAATTACAAGGTAGCTTTTTTGAATTCTGACAAACATTATGGTTCCTTTTATTGATGTACCACTCTTTGTGTACTCATCATTTTTATCTTCAAGCCAAATTGCAAATTGTTAGTGAAGTGTCTTTCTACATCGTTTCACTTATGCAGATGAACAGTAAACTTCTTGAGACAATAACAAATTCCATCAAGATGATGGCCAATATGTCAAAAAAGTTTGACTTTTTTTCAGTTTCTTCACAGTTGTTGCTGGATTAGTTTTCATGGCTGCTCTCCTTAATTAATGAACAATTTTTTGAGCGATTTTTTTTTCAGCAGTAATGAGACAAATGGAGAGTGCATGATTATTTCCGCCATGGCTGAAACAATTTGTATTTTGTCTTTAAAAGATGAGCATTTACAAGAAATAATATTTTTCTTCAATTTTTTAATGTTTTTTTATTATCTTATAAAATTAAGTAGAAATTAATCACACCTTGCAAAATCTATGCATGTTGTTGACTTTGATTTTAAAAAGGAAGAAAGAAACTAAATAAAAGACATTTGAGAAATTGGGCATTTTTATTTAAGTGAATGGTATAGTCATTTGAGAAATACTTTACCAGGAATTTCTTCATCTCATTTATTTACTGGCTGCATGGCTCAAAGAAGAGAGCTAATTCTGTTCATATTAGTTTTTTAATACCTTATTATAATCCTAATCTTCCTATCTCTCTCATCTACAACATACAACAATGTCTTAAAGACAGTGAAGTTTAAATTGTCATTATAACCTTTTCTTTTATCAGCTGTTGGATTTTATATACTTTAATATTATCAGATAGAATTTATATATTCCAATTATCAAACAACATCTCAAAGTTATTGTTTATAATCTTGAGCAAAACCATTATCTTTCAAAGAGATTTTCAAATAACTGAACTCGTGCTGTCTTTGTAGGGACATGAAAAAATCACACAAAAGTAAAATGAGTTTATTTGTTATTTGCATTATTTGAACTGTTATCCTCATTTTCATTGCCATATCCACAATGTTTTGGCTGTTGATCTAACCAACATCTTTATCCACTGGGCCAAGAGTTGTGAGTTCAATACCAGGACTCAGCAGTGGTAAACCAAAAGTTGGAGTTGAGTTAAACAGAAATAACAGATATCCAGAAGAGGCATGGAACGTGGAACTAGAACAATCTACCCCCCTGTGGACAAAATAAAGGGTTCGGTTCAAAATTCCAATCACCTGAAGAAGGTCGGAGAGTACAACAGCCAAAACATTGATGATATGGCAATGAAGACGAAGATAACAGTCTGAATAATGTAAGTAATGCAAGTAATCATAATACCTCATATAGATATAGACAGATATTGAGTTCATTTGTCCAAAGTAGTAAGATAATGTAACTCATTATAATCAAGATTATAGAAACTCAAGATTTGCACTAATTTATAATAAGCCAGTCAGTCTATGAGACAGCATGGAATAATACGAGGACCCTTGTTCATTGCTAATTCTTGCTTTTATTGAAAATGTAATTCTAAAACATTCTTATTTGACATGTTTGGCTAATACATGTGACGTGTGCCTGGTGTTATTGAACATAAGCTGGCTAACCTTTGGTTATTATTACTAAAGCTTCATAAACATAAAAATCTCCCTTCTTCAGAAGGTCTAATGCTCATCTCTATTCTATAGACTGATGATAAAATTTAATTCTCTTTGTCTATGTTTCTGCTACAATTCGCAAGCTCAGCATTTACTTGGTCAATAATTGGTTTTCTAGTCACTTAATAAACCAAGCCAGAATCGACATTCCTGTTGGGAGTACCAGTAATATAAAATTGACACTAAAGACTAGAATCTCAACTGATTATACAAGAAAGAACTGATTAATCAACACTTGTCAATTATTCAAACCAAACTTGGGCTCTCATGCATTCAATTTCAGTTGGAGAAAATGGAATTGAAATTTGAAGCATTTACATAATAAATCAACAACCTAATAATGAAAAAAGCATTTATTTTAAATAACAAATATTTTTAAAAAATACAAAAATAGAAAGGTATATCATACAAGTATGTATTTTCTCACTGGACTTATTCAACCTATACAGTGAGGCAATTCTGAAAGAATTATGTCCAACCAGATTCATTTTTGGCAGCCACAATCTTAACAACATAAGATATGCAGATAGCACAGTGTTAATAGCAGACATAGAAAGGAAATTACAAGAATTTCTACAGAAGGTAATGAAGAAAAGGGAGAAGAAAGGACTAAACATCAATTACAAGAAAATAGAATGCATAGTTGTTGGCAAAAGGAACAGCCCAACATACAAATTAAATATTGGAGATACTGAAATCAAACAAGTTAAACAATTTAAATATTTAGGAAGTGTTTTAAAAGAGGACGGAAAGTATGACACTGAAATCTGAAAGTGCATTTGGATAGTGAAAGATGCCTTCCAAAAGCTAAGTAAAGTATTATGAAACAGGAAAATTTTATTAGAAACAAAGAAATGAGTATTGAACTGTTTCATAATATCAGTTCTACTCTATGGCAGTGAGTGCTAGACAATCTTTTCATAAATGAAGAAGAGCAGTTACATTATTTTGAAATTCAATTGTAAATATTTGAAATAATAATTATAATATTCATAAATATACTAGTTAAAATTTTGCTATATTTCTTTATTTTTTACAATGATTCTCACCCTGTACAAGGCCCAAGAGCCACTCAATATAGAGGATTGAAGAATAAGAGGCATAGTTTATGGGGATATGTAGGGAAGATAGCAGTTAACCCTAGATTTGAACAGGTTCAGATTGTAGTAATCTGGAAAGTATCCTCTTGGGAGTTCTACAAAACAGTGATTCATGGGAAGAAGCTGCTCAGGAGGAACTTACATCTCACCAATGGAATAAAAAGAGAACGAGAGTGGTTTGCTACAATAGGCGTGGCACAGTGGGTCTTAGACATGAAGGTTAGAACTAGTGAAACTAAGGAATGTAGTTCATCTGAACACTTCCCATGGAACATTGAATGGCTTGTAATGTTTGATCTATGGGACAGGTGGGGTGGGAAATAATTCATCACCCACAAAGCTGCAGAGATACTTTTGGACTCTATTGAGATTGGAAAGTGGAGACTGATCAGATGGCAGCAATATTCCATTTCCAGCTTGATCTGGTTCTTTTAAAGATGGAGGGTAGCAGCAGCAGCAGTCAGGTACTTACTGGAGTGATACTGAGAACTGACCGTTTTTTTCAGCATCTTTAGTGATGGATCATTTGTACAAGTTCCACTTGATGTCTGGGTTGAATTTAAGTCCCAAGAAGGTGCTCAATGCATGGGGCCTCACTGAGAGAGCACCCCCTTTTTTTTTTAAAGCCACTAAGAGAAAATGGGGTTACTGAGAATATGAGAAAAAAAAACATTATTAAGGAGAGAGAACAATAAAAGAACAAGATTTAAAAAGACAGACATTAATGATTGACATTGCATTTAAATTTTTGAAGATCAAAGTTGACTGGGAAGCAAGAAACTGGAAGAGAGTTTCACAGGCGAGAAGTGTGAGAGATGAAACTGCTAGCATAGATATCCAAAGCAACAGCTTGAACTTCATCATTCTTATAAAAAGCTTGGCAGACTCTTGATGCAGTAAACGTATTGGTTTTTTTTCTGTTCCCCTGCATATATATGATTCCAACAATAAAGACATTTAATCCAAAGAAGTATTTTCTTAGTATCCTTCACTCTCAGTAGCCACTTGCATCTTAGTGGAATTTTTTAATTATTTTACCCCAAACAAGGTAATATAGCCACTAAGATGCAAGAGATTACTGAGTGCTAGAGAATATGAGAAAAAAAACTATATTAAAGAGAGAGTACAATAAAAGAACAGAAATTAAGAAAACAAAAGATAATGACTGACATTGCTTTTAAATTTTGAGGATCAAAGTTGACTGGGAAGTAAGAAACCAGAAGAGAGTTCCACAAGTGAGAAGTGCGATAGAAGAAACTGTTAGTGTGGAACTCACAGTTACATCTCACCATTTCAAGTGTAAAAAGATGAGACCATGGTGCCAATTTAGTACTTCACTTAAATTAATAAAGTCTAGGTAACATAGAGGAAAGTTCATCAGAACAATTATCATGAAAGTATTTATAGAAAAGGTACAGGGAAGTTACATTATGGTGGTGGGAAAGTGACCGATGGCAAGATGCCAGGTCAGGACCAGTAACATTGAAAATTCTTTGTATTTTATCAATAATTTCTAAATAGTAGCAGCACTGGACCAGATGTGGTAGTGGTATTCAAAGCAAAGAGGAATAGTAGACTTATGAATATCTAAGATAGATTCTGTTGAGAAAAATTCTCTAGCATGACACAGGGATCCAACTTTTCTAGCAACTGATTTGATATAATCTTTCCACTTCATGTCATTGAAAAATGTTAGCCCAAGGCGGCACAATGAACTCACTCTCCTGGAGGTGAACATCAGCCATGTTGGAGGAATGTAGAACATGTTCTTCCAGATGTGATTAAAAGAGAGCAGTATTTTTTTGGGGACACATTCAAATTAATAAGCCATCCTTTGTACGAGTTACCAACATAAACAACTGCCAACTGCACCTAATTGAACTCTGCTCAAAGACAGGAAGAAATGCTTGTGTCATCACTATAGATACCGAGTTGAGAACGTGAAGGTTGTTGATGAAAATTAAGTACAACATGCGTTCAAGGATAGGGTCCTGGGGACTTGTGCATTAATGCAAAAAGATCTAGAAAATTAGCCATCCAAGACAACTTTCATTTTGACAAGAAAAATTGAATCAGTCCAGAAATATTCCAAACTCTATCAAATGCCTAGACATCAAAAGTGATAACCTGAGCTTCACCATTCCTATCTAAAACTTTATAAACTTTTTCAGCAATAACTGTTAACAAATCAGCATTTACCCTAGAGAAGAGCAAGCCATATTGCTTATCTGAAAAAAGATCCTGCAAGTTGTGATGCTTAACTAATTCAGAGTGGATCAGAGACTCTAGAACTTTTCCAAAAAGAAGTAGAATACTAATAAGCTGGTAGTTAGAGAGATCAGATGGTTCCCCTGAGTTCTTAAAGACAAGGACAACAGAAGAGTATTTCCAATAAGTGTGAAAGCAAGAAGTAGCAATAAAACTTATTGTACTGTTTAGAGAAAACAAAATCCTGTTTAGGAGTACATTTCTTAAAGACTATTGCAGGGATACCATCAAGTCCACATGCTTTGAGAGGATCTAGTTTAGAGATGATAGCAGAAAGTATGGACAGAGGTACATGTGTATCACTCAATAGGGACTCACTTCTAAGTGGAAAGTCAAGCAAAGATACTCCTGATGAGTCAAGAGAAGGTATCTCATTCTATTTGCAAAGACTCAGCCTCTTTGAGGTCATGTTTACAATTGTTATGAGCAGACTCAAATAGGTTCCTGTTACAATTGGAACTATCATGCTAGAACACCCTGAAGAAGTTATTCATGGGGGGGGGGGCTATAATAGCAGAACAGACCAGTTTAAACCAAAGAGAAGATTGGGGTTTCACTTGGTATTTCTAAGAAGAAACAAAAACATCAATGCTGGCTTTGACCCAAGAAGAAACTTATGTGGCACAATTCTCAATAGGAAGGTCAAGCATCTCAGTGTAAGGGACATTGCGATGAAAATCACAAAATGAATTCCAATTGGTCCGCTGATAAAAGAAAGATGTCTTGTGGATAGGAGATTCTGGTCTAATAGATGACACTAAAGAAATATCAATAAAAACTACTGCATGATCCAATTTGCCAAGAGGGCAGAGTCGTGATGCTCAGGAGGAGCAAAGAGAAAAGGAAACGAACAAATTGAGTAAAGAATCATATTTATTAGGAAAATGAGTAGGGAAATCCACTATTTGACTCGGAGACAATGGGAAAAATTCAAAATCTGAATTATAGCTACATCAGTAACATTAGAGTGTTTAAGTCACTTGACAGGATGAGCATTAAAATCATCAAATACAATCATGTTTGCAGATGGATGTAGAGAGAGTGTCATTTCTATATTCAGAAATTCTGTCTAATATATTGCAGTCCTGAGAGGAAGGAGCACGATAAAGGAAAAAGAGATAGCTAACAGAGTGCAAAATAATGAAAGTTGAAAGCACATGAAAGAATCATCAGGGGATTCAAGAAACAATTCCTTTACCAATGGAAGATTTCCCCAGATATAAATCCCAAAAGCCATGCATATGTATGCTAGAATATCATGATAGGTGAAAATTCAGGGTCCACTTGGTGATGATGAAACATCACTAGTTTAGTTTTCAAGGCACTGAATGTAACCAGACATTTTTCCGCAACTGAACTGTTAGATCTAGTTCAGAGCAGAAATCAGCTGCCAAACACTGGTTATCTAGAGTTTTGGAGGTGCACCTATATAGAATTGTATAATCAGCATGTATATCCACAATTCAGTGGAGTATACTCTTAGGCAAGATCATATATGTAAAGTAGAAAGAGGGCTGGATTGATAAGCGAGCCTTTGTGTCAAGGAGAAAGGTGCTCAATATTGGAAACAAAGCATTTGTAGATATAAACACTGTTGACATAGGAATCAAGATTACATGAAGACTGTCGGGAAAAAAATTATTGTTATAATGGAACATGCCTGGGAACTGAAAAGCTATTCATATAAAATATCATTTAGCAGCAAAAAATGTAAATATCACAACTATCTCAAAATATATGGATACTCAAAAGCACAAACCAAAATACACATAAAAAGTAACCAGAAAATAATAAAAACAATACCATCTGTGAATAACACCTCCAAACAATATAACAATTACATTTCTAGAAGATAAACTTAAAGATCATATCTGAGCTTATTCCTCAAGACAGACACAAAAACAAATTCCTCCAACACTACCTACAACCATATAATGACTCAAAAAAATCTATATAAAATCCCATAACCAAAATCTAATAAACTTTATTTCAAATACCAAAACTGGCAACCAAACAAAATAAACAAAGCAAATAAATAAAGAAAATATATAAATAAATAAAATAAGTAAACTAAAGTTCATGATTGTAAGTAACATAAAGTATCTGCCATAAATAAAAGAACTGGGAAGAGATCATTTCCTCTTTCATTCCCTTAATTTTGCAGTTGCCTTTATATAGGGCCCATGGAAGGAATAGTAACACAAGCTTTGAAGATCACTAGAGGAAGGAAACTGACAGTCACCATGCAGTGTTAATATTGACAATATTCATATGGTCTCTCATATCACAAATGATATTCTTTGACACAAAAGACTAGTACTATTCTCAGTTGGACTAATTAAAGGCAGCAATTAATGAAAAGTGTTCACTATTGACCATGTCATCTTACATCAGTACAATGCCAAACATCATGTCTCTTTGAAGAGCCAACAGGAAATGATGCAATCTGGCTTGCCATACTCACTTGACCTTACACTTTCATATTATCCCTTATTTTGTTTCTTTTTCTCTGGAAGCCAAAAAACCCAATTAGACCAGTTAATCACTCAGAAAGATACCAAGTTCATGGAAGATGGAATCATGAAGCTGCCTCAAAGATAGTGAAAGCTAGTGGAACAAAATAGTACAAATGTGATTGAATAAACCTATGTACAAATATTTAAATATTAACATTATTCGGACTATTGTCCTCATCTTTCTCGCCATATTTATTACAACGTTTTGGCCGTTGTACGCTCCTGCCTTTTTCAGGTGGTTGGAATGTCAAAATGAACCCTTTATTAGGAAAATGAGTAAGGAAATCCACTATTTGACTAGGAGACAATGGGAAAAATTCAAAATCTGAATTATAGCTACATCAGTAACATTAGAGTGTTTAAGTCACTTGACATGATAACCATTAAAATCATCAAACACAAACATATTTGCAGATGGATGTAGAGAGAGTGTCATTTCTGTATTTGGTTAAGGCAGTGGAGAACTTGGAGAGGGGAATTAACAAGAGATAACTGATAACTGACATTCATTAAACATGGCACATGTAACTAGAACAGTCTACCCCAGTGAGCAAAATAAAGGGTTCGGTTCAACATTCCAACCACCTGAAGAAGGCCGGAGTGTACATCGGCTGGAAATGTTGTAATAAATATGGCAACAAAGATGAAGAAAATAGTCTGAATAATGTAAATAGTGTATATAATACCTCATCTCAGAAATATAGACAGATATCTAAATACTGTCTTTGAAATTCACTTAAAAATGCTACAAACTTTTACTGACTCAATATTATAAAAAAAGACATTATTTTTATCAGTGAATTTCTAAAATGTATATTTTTTCATTTTGTGTAATTTATCATTGTAATAAATAGTGTAAGGCCTTTTTTTATCTAGTGTGATTAAACAACAAAAATGGATTTATAAACTACCTGAGTTTTTTTACTGTCTCCTTGCAAAAACAGTCCCTTCCTGAAATTAGGAAGTTGAAGCCATTTCTTTGACATTATTCATGAATTGGAACCAATACTTTTGGTAGATCTTTTAAAAAAGACTCTCTATTCATTACTGACTTTGTTGCTTGGAGAAATGCAATGAATTCTTTAGTTCATGTTTCAACATGTTACACCATTTTCAACAAAGCCCTAGTGTAGGGTCAGAAAGTGGCTAGGTTAATAATCAGGCAAAAAAATAAATTCTACATTTTTTTTCTGTCATTTTGTTGAAGCAGCCATAGTTTTGTAGAACTTGTTGGGAAATCCTTGCATAGCAGAAATAATAAATGCAGACAATTTGTGAACTTTCAACTGTAAATGTTGATACTGAAAATTAATAGAACACCATACTTTAATAAAATCAGTTAAGATGAGAGAAAAAAGAAAATTATTTTCAAGATTTTTTTCATGAGTTATCTCAGACTGCAATTAATTTTGCTCTGTTACCTGGGGCAAAATTGATTACAGGCAGGCAAATTGATGCCAACACAAGTCATGTTTACATTTTGTCAATTTATGAAATAGCATCTAGCTAGCATAAAATTTTCTTTCTTTTTTTATGGAAGATGTATAGTTTGAATGAATTAATTGACAACAAGTGATGATTATAATGGTATAGATAAAAGTTTCAGTTAGAGAAAATAAGGCTGATTAGAATTTATTGGAGTGATCTAACCTTAACACAAGCACAGAATGCTGAATGAGAAACACATTCACTCCAGTTAGGTTGAAAAGGTTATCTCACTATAGAAAACACTCCTTGTTGTTGAATATTAATAATGATAAAAACAACAGTTAACTTCTTCAACCAGATTGTAAAATAAATGTTATTTTTTGTCCTTAATAAAATTCATATACAAGGTGCTACCTAAAAGTTTAGTCAATGGACATAAAATATTACTAACAAGTAGTTTCCACCATCTCCTTCAAAGTAGTTGTTTTGATTGTTGTTTGCCCACTTTCACAGAAAGGGTAGTGGCAATGTATTCAATTTTCTGACACATGGCTCAGTGGATAAAAGCATTGGTTGAAGTAATCCAGTGATTTGAGCTAAAGAGTTATGAGTTTTGGCCACAACAGAGATGAACAAAGACTTTGTGAGTTGAGTTGCTGAAGGGAAATAACTGAAACTGAGATATCCAGAAAAGGCATGGCATGTGGAACAAGAAAAATCTACCCAGGTGATTGAAATAAAGGGTTCAGTTTGAAATTCCAACATATATCACCTGAAGAAGACTGGAGTGTACAACAGTCGAAACGTTATGAATATAACAAAGATGACGACAACTGTCCAAACAATGTAAATATTGTAAATATTTAGATAGCACTTTATATTTTGTTTGTTATTTTTAGTGTTTTGCTTTTTTTTACATACTGGGTCCGGGTCCCCTCAGGACATAGACAATCATGACTCTCCACAGATTCCTTTTCTTTATTATCTCTGAGTTGCCATGTATTCTTGGAAAAGATAGTGATGTAGCTTCCTGTTGCCTTCCTTGTGGTTTGGAATTCAGAGTGTTTTTTCTATTAGACTGGTTGTCAATCAAGGTGAGATAGCCCAGTCTACCCTGTTATTTTAGCCAATATCTTTAGGGAGAAGAGATGGATTTATGGATTTTCAGAGGGAATTTGTGCAAAAGTGAATGCAGTAGACTAGCCTGGAATTTGAACTCAGCTTGCTGATTCCAATTTCTGTGCCAATATCTGTTACACAATCTGTACATTCCTAATACAGGTGTTTTATCTATTTTTATTTCTCTATCGACTGGAAAATAGATTTCAGAAAAGAAAATCTTGCAATCATATAACTCTTCACCCAAAATGGAACCTGATGACTATTTCAAAGAAGTATTTTTCTTTACAGCGTTAAATGATGACTCTAGTGATTTAAAAAGAAATAAGAAAGAAATATTTTTCAATGATATTAAGGTTCATGTGTAGTGTAGTAGTTATCAGTACAGAAAGTGGGAGAGTCATGCTGATTTCAAATTTCAGTTGGGGCTGTTGTATTTGCTTTTGCACAAATACTTGGAAACACGTTACTCCATTTCTTCTACCCCTCTATAGGTTAAATAGTTGTGAAGATTGTACTCTTTAGACTTGGTTGACAACCAATCTATAAGAAACACAGCAGCAATACTTACTGAAGTGGGACTCCAAAGGGGGAGTCTACAGGGCTATAATATTATACATTGGTTATATTGCTATAACCTTTATAGCAATAACTGCAAAAATGTATAACTCTATGCTGCTTAACTGCATATGTCCAGAAATTGAAAAGGTATTGAGAAAAAATGAAAATGGCTGTTGAAGAGGATAATTAAATTCCAGTTAAATCTTAACCATTCACATAATTCGTTAAAGCTAAAAATCTAAATGTTGTTCTGTTATTTGTTGATTTCTTCAAAGCCTTTGATTCCTAGAGGTAAGACGGAAGAAATATTGCTAGTATATTGCTATACCAATATGCTAGTATATTGCTAGTATATATATATGCTAGTATATTACTAGTATATTGCTATACCAATATGCTAGTATATTGCAAGTATATATATATGCTAGTATATTACTAGTATATTGCTATACCAATATGCTAGTATATTGCTATACCAATATGCTAGTATATTGCTATACCAATATGCTAGTATATTGCTATACCAATATGCTAGTATATTGCTAGTATATATATATGCTAGTATATTACTAGTATATTGCTATACCAATATGCTAGTATATTGCGAGTATATATATATGCTAGTATATTACTAGTATATTGCTATACCAATATGCTAGTATATTGCTATACCAATATGCTAGTATATTGCGAGTATATATATATATGCTAGTATATTACTAGTATATTGCTATACCAATATGAAACAGTAAAGGACATTAAGATGTTCTACAAAAAACTTATTCAATGGTACAATCTGCAGATGGTGATCTTTGAAATTGTTGCAGGTGTGCTACATGGTGACACTTTAGCACCTATGTCTTCATCATTTGCTTGAATTACATTCTCAGAACTTCTTTCAATGCCATTAAAGGCAATGGATTTACACTACTTTCATGATATAGTAATAGATACCCTGACACAAAAATCACAGATGACTCAGATGATTTAGTGTTTCTCTCCAATCTAATAAGCCAAGCAGAAACCCTTCTCAATAGTCTTGAATATTCAGCCAAAGTTATCAGTCTCTATATTAACTCAGGTAAAACAGAATACATAAGCTTAAATAAAAATGGAACTATCAAAATAGTATTTGGTACACTTCTCAACTGTGTAGAAGAATTTACTTATCTAGATACTAAAATGTCTAGCTGTAAAAGCGGTAAACACATGCATTGGAAAAGCCTGGAGTGCAGTCAATAAGTTATCTTTTATATGGAAATCTAGACTATCAGACAACGTGAAAAGGATGCCTCTTTCAAGCAACTGTTACTTCTGTTCTATAGTATGGCTATTATATGGCATCGACTCTTACCTCAAAACTGGAAAGAAGATTGGGTGGTGCCTACATTCATATGCTAAGTGTATCTTTGAATGCCACTTAGAGAGATTGTCTAACCAATGAGAAATTATACAGGCATGTTCTTTCAGTACCAAACACCATCAAAGAGTGTAGATTAAGATTTGCAGGGCTGGAGAGCTGAAGATGAAATCATTAGTGAAGTTCTTTTGTGAGAACCTACAAAAGAATAAGCTAGCAGAGGACGACAAGCCAAGACCTATATCAAGTAGATTTTTGAATGGCATAAACTGTAATCCCTCTGACCTGCTGAATATAATGAAAAATTGGATGATGACAGAGAATTATAGGAATCCACGCAAGCAGTGTGACTGAATACAAAGCTTGTATACATACAATACACACAAGAAAATATTAACTTAGTATAGGGATTTAATTTTAAATGCTGTTATCATTTTGTTAAAGTGCCTTTTGACAAAATGGGTGAAGCAATAATTAGAAAGCTGATCTCAAAACTATGACAACAAAAATGTTTGTTGTTATTTGATGCTCCATTCACATGGCCTTATGCCATGCTAAGTTCAATTCTCACATGACTGGGCTGGAGTGGCCTAATCCTCAATTTCTTATCAATATTTTATTTCCAAATTTGGCACTTTAAAGACGTGACTATTTTTTCTTTTGCTAATTTTGGCCAAAAAAATCATTCAAGGGAAGGTTAGGAACCTACCCTCCCCCCTACACACACAATCCTAAAAAGTTGAGCAGAGGAGAATCAAAGAAAAAAATAGCTTTTTTAACTAAGTTAAAACTTATATGAAATTTACTGTCAAATAATCAGCAACTAAATAGGCAGCTCCACTTCAATTTATTATGAGAGAGACGAGTTGTTAGCAACTTGGTAAGATTAAAAATCAGACTTATCAAATGGTAGAGGAACTCTTGATGAGCCAACAGCCATTTAATTAAAGGGTGCTTCTCAATAAGATTGCTGTGGAGAAGGCAATGGAAAACCATTCAACTACCCATCCCCAAAACATGTCTTTATATATGGCTGAGATGAACACCCTCAACCATGGTAAAGGCACTTCATCTTGGAGAAGGCCAATTCTGATATAAAGCCAAATGGTTAGATAGAGCTCAACAGCCAGCTTAATGATATTCTATTGAGAAGAAGGAAATTCTGATATAAAATTGATCATTCTGATTTCATGGTACTGCTTAAAAATATAACTAAATACCACATCATCCATCATGTGGGTTGCCAAGAGATGCTTCCCTCAGTGATACACCAGGCCAATGTAAAAAACAAAGAAGCTTCTTTGGGTCAGCAAAGGTCTAGGCAGCCACCTCATCTATCAGCATCACCTAAAGAATTGACAACAAAATACAAACTGAAAATGTCCGTCAAATGGAAAGCAGGCTAAATCAACATCCAGTCAGGATCAGATGAATTCAGGGTTCACTTTCTTTTAGAATAATACGAGAAAGCAAACTTTGATGCTATCCGTAGGCAAGAGGTGTGTAGACTTGGTTGACTCCATTGCAGATTTGGGATACAACTTATTTTGGACTGGTCGCAAAGAGTAAAGACAACATGCAGTTGGAATTACAATACCAGATATTGTAATAGGCAATATCATACATCAGTGAGAAAGATGGATGGTTACTGATATTGTTGATAGAAAAAAGAGGAAAACAAAAGAGGAAAACAAATGGATGGGAAAATACCAAACAATTAACAAAGAAAAGAAAAAAAATCTAGTTAATTCTTTGTGAAACCAATATCTTCAGAAAACTGGAAATTAAATTAATTAAGACAAGCAGAATAGATAATGTGTTAAAATGTGGTAAAAGCAAAAAATCACAATAATATGATCCAATCAAAGTCTCCACAGAAGAACTGTCCTGGTCTCAAAAACACTTTGAATTGCATTTCAAATGTGACCACATTAAATGTAAGATGTCTGTAGAAATAGAACATCTAGAAATATTCACTAATTAAATATTCAATAATTACAAAATCTGTCTCAAACATAAACAATAATGAACCTAGTGATGAAGAAATTAAGAAAGTTATTAAAAAAAATCTAAGGAATAATAAAGCATCACTAGACATTGAGGCTGATCTTTTGAAAATACCTTATTTTCTCTCTGATTTCAATAACAAGTTTCTCCATTTTATGAAAGAAGTCAGGAATCAGAAATGTGCCCCCCAAAATGGGGTTTATCATGCATTAGTCTGCTAGATAAATGCACATACAGAGGTATCTCAATTGGAGCAATCACAGTGAAAATATTAATGTACATTATATTAATTAGGCTCTATGAAAATCAACTCTTCACAATCCAGTTTACTTTTCGTTGTGGTAAGAGATGCAATGATGGTATATATGTTATAAAACAACTCCAAGAAAATGCTTACCTCTCTAATAGAAACTGTATACCTGCTTTGTCAACCTCACAGCAGCATATGACGACATTAATAAAGACTTCCACATCCATTAGAAGCTGCCTTCCACACTCCAAATTTATTGAATGCACTGATTTAATAGTGGTACTTTATCAGTCCACAAAATCTTACATGTCTGGCAAGGACCCCAATACAAAAACATTTCAAACCTCATTAGGTGTACAACAAGTGACAACAATGAGATCTCCAGTCTATTTAATCTTTTCCTGGACTATGCCCTGTGCATTTGCAAACACAGATGTAATGAGATGAGCCATTAAGCATTCCATATCACATCCCAAATGAATCTACTAATAGAAAACAAAGATCCTGCTTTTCCTCCCATGGCCAATGTACTCATGATGGGTGTGTGGGTGATGCTGATGACATAGGTATTCATGGTTAAGATAAGAATGATCTTGAACATAAAATCAATATCCTCTACCAAGTGTTCTAAGAAATAGGACTCGAGATATATCTTTCCAAAACAGAAGCTATAATCAGAAAGTAGGACTGAAATCAGTGATAGCACATACCATGAATCCATCAAAAGCATTCAGAACGTGGAATTAGTAAATACTAAATATTTCAGATACCCTGGTGTATAAATCAGTTATAACAAATTTAGTATAGGAGAAAAAGAAATTGAACATAGAATAGACTGTGCCAGATTGCAAATTGCTACTAAACCAAAACATTAGCCTGAAAACTTGAATCAAGTACTTAAATAGACTCATCAGATCAAGATTTTCATATAAATGTCATGAATGGTGTCAAACCCATCCAGAAATATTTAAACTGTCAGCTGTATACAACCACTTTCTAAAATGGTTAAAAATGATTTGAGTGAATAAATGGGTCTTGGGGAATACCACACTTCATTGAACCTTGTGGACTGGCACTACAGAATCATAAAGAACTGTACCAAATAACAAAAATGACATCATTTGAGGATTTTTAACAGCTAAAATGGATTTTGCATGTAACTCAAAGAAAAATTCAGGATGTCAAATTAGTAAATAGCAAACACTTCAAATACATCGGTATATGGATCAGCTATAACAAATTTAGTATAGGAGAAAAATAAATTGAACATAGAATAGGCTGCAGTAGTGGGGTAGTTTCTTTATAGGTAGCCTAAAACCACAAATTGCTAGTAAATGAAAACATTCATGTGAAAACTTGAGTCAAGTACTTAAATGAACTCGTCATATCAAGATTTTCATATGAATATCATGCATAGTGTCAAACCCGTTCAGAAATATCTAAACTGTCAACTGTTTACAACCACTTTCTAAGATTTTGATGTTTAATAAAGGCCTCAAGCAAGTGAAGCCTGAGGGTGTTGGTAATGATCATTCTTCTTTAAACATTGTGGACTGCTGATACAGAATCCCAAACAAAGAACTGTTTGAAATCACAGAAACCACATTAACTAAGGACTACCAACAGCAGCAACAACTAAAATGGATAGCACATGAAAATTTGAAGGCATTCCACACGACTTCCAATAAAAGTTTAAGAAGGAAACCTCCTTCAATACTGAAAAGAGCGATAAACGCTACTGGACTTGAAAAAAAACTATTTTCCTGAAAAATTGTTTTAAGAGAAAGATTTTGTAAATTTCAACTGAAAGCAATACTTGGACAAGAAAT